>JAXIVH010001075.1:15000-25000 GCA_036785325.1 Urophycis tenuis | reverse complement strand
TTATTAATGAAATGTTCTAAATGTCCACCACTGGGTCACATCATTTTCATATAAATCTGATGAAATAATTTGGCACAAAAAGACCGAAAAGCAATTAAATAACTGCAATACAATTCAATATTGATACCATCAATATGCATTTAGACCATTATTTTCCCCGAGCCGCGGTACAAATGTGGTCCAATCGCCACCAATCAATGAGCGCCGAGGCATGGTAGACAGTTAGGGTCTCATTAAGACGCATTCCGCCGCCCAGAGACGTTAACTAAAAGTCTTTATTTCCCCCCGAAAATGTGTCTGTGTTCCGACAACGCCTCGAATGGCCTTCAAACGGGAGCGTGTATCGCGCTGCATTGTTTGAACAGGCATGGCATTTATCACCGGGGATGGAACAAACAGCGAGACGAGAAACAGAAGGAATGCAGATAAGGCTGGTCCAGAGATCCAATCAACATTTACTTTGGCCTTTCCACCTGGAAATGGCATGTTCGGTTTGTTTGGCATGTGATGCTCAACTCGTCTTCTAGTAACGCAATGTGAATAAAATGTGAATACAAACTTTCAAAAAGTGGGTATGAACGGACGTGCGGGATGTTCACATGCATGAACCTCTTTAAAATGCCACAAAATTAACAGATTGTAGTTTAACTTAAAATGAGACTTATATTTCATATGATGTACCAGGTCGGTTTTGCCAGGAAAAATTAAGGAAGTAAAGTGCTGATGAAAGGCAAAAATGTCTCCTGTGTTTCATTATATTTGTTTATCAAGTTTATACATTTATTTCTGATTGTAACAAATATGTATGTTTATGATTTAAGGATCAGTTTATGATTGTTATTGTCTCAACCCATGCATTTCGCACTCCAAAGCCCTGAATGCAGTAACTCAAGCAGGCTGCAGTTTACTCGCTGGCCAAAGGGGGCAGCAATGAGAAGGAATTCTACACAGTGACTTCACTACCGTATGTAAAAAAAATGCTTAGATTTTGCATTGATGGGAAATCTCTTCTCTGCTGCTAATATTCAAAAATGACTTTGCTTTGACGCTAACTTGAATGGATGATGACGCTGAAAACACAAAATATGCATTTCTATCAAATTGTCTCCATTCAACTCACTCAAAACTCACTCAAAACAATGACGACAAAACAGAAAGCCATCTCATGAATATTCTCTCAGACACGTATGTGTACACTCACATATGTGCGTGCTTTGTGCACACATAAAACATGTGCATACACACACACAAACACACACACACACACACACACTCAAACACACAGAGTTTGGCAATTGTAGTATTGCATATTATAAACCATTTTCCATACAGGCTTCAAACAGAGAATATGATCATTTGTGATGGCGGCTCACAGAGATTACTCACGTGACATTCCCACACAGCAGCAGCCAGGCTGAGGAAATGTATGGTAAATTGGTTTTCTATTGTAATGTTGTCTAATAACTGGTGTGCTGTGTTCCATTGGAAGGAGCCATTGGGGTTTCCTACACCGCTAAATAACCACACTGTGTTGCCGGGATGTGAAAACACATCCCTTGCTAAGCATTTGTTTGTTCATTAGCACCATGAATTCCACAGATTACCGCAAACACAGCGACAGTATATTAGCTTCTAATTAATCAAGGGCTGTGGCTTAAGAAATAGGCAAACTTTGTCATATTCATACATGAAGCCGAACGAATGGCTTACTTTAATTTAACTGATCAAAGTTATCAAATTTATTTGCATTAATACTTTCTTTCAAGAGGCACACAACCTTATAGACTGATGGTGAGGGCTCTAGAAACAACACATGTTAAGTTCCAAGCATGCAACGTACAACAAAAAGAGTGAATCACAAAAAAAAAAAAAAAAAAAAAAAAAAAAATTCCCCCCCGAAATATTGTTTTATTCAAATCCAGCACTGCCGCATTGCATCGTTGTCAGTGCAGCTAGGCTGAACGGGTCCGTGTTGCGGGTCAGAACTCAGAGTACTGGTGCAGGCCCACTGGTGCACTGGTAGGCCCGGTGGTGCTGGTAACAGCTGTAGGGGTTGGAGCTGTGGCAGGCTGTATTGGTGGTGGTGGTTATACTGGTGGTAAGGCCTGTGAGGATAGGAGTCCATTCGATCACACAGTAGGTATATTTATAGAGAGTATCTGCCTCCTCATATCAAGCCACAACAATATGTGACTCGTAGTGAGACAGAAATGTGTCTAAATTGTGAAAATGTGTTATATCATTATGATGGTCCTTGAGGTGCTCCTCCTCCTCTCCTCCTTATCGTCCTGCCTCACTTCCTGCATCTCCTCCTTATAATCATCCTTATTCCCCTCCTCTTCACACTCAGCCTGCTCCTCCTCCTCCTGATTGTGTTATTTATTCTCCTCCTCCTTCTCATCCATTTTGTCTCGCTCATCGTCATCCTTTTCTTCATGCTGTCTGCTCCTCTTCGTTCTCCTTTTGCTTCTCCCCTCCTCTGTCTGTTTCTATTCATCTTCCCCTTTGACTTCTTTCAATATTCCCCTCTTCTTCCTCTCTATTCTTGTCCTCCTTATCTTTGTAGTTGTATTCTGTATGGTTCTCGTCCCCCTCCTCTCTCCTTTCCTGCAGTCCGCCCTCCTGCCCCTCTGAAAGACTCAATCAGATACTGAGAGGAGGTGCCAGACAGGCCCTCCTGCTCCTCCACCCAGGGGTCTGTATCTGGAGGATTCATCCTGCTAAGGAGGCACCCTCCTCCCTCTCTCCTCCTCCTCCATCCTACTCTTCTTCTTCCTGCTGCCTCCCTGCTCCCCTAGTCATCTCATCCCTTATTGACCATCTTCACCTCCTCTTCCCTACTGCTGATGTCACAGAGGTTCTCCTCTCCTCCGTCTACCCATGGCTCCTCCTTCTCCTCCTCCTCCTCCTCCTCCTCCTCCTCCCTGTGTTTTTTGCCAGACCAGTGGTGGTGGTCTCACTGGTGGTGATGGGGGGGTCGGTGGAGCGGCCCACTGGCAGTGAGTCCGGTCTGGAGTTTCCAGAAACATCTTCAGACCAGTTCTCAGTCTGGTGATGGAGGCTCAGGTCATGTGTGTCGGCTGAGCATCAGTCTTCTGAATAGGCTTGGTCATAACCCCACACGCTGTAAGAGGAGAATGAGGAGGTGCCAGCCGGCCCCATCCTGCTCCTCTACCCAGGAGTGTGTACCATTCACCTCACCCATGTCCTCCTCTCCCTCCTCCAACCATCGCTCCTCCTCCTCCCTCTCTGGTCCAGACTCTTGGTGGTGGTGGTGGAGGTGCTGGTCTTGATGGTAGGAGGCTGACAGGCCAGCTGGCAGGGAGCCCAGGCTGCTGTTGTAGAATATTCAGACCAGCTCTGGGTCTGGATGTCGGGGTTCAGCTTGTGTTGGCTGGTGGAGCTAGTGGAGCTGGTGGAGCTGTGGAGCTGGTGCAGCTGGTGGAGCTGGTGGGGCTGTGGAGCTGTCTTCTGAATAGTGTTGGCCATCTCTTTCTATTTATCTCTCTCTCTCTCTCTCTCTCTCTCTCTCTCTCTCTCTCTCTCTCTCTCTCTCTCTCTCACTCTCTCTCTCACTCTCTCTCTCCTCTCTCTCTCTCTCTCTCTCTCTCTCTCTCTCTCTCTTTCTTTCAATTTCCTTATAATTAAAAAAGTGCTTAATGGGCACAGAAAATAAGCAATTTACATCGTCAAAGCAGATAACAATTACTCAAACAAGGGCCAAATATATTTTTTTAAATAAAAAGTACGATACGAAAGAAATTGCATTAAAAGTTAAATCTCTCTCCCTTTTCTTATCCCTTCCACTTTTTGAGAAACACTGACTGACTCTTAAACATGACCACCTACAAACACTGAGCCCGTAATAGTCTGTCAGCAGAGACAAGAAGGGATGCTGCAGACTGTTGCTGGGGGTCATTCCTAAAGGTTCAAAGGTTCAAAGGTCTTTATTGTCATTTGCTCAACAGATACAGCGTACATGTTGGCAATGAAAATCTTAAGTCCCAGGCACCCCAAAACAACTCAATAAGTGTCTAGAATAACAGAAGAAGAGAAAAACTAGTGCAATAAAAAAATAAAATAAAAATAAAAAACAATAATAATAATAAAATGTATATACAACATGATAATAATATAAACATTGAAACATTAAACATTAAGGTGCAGAAAGTGTAAAAGTAAAAGTAAAAGTGTTGAATTTATATTTACATGTGCAGTTGAATTAGCAGCAGTTATGGGGAGGTATGGACCGATATGGATTAAATAATATAATTAAATAAATATGAAAATAAATATTTTCCTATAAACAGATAGATGTATTGACCTTCACAGAGCTCAGGAGTTCAACAGTCTTATAGCCTGTGGGATGAAACTGTCCCTGAGTCTGGTGGTCCTGGTCCGGATGCTGCGGTACCGTCTGCCAGACGGCAGCAGACAGAACAGTTTGTTGCTGGGGTGATGGGGGTCTTTTATAATCCTGTAGGCCTTCTTCCTACACCGCTGGGTGTAGAGGTCCTCCATGGATGGCAGCTCCGTCCTGGTGATGTGCTGAGCAGTTTTCACCACCCTCTGTAGAGTCTTACGGTTGAGGGCGGTGCAGCTGCCATACCAGGCCGTGATGCAGCCGGTCAGGATACTCTCGATGGTGCACCTGTAGAAGTTACAGAGTATCCTGGAGTCCATGTTGAACCTCCGCAGCCTGCGGAGGAAGAAGAGCCTCTGACGGGCTGTCTTGGTGATGATGTTGGTGTGATGGGTCCATGTCAGGTCCTCAGTGATGTGAACCCCGAGGAACCTGAAGCTGCTGACTCTCTCCACAGGAGTCCCGTCGATGGTGATGGGGGCGTGTCCACCTCTCTGTTTCTTCCTGTAATCCACAATCAGCTCCTTGGTTTTGCTGATGTTGAGAAGGAGGTTGTTGTCCTGGCACCAAGATGTCAGGGCTCTGACCTCCTCTCTGTACGCCGTCTCGTTGCCGTCGGTGATGAGGCCGATGACGGTCGTGTCATCAGCAAACTTAATGATGGAGTTGGAGCTGTGTGTGGCCACGCAGTCGTGCGTGAACAGGGAGTAGAGGAGAGGGCTGAGCACGCAACCCTGGGGGGCTCCGGTGTTGAGGGTCTGGCTGGAGGATGTGATGTTACCCATCCGCACTGCCTGGCGTCTGCCCGTCAGGAAGTTCAGGATCCAGTCACAGAGGGCGCTGTTGAGCCCGAGGTCCCTGAGCTTGATGACGAGCTTGGAAGGCACAATGGTGTTGAATGCTGAACTGTAGTCAATGAACAGCATTCTCACATATGTGTTCCTCTGGTCCAGGTGGGAGAGGGCAGTGTGGAGGGTGAGGGTGATGGCATCAGCAGTGGACCTGTTCTTCCTGTAAGCAAACTGCAGGGGGTCCAGAGAGTCGGGGAGGGAGGAGGTGATGAACTGTTTGACTAACCGCTCAAAGCACTTCATGATGATGGGGGTGAGTGCAACTGGGCGGTAGTCATTAAGGCAGATGATTTTAGTCTTTTTAGGGACAGGAATGATGGTTGACTCCTTGAAACATGTGGGGACTACAGACTGGAGCAGTGATTTATTGAAGATGACTGTGAACACCTCTGCCAGCTGAACTGCACACACCTTGAGAGCACGACCAGGGATGCCGTCAGGCCCAGGAGCCCTATGTGTGTTGATCCTTTTTAGGGATCTGCACACATCTGCACTGGTTAAAACCAGGGGGCAGGGGCAGGGATCCTGAGCCTTCTGTACCTCCACAGCCGGGGGTCTCTCAAAGCGTGCATAAAACGTGTTCAGTTCATCTGGGAGAGATGCACACACCCCCTCAGCACCACCTACTGATCTTTTGTAGTCTGTCATAGTTTTTAGTCCAGACCACATGTTTCTAGCATTGGAGCCCTTGTAGTCAGACTCCACTTTATTCTTATAATGTCTTTTGGCACTGCTAATAGCTCTCCGGAGCGCATACCTGGAATTCCTGTATTCGTCCAAATCACCGGCGCTGTGCGCGACAGCCCGAGCTTTAAGTTTAGCTCGGACCTCGCTATTTATCCAGGGCTTTTGATTTGGGAATGTTCGTACAGTAATCCGCGGTACGACGTCATCGATGCATTTACTGATGTAGCAAATGACCGCGTCTGTGTGTGTGTTTATGTCCTCATCCTCAAACACACACCACTCCGTAGTGCTGAAGCAGTGTTGGAGAGCAGAGTCTGACTGCTCTGACTGCTTCCTAGATCAGGGTCTATTGTCAGCATCCCTTTCAGCAAGTCGATTCACTCCATGAACGCAGCCTCGTCTTCCTCTGGGTAACACTGCATTTGGAAGCGATGTCAGCACCGGTTCACTCAAAGCCACGTCTCGGTCGTACTACTGTAACATTAGTTATTTGTGAACTGCTATCTAAAATAATGTCAAGAATCTAGGAATGACTGAGGTCATTCAGTGGGGTGCAGGCTTGTTTAGCTTGTTGTAAAACAACTCTGGAGTCTAAAACAACATGTATATGATCAATATTCAATTGGTGGTTTAAGGCTCAAACCAGTGTGCAATGTTGCACTTTTCAACTATTAAATAATGCAGAAATGTATTGATATTAACAAAGAATATTACAGACCAACACACACACAGTTTACTTGTCCTCAGATTGTTCTTATTTTATTGTATTCATAATTTTAAGTAGGATTGTATTGAGTGTGTGTTTGTGTGCATGTGTGCCACTGCAAGTGTGTGTGTGTGTATGTGTCTGAGAGAAAACACACACACACACACACACACACACACACACAAACACACACACACACATGTACACACACATGTACACACACATGCACGGCCACCGGGTTGTAAATTGATAGATGATCCGCTGACATGGACAACAGCCAAGCCAAGACACACACTGGCCCTCTTCCTCCTCCTCCCAGTCTCCTGCAGTGCCTTAATCCGACCTGCATGCCCTGGCAGACAGCTCCTCTCAAACCACTGGAGCAACCAAAGCCCTTCTGACGTGAGACGACTAATGACTGCTCTCTGAATACCACTGTGAGTGGCAGCACTCAGACAAACCATTAAGGCAATAATGTGGTGGCGTTTAACAGCATTATTGTCCGGACCTGACGAACACGTCACGTCATGGAGGTGTAGGTCTTGGGAAGGACCTTCAACCGGTTCAAGTTCTCCGCGCCCCGCACCGTTCCTCCGCGTCCTGCACTGGCCTGGCGACGGCACGGCCGGCTGTTATCGAATGTGATCATACGACTGAAGTCAGCCGGAGCTAACCTGTGGCGCCCCGCCCACCCTACAGCCGGGGGAGTGGCCCAGCCACACACCGCGGGGCCGCCTCCCACACGCCGCGAGACAGAGCGGCTTGCTGCTCCCTCCCTGCGACACAGGGGGGGGGGGCCCAGCTGCCGAGCTACCTGTCCTGGTGCAGTGGCTCTGCACTACGTGTCTTGACTGTTCCATTGTCCAAAGAAAAAGGAAAAAACGCCAGAGCTTTGGAGCAAGGCACGGCATGCTAAGTCTGTTAAAGCCTAGTTTATACTTCTCCGACTGCGTAATCCGTAATCCGACTGCGTAACTACGGAGACCCCTCGAGCCCTCATACTTCTCCGTCGTGGTGACGGATACGCAATGCAATTTCCCGCTTGACCAGTAGGGGTCGCTACGCAAGACTGGCCATGACATTCAAGCAAGTAAATAAGTACAAAAGGGAAAAATAGTTAAGAGGGGATCAATTATTAAATAGAAAAGGGGACACGTTATAAATGAAATGCTTTAAAAGTAAAAACCGTACACAAACTAAAAAAAACAACTAATTACAACAATTCAGTGCAATTTGCCACCGTCTCTTTTAAGTTTCACAAGTTCAAGTAGGTCGGCTTGCATTTTGGAGCTTTATGCGTCCATATAGTAAAGCACAATGGGGAACCTTCAGGGCCTTCTACACCTTCAGAGAAGGCCTAACAAAATTCTGTACCAAAACATATTAAATAAGAAATAATCATTATTATTTAATTATTTTTTTTATTTTTTTTATTATTATTTTTAATTTATATCTTATTTAATTTAATACAATACATTTAATAAATTTTCTCTCATCTCTCACATCTGCAATGTAATGGTTACGGTCCCTAAAACATGTTATCCAATCAGAATCGTCCGTCTCTATCAAGGCCCGTTTAGCTGGCTCATTAATTGGTTAGGACTTCACAATTCCTGCAGAAGGCCTAGCTATATGTTTTGGTCTGGAGAGTGAGGGGCAGATTGACCAATCACGGTTCGATTTCAAGTGGGCGAGACAAAAAAAATAAGACCTTAGGCCTTCACGAAGTCCTAACCTATCACATAGTGGCTGAGTCTCAACCGTTCTCACCACTCTGTCACATAGGTAAAACTTGGCAGAGTGGTTGAGAGATTGAGATTGAAAGTTAAATGGCGTCAGAGGAGAATTACGTTGTGGCTAACTTGATCGGATGGCATTTTTCAAGGCGTCCTTTCACAGAAAAACTCTAATTAATTTAAAAAAAACGGAAGACCAATTAAAAAAAAAGGTTAAGAAAGTGGAAAGGCATTTCAAGACCGAAAATGATCAGCGATATCCATGGATGGCGGGCTGTTATAAAACAAACAGGCTGTACTGGTGGAGTTGTTTGCTTTTTACAACTGAAAAAGCGCTGAATTTGTCAGCCTTACAAATCTGACAAAGTCAGCCCACCGACATGCACAAGGTTCTGCGGCACACCTGCAAGCGACGGTCAGTTTGAAAACCTTTGGGGTGATGAAATGAGCCTCGGTGTCCGTGTCAGCAGCGTCATGGGGTGACACTCTGGGTGACTTCATTTTATATTTCCAGATTTTGGCTTTAGAATATGTTTATGTATGTTTATTTAATTTTGAGATGTTTCTTGTTGCGGAGAATGTTATCGATGTTATGGTCTATTTGTTTACATCCTCGTCATCGTTAATTAAAGTCGGATTGCATTTGTTTAACCCTTTCAATTCATCGTACTGTTGCTTTTTTCCGTGAAGATTTATTTTCTCAGCGGTGATGACTGAGGTGAAGGCCCAGCTGTAGTGCTCACGGTTCGCCACTGGTAAAGCGTATATATGTAGCGTATATATATAGCGTATATATATATATACTGTATATATATAGCATATAAAGTGTATATACATAAATGGCGCTGCCAGTGTTTACGTTGTGATAGAAGTCGATAGCGATAGAATGTGATTCATTGTGAGTCATTCATATGTAAATGACGTGTTTGGAGGACCAATCAGCCCTTGCGGTCTCCGTTGTACGTAGACGGAGTGACGGATACTTAAAAAATATTTCAGGCCGACGGAAACGACGGAGAGGCTCTCCGTCAGGCTCTCCGTCGACGGAGAGGGCTCTCCGTATCCGTCGTCCGGCACTTTACGCAGAAGTATAAACTAGGCTTAAGTCTAAACTTTAGTTTATCTCCCGTTGAACCGTGATGACTAACGCCCGCTCCATTTGTAAAACCAACGCTGTCGCGCTCAACGCCACGGCAATGGGACGGTGGAGCCAGCAGAGTGGTTTTATTCTTATTTCACTCTCAGTGAGACGTCACTTCTCCCAGCAGGTAGCTAGCGGTGCCGGAAGCCGATTAGCTTGGCACGCTCACAGCTAACAGCACAGCACTCAGGATACACATGGCGTAAACCTGAACCTCTCTAATGGCTTCATCAAGTCTGGTTTGTTTTCTTTCAGACGCTGCCTTTTTTATTTTCTTCCATGGCTCTCAAGAAATATAGGCTTTATACTGTACGGGCTCTCTGATACATTCACTTCATGTTCCCAGCTTGGCAACAAACATCCCAAAGTTGAAGCTTAATGCATTTAATTAGGCTACTTCGAGCTGTCTGGGGGCTGTTTGAAGAGAGGTGTTTTAAGTTGTTTAAAGTTTGAAAGCAGGACCCCAGTCTCTTCTATCCGGAAGTTTTATTAATGCTTATAAACTAAAATTCACTC
>JAXIVH010001075.1:0-2500 GCA_036785325.1 Urophycis tenuis | reverse complement strand
CCACACACATAAACACACACAACCAACACACATAAACACACACAACAACACACACATAAACACGCACAACCACACACATAAACACGCACAAACCACACACATAAACACACACAACCACACACATAAACACACACAAACCACACACAATAACCACACACATAAACACACACAACCACACACATAAACACACACAACCACACACATAACAACACACAACCACACACATATACACACACAACCACACACATAAACACACACAACCACACACATAAACACACACAACCACACACATAAACAACACAACCACACACATAAACACACACAACCACACACATAAACACGTACAACTACACACACATAAACACGTACCACCACACACATAACCACACACATAAAGGCCTGCTGTGTAGCCTATCTGCACCTAAATTAAACCCGGGGAATTGAACATTGGCACCTGTCTTAGGCCTGACTGCTGGAGCAGTCCTATCATGAAGATGGTCTAGCCTTTCCTTCAGGTGTGCTTCGTGTAGCTGTTGATGCATCATATGTGACTTGCGCTGCTTCAGCACCTAATACAGGCATTTTAAAAGAATGCTCAGGGTTAGATACAACAGTTTCAGATTCCAAAGGGTTAGACATATCATTTCAGCATAATTTAGATAGTTGATTTTACTGTAGCAGCTTCAATTTCTGCATCCAAATCCAATGTTTATCTCCTTTTCCTTAACATTTCTTCCTGCTTTTCTATTGCATGTTTCTCCTTCAATTTCAAAGCTTTGGCAATTAAAGCTAATCGTTCTGCTTCTGCGTTGATGCGCAATGATGAAGACGCTGTAGATGACCTATTGGACACAACTGATTGCGCATCGCTGTTATCAACGTTTTCATTATTATTTGTATCGGCATCGACATCATGCTCAGCATTTCCATAATCAACAGATTCAACTAGCGGCTCTTCAATTGTACGGCAGAAGTCGTAACTTCATCTACGCAGGGTCACAAGGGTTTTCCATTTGTGAAATCCATTCATTCACGTTTGCCATAAAAGCCATTATCATCTCTGCGCGCGGCTTACACCATTTTCTCGTCATCTTCTTTGCGTGCTTCCTCATCTAAGCACTGTTGAGCATAAATTGAATGCAAGGTTTTAAACTCGGCCAAAATGTCATCAAACTTACTCATGTTTCCTTTCACTTCATCAAGATTTTCTTCGCCGGTCATCAACTCGTTCACAATATTCATTCTCCGTGTTATGTGGGACATTTTTCCCGACCTGGCTGCGCGAAGACGCGCGGCCGTCTCAGTCATTGTCATAGTAGTCACTTCGGCTTCGTCGGAACTGGCCATTGTACTTTAAAATATTTATCTTGTTTCAGTTAATTCAAAAGTTTCCAAAAGTTCAAAACAGATCATATCATTTCCAAGAACGAAAAGTATCTTCTGGTTTCATTCATTCAAAGTAGGCCGTGATTCCACTGACTCAATTGTTTGCCCACGTCGGCATTACTGTAACTTCAAAAATAAAGATCACAGTTCATTTACGCAAAAATCTTCAATGGAACTCGTTTCTAAATTATTCCAATATAATTTGTTAACGAAAAATCCATCAAAAAAGTAATATCTTCAAGCACATACCTCGGTTGAAGTGTTTCTTTGTTTCAAGTTCTCAATAACCACACACATAAACACACACAACCACACACATAAACATGCACAACCACACACATAAACACACACAACCACACACATAAACACGTACAACCACACACACAACCACACACATAAACACACACATAAACACACACAACCACACACACAACCACACACATAAACACACACATAAACACACACAACCACACACATAAACACGCACACAGCCACCGCAGCAGACGGCAACGCGACAGGCAACACCTGCTCCAGGCCGAGCGGTTTGTTGTGTAACACGCAGTTAGCGTGTTGTTTAACGGAGCCTGTGCATTGGTCGGTTTTTCGTCACGTGACGCGGGTCATCTCGCTGCAACGTGCGCAGACATGTGACTCAAGGCGTTTGGAGTCCAAGTCTCAAGAAAGTGTCATTTTATTTATCTTTGGCGAGTCAGGGGGCCGGTCGCAGGTTAGGTCAAGTCAAATGGAGCGCTTGATTAAGGCAAGGCTCATGTCAAGCAACACAACGATCCCAGGAAGACACAGCCACTCGGGGATCACTTCCCCCTTCAGAGCTTATTCATGAGAGCCCTGCAGGAGAGCACCTCCAGACCCCTGCTCGCTTCCTCTCCTCCCAAAAACAAAACATTCTGCACTTGTTCTTCTTGGTAAATAAGCGGCCAACCAATCAGGGCTTGGATGGAGAGGGAGGCGGCTGACACCTCAATCGGGAAAGTCTTCAGAAGGAAGAATTTATTCATCCCTAGTTTATATGGTGATGGATTCAGGAGAGGTTGGGAAATGTTAAAAGTTAAAGGTGCAGGCAGTTTTAAAATCCTCAGAACTCGACCACAAA
>JAXIVH010001074.1:15000-32991 GCA_036785325.1 Urophycis tenuis | reverse complement strand
GAGCTGCCTTAAGATTAGCGACCAGGCTTTCCCACAGAAGGTTATTAGCAGTATGTGTATATATATATATACATTTATATACATTACCCCAATGCTGCTAGCTTTGGGAATTAAAATAAATATTTGGATATAATTATCGTGTCGTGTTTGTTTGTCTTCGTTGTAAGTCAGAATTTTTGTCTCTAACTCAACAAAATAAACCATGTGATGTAGGCAGGCCGTCCCGAAAAACCAAAACAAACTGACTCGTCATGCTAGCCGCGGCGTCTCCCTCCAGCTAGCTAGGTAGCCGCGTGGCGCGACGGCGCCTCCGGTCTGTCTGTCTGTCTGTCTGTCGCCCTGGCGCCCCGAGGCGTGAATAACCGCCACCAGCTTTCCGTGCTCTTCGGGTAAACAACCGAAAACAACTCGACACCTGGAGACCGTTAATGTCACCCGCCCCCCTCCACCCCACCCCTACGTCACCTGACGCAGGCTTGGGAAAAACAAACGTCACGGAATGAAAAGGCGACGGTGTGTGTCTGTGTGTGTGTATACGACGCAACCGCTGCCACCATTACAGGCACATACAGTACGGACACACCTGTGCGTGGGTGTTGGGTGTCGGGTGTGTGTGTGTGTGTTTTTTGTCATAAATGCAAATCGAGACACACCGTTGTTCCTGGACCTCCTGGTGAACTATGAAGTGTTGGGTTTCATCCCTCATCCCCCCGTATCCACAACGTCACCACGCAGACCGTATACCATCTATCTCCATGTTGCACTGTTGCTCCGTTGCTCACTAAACTGGTATTTCTCCTCTGCGTTACGCAGCGTTGGCACGGCCACCGCAACACTAACCACCTCCCCCGACGTAAACACGGCCTGTGATCTCAGCGTGGTTCCACATCTGGTCTCTCGCTCCCTCGCAAACTTTCGCCCCGTAACCAACAAACACGCGGCCTTCGTTTTGAACCCCCCCCCCCCCCCCCTGGCCTTGGCTGCAATCATTAGCCACGCGACTCCGGCTTCAAAGCCTCGGAGTGCGGCGAGCGCTGCTCTGGCTGCAGACGCCCTAACGAGGGTAGAGCAGGCTTTTGAAAACGTGGCCCCCACGTTTTTTTGTGTGCTGTTGTTAATCTAATCCTTGGACGCTGCACCCCCGACCTCCACCCCACCCGACCTCCTCCCACCCTACCCCAACCCCTTCTCCACCCAACCCTACCCCAACCGACCTCCACCCCCCACCCAACCCCACCCCTCCTCCACCCAACCCTACCCCAACCCTCAACCCCAACCCTCCTCCACCACCACCCAACCCCATCCTACCCCACCCCTCCCCCACCCGACCTCCACCCATCCTACCCCACCCCTCCTCCACCCAACCCCACCCTAACCAACCCTACCACAACCCTCAACCCTCCTCCACCCAACCCCATCCTACCCCACCCCTCCCCCACCCGACCTCCACCCACCCTACCCCAACCCTCCTCCACCACCACCCTACCCCAACCGACCTCCACCAACCCTACCCCAGCCCTCCTCCACCACCACCCAACCTCATCCTACCCCACCTCCACCCCCACCCTACCCCACCCCTCTAACCCTCTTCTCTCTGGGGTCCCCACAGTTTGTGAAGGCGGTGAAGCACTTCGGGGAGGACCCCAGCAGGATGCAGCCGGACGAGTTCTTCGGCATCTTCGACCAGTTCCTGCAGTCGTTCAGCGAGGCCCAGCAGGAGAACGAGAACATCCGCAAGCGCAAGGAGGAGGAGGAGCGCCGGGCCAAGATGGAGGCGCAGGTGTGTGTGCGCACATGTGTGTGTGTATGTGTGTATGCGGTGTGTGTCTGTATGCGTTTGTGGGTCAGGAAGGCGAACAAAGCCACCTCGCATTGGTCAGATTACACTTGGATGCTGAAGTTCTCCCTCTCTCTCTCCCTCCCTCCCTCCCTCCCTCCTTCCCTCCCCCCCCTCCCTGCGTGGCAGCTGAAGGAGCAGCGGGAGAAGGAGCGCAAGGCGCGCAAGGCCAAGGCCAACGGCGAGGACGACGGCGGCGAGTTCGACGACCTGGTGTCGGCGCTGCGCTCGGGCGAGGTGTTCGACAAGGACCTGTCCAAGATGAAGCGCAACCGCAAGCGCATCAACAGCAGCACCACCGACTCGGGCCGCGAGCGGCCGGCCACCAAGCTCAACTTCTGAGCGGGGTGAGGGGGGCGCCACCGACCCGGCTCTGACCTCGACCCCCGACCCCCCGTCACTCACCGCGGCCCGTGCTTCTGAGTAGGCTAGACCCCGCCCCCTGACCCCCCCCCCCGACTCCCACCCACCCATCCATCCCACCTCCTCACGCAGAGGAGGGGCCCCCTGGGAGCTGGGATCCAGCCATGGCCGCCATGTCGCCCGCATGACTCCTGAACCGCCGACCATGAACATGTCCTGGACCCCCCCCCCCCCCACCCCCCCATCTCTCCCTTTTTTGTTTGTTTGATGTTTTTTTTAGTTTTTTTTTTATAGTCATAGCGAACGGAGCTCAAGCCAAATGATGTCATGACCAAACTGGACCGGGGATGGGGGGTTCCGGGGGGGGGGGGGGGTGACGATGACTCACTCGAACCGTTCCCACGTGTGCTACAGGCCCGGTATAGAGTACGACAGCGCTGTAAGGAACGCTACAGTGCCGAACGCAAGCGCACTGCTGGAGGAAGAGTAGAATGTGTGCTCCCTGTGTAGGGCGAGCGCCCTCACCCTTGACCCCCTCGAGGCAGAGAGGATGCTGGGAGAAGCCTTCCAGATGTTGTACATGCTCTCTTAATTGATGGGAATCTTAACGTGTGTGTGTTGTTTTTATATCTATGGTGGAGACAGATAGTGGACTGGTTCCCCCCCCCACACACACACACTAAAAAATATATATATACACGGGGGCCATTTTGTATGTGACGATTTGATAAGATTGGAAGAAAAAAGAAAAAAAAGCAGGGGGTTTTTGGGGAAACTGAATTGTGCGAGAGGAGAGTCTCCGGAGAAGGACTGACTCTGAAGGCTCCCGGGACACACCCGGGTCTGATAGTCTCGCCACCCCAGGCCAACCCACCACGCGCATGCTTTGCATTGTGAACTCGAGACTCGACGAGAGAAAGTCTTTTTTTTTTTTTTTTTTTTCCCTTTGTTCTTCTATTCAATGTCGTCGACATGCAGCATTTATGTATTTGATCACTGTATGTTTGATGAACTTTTACTGTTAAGAGCTGGCCTTAACTCTATTGATATTAATTGTTTTAATGGGTACGTTAAAAAAAGGCCTGGGCCTGAATCTGCAATTCCTCAACAAAAGTGTGGGCACCCAAAAGGGTGTCGTAGATGACCATGATGATGCATATATCTTTATATAAGGTTGCGTGCTTGTTCCTCACGCATAGATGCAGTCAGTCATACTTACTATGCTAAACTCTACCCACTCAATGCAATACACAAGCTCTTCCCCCCCCCGTCACTGGAGTTCCTCCCCACCTTTTAACTTTTTATCGGATAGTAAAATTATGTTATCAATATATTGGCAGGGTTTACACTGTGGGAGAACAGAAAAGCCATGTCCTTTAAAACATGTCTAGTGCAGCTGATGTTTTTTCATTGTTGGAGGAACGAAGTGAAACCATCAGTTTAAAGGCTTAATGTCGGTTTTATTTTTCCACAATGTCAATCTTTCTGATGAGAGAAAACTCCATTGGATTTTTATAATTTAACAGCCTTCCATTGTACTATGACCCAACCTTAATAAATGGGAGTTAACAGTTTTGGGTTTTGTTTTTTCTCCGCCCATTAATCTGACGCAGGTTACTCTATTTTCAAAACTTGCCCTTTACCGCCCTCTATTGGTGAAACAAATGCATTACTTCATTCACAACGCAGGCGGTGCTTTACACAAAATACAGCACAGCACTGAGTGGACCCTGGACCATAGGCGTAGCCACAGGCGGGCCTGGACAGGCCAAGCCCCGCCTACTTGTCAGTCTTACCCGTCCTTCATTTATGTTCAAACAAATTGGCTTTGCCTACCTGTTTTTTTCTGTGCCCCCCCCCCCCCCCCCCATTTGAACATGTCTGGCTACGCCACTGCCCTAGACTAGAGATATTAAAAAGTCTAAAAGAAATTACAATAATACTAAAGGCAAAACTCACAGCGTATAGCCTGAATTAAACTTGTAGCACTAGTGGAAGGTTCTGTGAGGACAAAGCGAGAGAAATAAGTCTATTTTAGCATCAAGCTAAAATGTTGTGTTCCCCACATTCATTAAAATCTGGCTCAGGTGGCATCTGGGTGTAAAAAGTAGCTCTCCCATCACTTGAGGAGGAAGCCGTCGGTGAGCTGGTCGTCGTTGTCTCGTACGAAGCGCGCCACGCCGGTGTAGAACGCCCTGCCTGCCACCTCCACCACCACCGCCCTGAACTCCCCGCACGTCGTCTCCTGGATGGAAACCATGGAACAACATGTGACTCAGGTGCAGACTGTTGAACCCAGCGGCACCGACCACCAGCACGTCGCTTAGCAGGGCTTTTATTGTCATCAAGCGCTCTTCAGCAGGTCTTTTTATATCATCATTGAATAGATCGATGTCATTTGGGCTCAGATGGTGTAAAGGGGGCATTTTGCAGACGCTTTTGTCCAAAGCGACTTACAATCAGTACATCTGTGGGGTTCGACATGCGGACAGTTGGAGGAGGAGGGGTGTAGAGGGGATCGAACCGCCGACCCTACGGTGAGTTGACAACCCGCTCTGTCCACCCGCTCTACCCACTGAGCTACTGCCGCCCCTTACCAAACTTTATAGGTGTACATAGTTTTGGTATCTTTGCTCAAGGATGCCTATAGGTATCCCTGAGCAAGGTGCCTGAATCAGGGTTTTGAACGCAGAACCTATTAACTCTGCCCCACCCTATTCTCTGTATGTATTGCATTGAAACACCAACGTTTGTCTCCGTCGTCACAATGAACTCGCATGTCACACGAGGACACGGCAAAAAAAACGGTTACCTGGACAGCCTTCGCGGTGAACTCTGACCCCGTGCAGCCACTCTTGAAGGTCCTGGTCTGGTGCAGGCCGATCAGACCCTTGTGGTGCTGGAGGGCGATGCGAGCCGTGACCCCAGAACCACAGGGGCTCCGGTCCACCTGTGTTTACAAACCCAGGAAATGGCGTCCAATCAGGTCATTCGGTTTCTCCAAATTGCATACCCTAGCTTTTTAAAACCTTGCTGAAATGTATTGTAATATGTAACCGAACCACCAGGTTACCTGAGCGTCAGCGAACACACACACGTTGGCCGTGGCGCTGGAGGAGTAGGCATCGTTGCCGTCGGTCATTATGGTTCCATAGAGGAACGCCAGCTGCTCACTGGTAGGATGGTGGATTTTCACCTGACAACAAAAATAAAAGGTACAATATTAAGGTACAACTCATGTAGGACGGTGAGAACCAGAAACGCAGGATCGCATCTCCCTGGAAATACATGCATGTCAAAAAAATAATAATAATCACAATAATATATATATATATATATCATAAAATAACAATTCATCCAAGTCATCCAAGGTAAACACATGTAGAAGACCAGCTCAGATAAGACCAAGCATACAACACGCGAGTGATATAACCACCATTAGGTGCAACACTATAGCAGACATCAGGCTACACCATCATAAATCTACAGTCATTCCTCAGGTGGCACCATTCACCCGTTACCTAGCCTAGCCAACAGTGGCACATCATTGGGGTTATCAAGTGGGCACCTCCCTTCACCGGTGTTTCGTTGAGTTAGGCCTCCGACACCTCAAGGAGGTTTAACTGTGTATTCCAGCGTCGTGGAAACACACCCCTCTATGCCCCCACCTCACAATTCCCTCTAAAAAAACACAGCCCAGTACATAAAGGGTGCCTCACCTGGGACTTCACTGCGTTTGTCACTGCGGTCGCGGCCTCTGCCAGCTCCCGAGTCCCAGAGAGATTGACGTCCAGGCCGAACCTCTGGGCGCTCACAAAGGCGTAGAAAGCCCCTCCATAGGCGATGTCCACCACCACCTCCCCGTACCCCTCCACGGTCACGGTGACGTCTAGGAAACAAACAGCAACAAGCCCAACTCTGTTAGTCTGGTCCTTTTTTTTTTTTAAAGTATCATACATACTGTAGTCTATTTGCCAGCCTATAGAACCCCATTGTGAACCCGGAAATGTTAACACCAAAGTTTTGTTAGCAATGTACAAGCAACTGCCGGATGCAAACTTGCATATGTTATAATTAATATAATTAATATATAATATAATTAGCATTATTAGCATTTATTGGCATTAATTAGCATTATCGGATGCCTATATGGGCAATATTTCAGCAATTGCTTGGCCGAGTTGGACAATATTGGAGTGTTTTGGGGGGTTATTGAGGATGCTGAATCAATTTCTGACATTTTCAGAATTCAACATGGCAGTATAAACCAAAAGTAGCCATATTTCAACTCCCGGTGGGCTGATTAATTTGTAGTCAATTTTGAGGTTATTTACTTAATACATTGGACCTTCAGAATCAAGAGAGCACAATGTCATTGGTGTGAATGTAGAGATGTAATATTTCTTCATATGTCTTCAGTTCTGCTCGCGTTTTTTGGCTGCGCAACTTTGTGTCAATGCTGCTGTGGTTACTGCATCGATTTCTTAGTGGACAGAGAGAAGACGCACGAGCAGATAACAGCATTCCTGGAGAAAGATAGAGAGCGGCCCACAGGCCGGCTGTGGGTGGATCGCTTCATCACCGCAACCCTGATAGCTCACAAGTTGTGGTGAGCAGAAAGAGGGGGTGACTGGCTGCTGCAACAACAATGCCTCAGACAGATGCTGCCCTACTTCTTTGCCGCCGGTCCTCACGACCACTCAAGACGGATCACATGGCATCTGCGTGACATGCAGCACCTTCCTGCTACTGCCAAGGATGACCTCCTCGCTGGAAGCCATGTGTGTCGCCACTCAGACGGTGCAGCTGCAGTGAGTGGAGATACATTATGTTTGGGGAGCAGACACGCATCAAGCAAGGGAAGGGAGTAGGAGGCACGAAGGGCGTCTCCACCAACCCTGAGCAGGTTGCAGTGTGGATCTTTCTGCATCTGCTCCCATCTCGCCAAGTCATTGAATGAGATGTACGACGATGCTGAAGCATTGGAAAAGACAATGAAGACCAACAGCCACAAAGAAGAGGGTAAAGGATGGCGGGAGTTGGACGCAGAGGACCGGGCTAAAATCCTGAGTGCTATGGGAAAACTCTCACCCACTCACCACAGAGACTCCTACCCTCTACCATAGCATACATGGCCAGGTGGCGGCCGGAAAGGTGAATGTGCAAGATACATTGAAGATCGGGCAGGACATGAGCACACGGTTCTCTTCATCGCTTCCTGGGGGATTTCATGCACCCATCTCAAATAAGGTGATGCCAATGAAATTCAAAACAAAAGGAGCGAAGGTCAATGAGAAGATCATATGTGACCTTGAGGCGATGTTTGCTCGGCTGCTGCAAGTCTCTGCCAAAGACCACGAGAGGCAGAGAAGAGCCGGAGAGAGCTCAACAGAGTACCCAACTCTCACTGACAACCCCCCCTACCTAGCTGCAATAAAGAGATGAAGAACAAGACAAACGAGCGGAGGCTAGACAAGCTCCTGTGAACACACACACAACATAGGAGATGACATCGAGATGGTCAACAGAGCAGACAGTATCGTCACTCATGACGAGGCTGACGTCTTCCTCATCTCATACATGTTGGACGCAGCCAGGCGTGATGCTAAAAACTGTCCACATTCTCAATGACAACACTGATGTGTTCGTGCTCATGGTCCATTGGTGCTGGAAGGTGGGTATCACACTTCACCTGCAGATGGAGAGATGGGATGGCCCTGTTCTCAACATCAATTAGACAGTAGAGCCCTGTCGCTCCATCCTGGCTATGCACGCTCTCCCCGGATGCAACACCACCTCCTATCCTGTTGGTAAAGGGAAGGTGTCCGCGTTCGAGGCCATGAGACCAGTACCAGGTGACCTGCTTCACTTCATCGCAGAGGAGGGAGCTACTGATTTGCAAATCACAGAGGCAGTGATGGGGTTTCTTCCTGGCTCTGTACAACCACAAGAAGCCTGCATCTCTGTCACCAGATATGACATATACCGAAAGCACAAACCCCCCCCCCCCCCTCCCCCACAGCACTGAAGACACCGCCTCCTACAGATCGCAACGCGCACCTCCATGGACGGTGTGCCTATCTACAGGTGCTGCAAGTCATCATGCCTGTCCTGGGTGCAAGCCCCGTTGCTCCTCCTGCCCTGTTAGACATCATCAGCTGTAGCTGCAAAGCTGGGTTAAAGCAATGTACAACATGTACAACAAGGTGCAGCTGCACTGCTGCAGGCCTGGCCTGTACCAAACAAGGCTATGACAGTACATGTTGTAACCCGGTCACACACTCACAGCAAGAAGAGCGAGACGACAAGAATGTAGAGTCTGAAGGAGAAGAGGACAGCAGACGATGACGTTGATGATGAAGATATGGTTATATAGTGTAGAGTAGCAGAAGTGCAAGGCACTCTTGCTTGTTGAAGGTTTTCTAGTTGTAACACCTTGCGTAACTAGTGCATATAAGAGTTTTCTGCTCTGAAATTTTGGGTATATTTGTGTTTCAAAACCTGTCCCAGGACTCTTGTGTTCTATCTGTAACTAATTATTATACTCCTTTCTCTATATTATTTAACCAGTCATAGTATTCTAGTTTGATACGGTACTTGCCTTTGTTACCTCCAATGTCCCCTCAGAGTGTATGTGAATTAAAATATAAATGTATTAAAATGTATTCTGCATCATAGATTCAGCGTCCTCTAACACTTCTAAATTGACTCAAAATTCATCAAAATCGGCTCATCGGGAGTTGAAATATGGACACTTTTGGTTTACACTGCCATTTAGAATTTTAAAAATGTCAGAAATGGATTCAGCATCCTCAATAACCCCCATAACCACTCCAATATTGTCCAAATCGCCCAAGCAGTTGCTGAAATATTGCCCATATAGGCGATAATGCTAATTAATGCTTAATGCTAATTATGCAAATTGACCAACATGTGCAAGTTAGCGTCCGGCAGTTTCTACACACTGGGTGACCCATACTGTACATTTCTAACATAAAAACTTTAGTGTACTCAATACTTTCTGGGTTCACATTCCTGGCAAGTAGCCTACTAGTACAACACGCTGTGCAAACCTGGCCTACATGGACCGACCTGTTGCAAAGGCGAAGGCCGGTACACTGCGGAATCGCACGGCCCCGGTCTTCCCGTCGGCGTACTGAACGAAGGCCTCGACCAGCCCGCACGGACAGTGAATGTTGACCTGGGTTTCCGGGCTGTGCGGCTCCTTCACCAGCTTGTAGTCCACGGCGAAGCGGCCGAGCGCGATCACCGCGTGTCCGCACATGGTGCTGTAGCCCTCGTTGTGCATGAACAGCACCCCCAGGTCCGCCTCGGGGATCTCGCTGGGCACCAACACGGCGCCGTACATGTCGTAGTGGCCCCGGGGCTCGAACATCAGCGCCTTCCTCAGGTGGTCGAGGTGTTCCCTGACGTGACGCCGCTTGGCCAGCAGCGTGTCGCCCGGGATCTCCGGGTAGCCGCTCACGACGACCCGCAGAGGCTCGCCGCCCGTGTGCATGTCCACCACGGACAGCTCGCCGCCGTCGCTCGGTGGAACCTGCAACTCCATGAAGAAACTCTCCGGCTCCTAACTACTCCAGCATGGAGGTGATTGTGGAAAGTGGGCGGGTGTCAGCCGTGGACTACCAGGATTTAACTCTTTCACCGTACTACACGTGGCATCTCTAGTGCTTGTTGTGTCTACTTACTGTTCCTGTTGTTGAAGCGAATAATTATGTATTTTGTTTTTGTAGTATTTTTGAGGTGTTTTTGTTGTTGTTGCAGTTGTCCAGTTGTTTCCCATTTCATGGAAATGAAATGACGGGGAGAAAACTTAGGGTAAGCCTACACACACACACACACACACACACACACACACACACACACACACACACACACACACACACACACACACACACACGTAGCCCTAAAATCGACCTTAGCAGTTATGCTGTGTGTGTGTGTGTGTGTGTTACATTGCATACATGTATATTTGTATACACATTGTTTTCCATTAGGCTACAGGTATTCGGTAGCCAGTTTGAAAAGCTGAAACTGTTAGAAATGAGCTATTGGTTATTGGGAGAGGACAAGTTTAATAAAGTTAATGTTGCTTCACCAAACCGTGCATGTAGCAATGCTAGGCCTAGTGCTCACGAAGTAGACCTATTGGGCCTATTCCGTTTGAACACATTTACCACTTTTCAGAGTCAAAGCGAGGACCTCTCTGAGGACTTCACACTCTCACCATGGCAACACAGTTTCCTCAGGAAAAAAATAAGAGCTTTGTGGGGGATAATTATAACGACTTGACAGCCTGTGAAGTGAACAACCTGTGGTTTCACTTGCAGCAGCAGAGAAAAATACAGAAGACTTATAGCAGCCATAGAACTAAAATAGGAACGACCAATAGCAAACCCCAGAGGATTCTCTCATGATGGTGTAACACAGTAGCCTCGCTGACACTCTACCGCCTGTGATGACAGCCATTCTTTCCTTGTTCACCTAACGGCCTTCTTGGCTCTAAATGCCCAGTCAGTGTTAAGAACCAAAATGGCCACTGAAAGAATAAGGCCAATTGAGGGGTGTGGATGGTAGGAATGTCGTCACTCAGGGCTAAACTGAATATATAGTTATCATGATGATGAGCCGTTTGTGAACTTATGTGCCGAACAGGTTGAAGTTTTCACTTCACCAGGTGTGCAATTAGGGAAGGGATTGTGATTTAGCGCTAGCCGTTTATGAACACAGACTGTGCCTTTCTCTCCCGGTGGAACGCAACGGAAAATGAACCCATAAACTCAACCGCGGCAAACAGCACAGCAGCATCTTAGCAGGAGGCGCCGAGCGTCGGCTGTACTGGACAGTCGGGCCAGAAGTGTTCCCTGGGAGGTTCTGTAATGACGGCGACGCCCCCAGGAGACCGTGAGGTAGATTAGCTTCACTGCGGTTGTAGTCTACTCTGCACAGGGCCGGCGTAGTCGGGGGGTCATTACGGGGCAAATTGGGTCAACGCAGTATTTAGGAGTGCCGTGACGCCATCCAAAATGTTTGCCTCTTGAGGAACAACGCGTTTGTTCAATACTCTCTCTCTCTCTCTCTCTCTCTCGGTGAACCGCTTACTCCTCCGGTAACTGGCACAAGTTTTGAGGGACTGTAAACCAACGAGTCACTTGTGTAGTGTAAATAATAGTGTTGTTGGTATTGGGACTAACAGTCCTTTTCAACCGTAAAGACAGCATGACACAGACACACTTTCGGTCCACTTTGCAGAACTTTATGTTTGAGATACGCCGATGCCATGGCATGAGAAATCCCAGCATGGAAAGACAAAGGGAATACAATGACAGAGGGTGTTGATGTCCAGTCAATTTAGTTTCTATCTATGTTGTTGCTTTTGTGTTAATTTTTGGGCATTCAATGTTGCATTCAATAGAGGACACCAAAGTAACTGTTGAGAAGTAGGCAGTATTCCTTATTTCCTTTCATTTCCATGACAAATTGTCTTGATGCATGCAGCAAATACCTTAAAAAATACCGAAGCAGATCTTTTTTTTTCTTCTTCACGAATATCGGTACCGGCACACAGAACCTGTGGCATCATCACGAACAAAAGATCCTCACAAAATAGGAGCAGCTTTTTTTGACATTTTCAGCCATTTCAGTGAATGCAGCCGTACCCTACACCTGTTCAGATTTGCATATTGTCTACAGTAATCTATTAAAGTGTTGTATGTACTTACCCCAAATCTGATCTAAATAAGTGAATAAAATCCTACATATATTCATGTTAAATCGTAAAGGTTTTTCAAGTAAGTGCAAGTTAAAAGTTTATCATGTGGGAAAACTACTCTTACAATATATGCTATAGGGTATCAGCTTAAAATTGTTGACTAAGCAAATCTTAAAATGAGAATAATTTACAGTTCAATAACACATCAAGATATTTTGGGGGATAATCGTCATAGTTCTTAAAATGTTTTTCATGCAGAAGGTTCAACCAAATAATTCTCTAAACAACTTGTGCAGAATCAAAGCGGCCATCTTGAGCCATCCTTGTTCATCCATGACCATGACAATGCTTTAGGGGGAGGGGTGGCTCATGGGATCATCAGCGCCCGACTGAGGACAAAATGTCTTCCTGGGCCTCTGACAGTTGACAATGGCTATCAAAACTCTCCCTTGAAAATATAAGGCACACGTTTGATCACTCCGATTGTTGTTCTTAACAGTGCAGCTGCAGTTGTCACTTTGGGAGATAAGAAGCACCATGGTGGATGACAGACAGTAACTACCTTGCCTCCAAAATGGTCAAACTCAGTGGTTCCTGGCCTTCAGAAGGCTCGCCTGCTTCCGCAACACGCATTGTGTTCACCACATCACCACCACGCGCACTAGTTTGCGCTTAGTGCCAGATCTCTTGTGTGTGGTCTGAACCTTTAGCAACTTTGTATATATTGTGCTTTTACGAGACCTTTCAACATGTTTGAACTGTGTTTTCATCAAAAATGCACCATCAAAACGATCGCAATGACCCCACTTCCATATTGGGTCAAGGTCGTGTCAAAGGTCAAGCCAAAGGTCGTGTAGCACTCGTATGAACCGTAGACATTGATCCAATGTGCACAGTGCGTGTAGCGCTGAATCCATGGTGATCAAGTTGATTATTCTGTGATCCAGTTGCCTAATTCCATTTCGGACAGAATAAATAAATAAATACTAAGGTTTCCATTTCCCAAGGAGGACCGTTAATCATAAAAGTGCTGCTATAACTAATATAAGACTATGCCTCTTCCTCCTCTTATGCCTCTTACATTACATGCTGTTATTTGCATAATGCAAGCAATTACCACAGCAAGGCCAGAATCCAGCTGGACATGCAAATTAGTATGTACAACATTTCAAATCTAGTAGAACAATAGAGAGCTTCTTTTTGTTCTTTTTTTTTTGAAGAAGAAATTAATGTTTTCCTTTCATTCAAAATGGCCCATCGTCCATATCTGGCGAGATGGGCTCCGGCACGCAGCTGAAACCCGGGCTTTTGATCCTCGTCTTGGGGGTGGACGTCTGTGGCAGCGACAGCCTTCTCTTCACCGACAGCAGTCTGAGGATCTCGCCCACTTGCAGCTCCAGGACCGAGAGCTGGCAACTGAGCATCTTAATGTCCGCCTTCATCTCTAGCTTGGTTTGATGGAGCGTCGCGTGGAGCAGCGCGTGCTCGCCGGCGGGCGCCGCGAAGGCGTGCCTGAGCGAGCCCTCGCCGTCCGCCCCGGGGACGTGTCCGAGCGGGCTGCGCTCCAGCGGGCTGCGCTCGAACGAGCCCCGCGAATCCCCGGCGCGGTCGATGCGCAGGTCGCTCTTGGTGATGCCGCTGTCGCACGACTCCGTTTTGTGGAGGGCGCTCTTCTCCTCGCTTCCCTCACCCGGTCCGCTGCCCGCGTGCTCGCGCGCCAGATGGAGGCCCTTGCAGTCCGCGCTCAGCTGGCCCGTGGACTTGGACCCCTCGACCCGCATCTCGTCCTCGCTCCGTTTCGCCAGTTCGACGGCGGGGGGCGCCGGAGCCACCGCCGTGGTGCTCCTAAACTTGGCCCAGCCGCGCCCGCCACCACCGCCACCGCCACCGACTCCACCGCCGCTGAGTCGTTTGGGGCTTTGGAGCTCTTTCCCCTTGGGATCCTCCACGCCGGCCTTGGGTCTCAGCTCCAAGGACTCTTGTACGCAGCCCCGGTCCGCCTTCTCGGGGTGAATCTGCAGGACCTGCAGAGAAGCAGCCCTGGAGTAGGAGAGGGTCATGGCGCCAGGGTCCTCATTGTCGGCACCTCCGTCCCCCGCGGCGGGCGAGTCCTGCGCGGAGGACTGGGGGGGGCTCCGTGGGTAGAGGTTGGCCTCGCCCCCCAGGTCGCCGTCGAGCTCCAGCGGCACGCAGTTCTGCTGCGGGAACGCGTGGATCTCGCCCGCGGTTTGGATGTCCCGCTGGTTCCTGAACTTCTGGAAGAGCTTGCGGACGGGGTGGTCCTCGGGGATGGAGAGGGCCACCTGGTCCCGCTGGTGCTCCTTCTCCTTCTTCACGTCGGAGATCTTCCTGAAGATGATCTGCGCGGGAGAGGGATCCGTTATGTTTTGGTTGGATGTTAGGTGTCAATGAAACGACGCTGCCCTTTGCTGTGTGGTCTCATCCACGCAGACTGCTGACTCATACCTCAAATTGTGTCATGCGTTTGATTCCTAAAAGGCAGCCTTATGTAGAGGGGATGTGCATGTTTCGATAGTACCCAAATTCCCGTCTGGGATTAATAATTTACGTTCACATTTACATTTAGGGCATTTAGCAGATGCTTTTATCCAAGGGGTCTTACAAAAAGTACATTTATCAGAAGAAGGTGAATCATTTCATTGCTGTTAATACGGTAAGAAAGTCACCAGAACAAGTTTCAAGCATTTCAATTGCTAGATTAACCATTGCTGGTATACAACAGGGCTGTAGTCAAGACCACTTTTGTCGAGTCTGAGACCAAGTCAAGACCGAGTGCAAAGAGGTTCGAGTCCAAGACAAGACCGAGTCCAAAAATATTCGAGTCCTGGTCAAGACCAAGTCCAGGATAGAAAAAAACGTATGCATTTCATATCTCCAAGAACGCATTACCCTTATCTTCCGATATGTTAGCTAATGTTAACATTAACACATAGATAAGGCTAAGCACATCCTAGCTCTGCAGTTAATTTACTGTGATGTCTGATGCTTCTGCAGGTGTCTTTTGAAGTTTGACGTTGTCCCACAGGTTTCTGAAATGGTTTTGCAGAATTTGCAGTCTGTGTTTCTTTTTTAACGCAGTGCTGAACGCAGTCCCTGGTGATTTATATAACCAAATGTTATAATGGCAGAATTGGCGGAAATCTTCGTTTGTCAGTGTGTGTGAATCAATGAAAATTAATGACAATAACGTTAGGTTAGCAGGGCACGCAGATGCGCAAAGATAAACTAGTGTGTGATTGGTTATCAAGTGGCCAGTGTTCTAAACATAATAAAGGCACCTAAGACTCGGTCGAGCCCAAAAGCCATATTCGGCAAGACCAGTGGCAGAGACCAAGACAAGTTCAAGTCCAAATACCAGCGAGTCCAAGACAAGTCCAAGACCATAGAAAAAACATCTCGAGTCCGGACTCAAGTTCAAGGCCAGGCTTGAGTACTACAGCCCTGGTATACAAGATCTCTGGCTAAGTGCCATCTTTTTATATGGTGCTTTTCTGAGTGGACGAGAATGCAGACCTTTTATAACTTTGCAGTATCATTCACCCAGAGCCAGAGCTAATGGGCGCTGGCCTTATGGAGGAAGAGGTCAGACCGATGAACACCAGGGGAAGCAAAAGCGAAATCCTAATCTTGGAGACGAAAACTATTCTCGCTGTATGCTTGGTCTCTAGCGGTCCATGCATAATTTACAACCAATTTGTCTTCCGCTAAAATACAAATTATGTTACCACGTCTGAGTTTGTATTTTTCTTGTTTCTTTTTTTTTTTTTTTTTTCAAAGAGCCAGAGGTGGTGAATTAACTGCTGACGTCACCCCTGCTTCCAATACTTGTTCTCCTTATTATGAGTTAATGTATACAGATAAGCCTTCTTCTAAGCCACATACCCTCAATCTCAGAGGCCACATTTATCCACAGTGTGTCCAAATAAAGGCTGAATCTCAATGTACTCACTCATATGTATAACGTGTGGAATTCTTTACCCTAATTGCTCAGGAACGAGTCAGAAGGTCAGTAGGAGGTCACGTGAAATGAACCAATCACAATGGATGATGGTTTGGTCCATAAACAGGGTAATCTAAGGCCCCGTTTACACGAAGGGAAGACGCCGATATTCCCCTGCGATATTCCGGTTATGTGTTGCCGTGTCAACTGGGAGAAACAGGGTTTTAGGTTCTCAAACGTCACATTATGCACCAGAAAATGGTTAACGTTATGTGAGTGCCCTATGTTTACAGTTTGTTGGGCTATTTATGTGGGTTGATGCACAATGTGGTGCACAATGTTATTATTTAAAAGGAAGGGGGGGACATATTCATTTCTGTAAATACCCAGCTATGTGTAAATGTGGCCTAAGCTGAAGCTCAACAGCATATGAAGAGAGAGAGAGAGAGAGAGAGAGAGAGAGAGAGAGAGAGAGAGAGAGAGAGAGAGAGAGAGAGAGAGAGAGAGAGAGAGAGAGAGAGAGAGAGAGAGAGAGAGAGAGAGAGAGAGAGAGAGAGAGAGAGAGAGAGAGAGAGAGAGAGAGAGAGAGAGAGAGAGAGAGAGACGTGAGTTCTGACCCGCTTGCGTAGGTTGCAGGTGAGGATGAGGTGGCGAGAGAAGGAGCTGGCGAAGGCCGTGTAGAACTCCAGCACGCGCAGCAGCGCCTCCCTGCGGATGACGTGCAGGTCGCAGTAGGTGAGGGCGCGCACGTTGGCCGCCGCCCGCGCAGGGCTGGTCTCCTTCCAGAAGATGTCCCCGAACACGTCGCCTTTACCTGAAATCAGGTGCGGCAAAGAAAGAAAGAAGTGGGCACTCTGAAAGTCATTTGAACTAATGAGTCCTGCGTGCGTTGGCAGGAACATCAGCACCATTTTCTCTGTGTTGTTATGAACACTGGATCTACACTGGATTTGGAAATGTTGCGCTTTTTTCCGCCTTTCGACCCCGGCCTTATTATTTTGTAAGTGCCTTGGAAATAAAACCCCATGTAGTGCATTAGCAACAAACGCATTAGCAATACGGCAAGCACAGCAACATCCCAATTAATGGACAGCAGAGATCATAGACGAGGCACACCTTGAAGGCACACCATGAGCTCATGATATCTCCCCGCTGGATGGAAGTGAGCATAATATTAATAGTGATAAATAAACATTTAATGTGCCTTCCATTGGGACCCATCTCAAAGATGATAATCATCTTTTAGGTATTCAAAGACTAAAGAAAGCATTTCTCCCTGATAGGTCGCCCTGATCTCCCCAGCCCACAATGACTGCGTCCTCCCACTGTACACACAGAGTTTATGCCCCTTAGCGCCGGGATAAGTTATCCCGCACATCCTGAAGATATCAGACACCAATCGATGCCCGTCTAGTGCCTCACTGCCTGACCGGTCTCGCAGAGCCAGCTTTTCCATCCGGAATGCGAAGAACCGCCTACTTGACAGGAAGAGGTCTTGATTGACATGCAAGCAACACAAACCATCATGGTTCGAAGAATATTTCAAGAAATGCAGACCGGTGGTGAAATAAATATTTTTAAAAAGTGTGATACGCAAATAATTTCTCCGCGGGCTATGTGGGAAAATAAAGATCCACCAGCAGACCGAATAAACCCATGAACGTAAACCCAAGAATAACCTTGATTTCCACATGTCACGCCGGAGTGACAGTGCTGACAGCCAATGAGAATCTCGCTTTCGCTTTCACTTTCTTCAAGTCGCCGCGCGGCTTAAAGGGATACGCCGAGATGGCTGCAAATTGCCTGTTTGTCCACAAACAGGCAGATAATTCTGCGCTATTTCCAGCGGCTGTGATTATTATGCCACCTGTGATGCGGCGCTGACAGGCCGCCCCCGCGGAGACAGCCCAGTGATAAGCAGCTGATAATGTTATTGCGCCGGCAGGCGCATCACAGGCAGCCCATTCCTCACAGTGCCGTATCCCTTTAACTCTGTATCAGGCGTTCAGGAATGCATCGACAGGCAGCACAGGTGAGCAGGGGAGGCGGAGACACCCACGCCACCCGCGTCACTCACGCCATCCACCCACGCCGCCT
>JAXIVH010001074.1:0-7500 GCA_036785325.1 Urophycis tenuis | reverse complement strand
TGATGTGATGGTGGTGGTGGTGGTGGTGGTGGTGGTGGTGGAGGAGGGAGTGAGTCAGGAGGAGGAGGATATGGTGGAGGTGAGGGACAGGGTGGGTGTTATGATGTGGTGGTTGTGTTGGTGGTGGAGGAGGGGAGAGGGTGTGAAAGATTGAATTAACTCATACAGATGCTAAAAATAGATATTTCTAGTGAGTAGTGTAAACGTAAATGCTAGCATTACCGAAGGCAACATTTAACTAATGGGAATCTCGACTCATTTAGAGTCATGAAAGATATGTCACTTTTACGTCTCTTTAAAAGTTAATAGTCCCGTGTGACGTTAAAGAGAGTTTACAAAGAAGGTCCAGTAAAACCGTGAAAATCTGCCCTGGAATCACCACTGAAACCCGTTATCGCGTGAGTCGAACCCATGATCTTCTTACGGGGAGCACAGAGTCCTCAGGCCGTGTGCTGTTGCGGTGGAAGTGGCTTGTAGTGGAGGAGTTCACGCTCGCGTATTCCTGCTGAAATACAGCAAAACGGTAAGTGAGTACAGATGCATTTCCTACACGGGGAGCTACATGCTACGATGGGGAAGGCATCTTTCAGAGTGACACCCCCGCTGTGGAGCTCATCAGCAGGTAGTGAAGTGTTCGCAAGTTTGCAAAAACTATATCTCACTGTCCAAGTAGGCCCAAGAATAGTTATTATCTGCAGCGTTGACTTTTTCTAGAGTTCCCCCCCCTGTATGGCTCAAATGTATCGAATTTAGTGTGTAATAAAAGCTTCCTGTTTTGACATCATTAGGCCTATTTATAAGTTGTGTCCACATTTGATTGCATTTTATATATCTTTTTTGTGTTTACTTGACCCTACTAGAGATCATTTTAATCTGTGTTGTCTCAGTGTTCAGAACGCAACAATGACAACGAAAACCTACCAGAGCGAAAATTTAAATGAATCACATAGAAAAACAGAATTCACCTCATCTGCATCATGACAACTGCCCTCGTGCCCAAGCTTCACCTCTTCATCATCACCACAACTGACCTCATACACTCTTCATGGCAACTGACTTTGTACCCTAACTTCACCTCTTCATCATCATCATCATCATCATTATCCTCCTCTCAACCGACCCCCGTGCCCTAACTTCATATCATCATCATCGTAATCATCATCATCATCATCATCATCATCATCATCATCATCATCCTCCTCCTCCTCCTCCTCCTCACAACTGACCTTATGGCCTAACTATACCTCTTCATCATCATCATCATCCTCACAACGACCGACCCCCGTGCCCTAACTTCACCTCTGCATCATCATCATCATCATCATCATCATCATCATCATCATCATCATCATCACCCTCCTCCTCCTCCTCCTCCTCCTCCTCCTCACAACCGCCCACCCCCGTGCCCTAACCGTACCTCCTCGCCGTGCTCGAAGGCGTTGATGATGTCGTAGGGCAGGCAGGACAGCAGGTCGATGATGAACCAGGTCTTCAGGTAGTTCATGCGGATGAGCCGCGCGTCGGAGATCACCTCGCCGGCGGGGCCCACGAAGGTGGTGTGGAAGTTGAGCACGATGTCCACCAGGAAGATGACGTCCACCACGCTGTCGGCCACCAGCCAGGCCAGGTGGCTGGTGGGCTGCTTGTGCTTGAAGGACACGTTGTAGGGCACCATGATGGCGGTGTAGAAGGTGAGGATGAGGATCACCCAGTCCCAGGTGGTCTTGAAGGTGCAGTAGTGCAGGATGATGTGCGGCGGGGTCTTGGGGGCCTCCTGCTTGTACTGGGGCAGGATGTCCGAGCCCAGCTGGAGCGCCTTCCGGTTTGAGGTTCGAGGTTTGGGGGAAAGGAATACATTTGGATGGTTATGGATTTGCACGCGGTCACGTTAGGGTGAATGATCGACAACGCACGTTTGTTCAGTTTTTGAGTGAGCGCACGATAAAATGTTTATTTGCAACATTGCACAAACGAGACAATTGAGATGGTATGGTGGCAAAAAATAAATAAATAAATAAATAAATAAATAATAATAATAACTCATATACAATAACTCAAATAAATATAAGTATTTTTACAGACACTTGAATACATTATTACAGATAGCTCTTTTTTTTGTGGACTCTCAAAAAAGGGAGACATTTCGTACACCTAGAAACGGCTTACCTCCGCCAGCCTGGAGGTCTTGCTCTCCGGGTTGCCCAGGGGAGTTAGCTGTTGTGCGACGTTGCGGTTGTTGGTTAGCGCCCGCGTCAACCTGGCAATCTTGGTCCATCCTGCTGGAAGGCATTAAGGACAACCCTATGTCAGCTGTCCACGACACCCACACACACACCCCGAAAACAAAATGCTTCGGTGCGGCCTCTTGTGAATGTGTCACCTCATATATATATATATCTAAATTGAAACACCTCTCGAAAAAAGCACCGGCAAAATATATTAGACGCGAGCGCGGGCGCGTTGCATTGGCACAACTCTTAATCACAGTCGGAGTCTCCGAAGGGTTTCCGCGGGGCTTGCGACGGATGCGACACAATGCTTGTGTTTTCACATGGCTAAGAACTCTCTTCCATCCGAGGTCGACTCTGCGCCATCGCCACCCGCCTCAGCACCATCCACACGGCTGTGCTCCGGCAAGCAACCTCTTCTCTGCAAAAACATCCCACCATCTGTGCCATGACTACTGTATTGACAACACTGCTCCGTTGCTCTCGGCGTGTGTGTGTGTGTGTGTGTGTGTGTGTGTGTGCTGTGTGTGTGTGTGTGTGTGTGTGTGTGTGTGTGTGTGTGTGTGTGTGTGTGTGTGTGCGTGTGTGTGTGTGCGTGTGTGTGTGTGCGTGCGTGCGTGTGTGTGTGTGTGCGTGCGTGCGTGTGTGTTTGTGTGTGTGTGACCCTGGTTTGCTCCGCGTGGTGCATGATGCTTGACGCAATGCAAGACCCCCCCTCACACCCCCCCCGCCCCCGTGGGGAAATGACGCTGTGTAGTGAGCCACACACACAACACCTGGGCGGTCGTACGTTTGTACACGGCAGGGCCGAGTGCCCCCCCCCCCCTCCCCCAGGGGGGAGACATGCCCCCCGGAGCGGCGGCCCTACGGAACAACGGGTCTACGGGGTCTTGTTGTGAAGCCGCCGTGGACAACAGCCGAAGAAGTGTAGCGTAACGTCTTCAGTGTTGCGATTAGCGTCGTGAATAAATAATAGAGTTCATGCTAAGTGAATGATGAGATCTCAATTATACATCGATAATTAATAAGTGAATAACCGCAATCCTTATAATGAATCCTTATAATAATCAATATACTGAAGATAAGATACGATAAATCTTGTGACGGCCGAATCGGAAATGTGGTCGTCCACAGAGTTACAAGAAAGTCAAATGGTAAAAAAAAAAAAAAAAGAGATTATGAATGCAGAAAAAAAAACGTCAAAAAGAAAAATTGGCTGCGGGGGGAATATGTTGAATAGTTGACTTGGACGCGGTCTTGGGACACGGTGAGAACAATGGGACGGCAGCGCGAGACACCCACCTCTGTGGACTCCTCCTCCACGGGCTGCTTGAAGAGGGTGATGTCGCGGAAGGTGCAGAGGAACAGCACCACTTTGTCGTTCTCATTCCTGATGGGAGCCACCTGCATGTACAGCCATATGGGAGTCCCTGGGCGGAGGGGAAACAAGATACCAGTGTGATGCTATTTTATAGATAATGTTGTCCCATTGTTGTGATGAAATGCTGTGGGGCATGAGACCACCCAGCTGTGGTGGTGTTTAAGATAAGATAAGATAAGAAATTCCTTTATTAACCCCCCTTAGGAGAAATTCACAGTGACCAGCAGTACAAGGGGATAGAGGAGTGCAATAGAGACCTGAGTATAGACAATAAACACTAAACAATAATAGATTTACCTAAATTAAGATAAAATTATATGCAAGCTCTTAGAATCAGGTCAGATGAAAAAAATGAAAACCTATATAGTACATACATAGTAGTCATCATTGAGATGAACAATGCAATTGGTAGGTGGACATGCATAGTAGTCATCATTGAGATGAACAGTGCAATTAGTGGATGAAGATGAACAGTGCAATTGGTAACTGAGTCCTGCTGAGGTGTAGGTATAAAAAATAAAGTAAAATAAAAAAAAAGATGTGCAGATTAGCCATTGTACGCCATTTCAAATGTGCACGGTGACATCACATCCATCAGATCAGAACCACCAGTCGCCAGGCGGTCCGGTCCACTGGGCAGCGCCGGCAGGTGGGTCTGGAGATCATCGCAGCGAACCAAGCAGCGCCTGCACCTGGCGGTAAGATAAGGGGGGGCCCTTCAGCCGACAGTCTCCTCCACTGGCTACTCACTGGTCTCTTTGCGTACAGGAGGACTTCGACGAAGCTGGACTCGTAGCTGTCGAAGGTCTGCCTGATTTTGTCGATGGTCCTCCTGTCGGTCAGCTCCCCGTACATGAAGCTGTGTGAGGTGAAGAGAGGGGGAGATGGCTGGGTGAGACCGGTGAGACAGGGAGGAGTCACGGGAGGGGACACATCCATGTGATGAAGTTATTATTATTGGTGTGAGGTGTTTCCAGCACATACTGCCGCTGCATGTCAATGGAGTCAAAAGAATGTGTGTGCGCGGCGCGCGCTTTGTAGCTGAATTTACATGGCCTGTAAAGATCTGCTTCTATTTCGGTGTATTCTCGGTTGGTTTTATTGAGATGAAATACCTCATAATCTTTATTGCTGTGAGGAATAGCATTTAATAAGAAGGCATAATGGTTGAAGTTACACGACACAGACCAGACTCTGGTCTCTCTCTCTCTCTCTCTCTCACAGACACACACTCGACCCAGAATGCACAATGTCTCTCTCTCTCTCTCTCTCTCTCTCTCTCTCTCTCTCCTCTCTCTCTCTCACCACACACACTCTCGACCCAGAATATATGCACAATGTCTCTCTCTCTCTCTCTCTCTCTCCTCTCTCTCTCTCTCTCTCGTCTCTCTCTCTCTCTCTCTCTCTCTCTCTCTCTCCTCTCTCTCTCTCTCACACACACAAACACACACACACACACACAACACACACACACACACACATACACACTCGACCCAGAATATATGCACAATGTCTCTCTCTCTCTCTCTCTCTCTCTCTCTCTCTCTCTCTCTCTCTCTCTCTCTCTCTCTCTCCTCTCTCTCTCTCTCTCTCTCTCTCTCTCTCTCTCTCTCTCTCTCTCTCTCTCTCTCCTCTCTCTCTCTCTCTCTGCCTTACTTCGCTGCTCTCTCTCTCTCTGTGCCCTTACTCTGCAGCGTAGGCTGCTCTTCGTGCATAACCTCTGCTCTCGGTGTAGCCGACAGCTGCAGAAGCCATCGTTGCTGTAAACCACCGGCCACTCGAGGATCTGTGCGTTCCCGAGCAGGAAGCTCGTTTCTGACACACAAAACACAAAGAGGGATGTGACTCTGAAGTGAGTTACTCCAAGCACACCACTGTCTCAAAGAAAGCACACATACACATTTGAGTTGATCACTCATGTCGTTGCTCAGTGAATACAAAACCACGAATAACAATTAGTCCTAATCCAATTAATATCACTTTTTAAATGATAAAAATAATTTTTAAATGTCCCATCTGTGGTCCAAAGTTTGAAGACATGTCCAAGGTTTTAAAATAGGCCTACTGCATGTTTTACTCCCTGATCTTGAAATCAAATCAACAATGAGGGGGGCCAGGGGAAATAAGTTGAGGAATCTATTGATAAAATAGTTGTGTTAGAGCCGTAGGGTTGAATCTTTGCCCGGTCTGTAACACGGGTCTGACAGCGTGCAACATTCTCTCATAATCTAATCTTTCCGGACGGGTTTTTTCAAACGCAAAGTGGAGCTACACGTTCGTGTTCAACCCTCCTGAGTAAGTCCTATACTTGGTGGAGCGGATATGGCTTGTAGCCTACAATATTTCTGCAGATCTCGCATTAATATTCATAAGGCATAATCTTAAAAGGTCTAATTTGTTGAAATCCCAAATGATTGACTTGCAAAACACAGTCCCCTTCCAGGCTGATCTCTGATGCCGGTGTTCTAGCTGCTAGACAAACGTTATTATAGTCTTCACAAGCGCTCCTTAGATATTGTCGCATCCCATTCTATATATAGGACACTTCACCGCATAGGATTGCATTGCGTCCAGAGAAATACTCAATCATTGGCACTGGAAATGAAAAAAGAATTACTGACATGATAAAAAACCGTTAGACGAATGAAATACATCGAGTTGGGACCAATAAATGAACCAACCCAGTTGGCGTTAACAAGTTTAATAAGTTGTTTATGGGCTGCAAGTGTTCCTCGGCACAGACCGTTGAACTTGCGCGTTACTGAGTACCAAGTGAAGACATTTAAGATGTATGGCTGATTATTTTTTAAATGACTAAAGGCTCTGCACATACACTCCATAATAAGACCAACTTACCGCTGGAGCGCCGGACGATATTTTCCAAAAAAGTGTTCTGAGGTGCAACCAATCCTCGCTTTCCTCCATGCATTTTGATTTATTTTGGACGACGGTCGCTGTGGCTCTACTGTCGTCCTGTGGTCGCCTGTAACATCTCCTCCCTCCGTCGCGCTCTGTGTGCGATGAACTGGGACCTGCGTGCACTCACAACACGCTTCGATTGGTCAATTTACGTTCACCAAGCCAGCGGCCACAACAACACAAAAAACCCGCTGAAGAGAGCATTGAGAAATGTGAACGGTTCATCTCTACATACATTCACCCCCCCCCCCCCCCCCCCCCCCCTCTCCGCCTTGTGACGCGCCAGACAAATGTGGTGTCTGATAAATACATTTTGTTGATCAATCTTCTTTCAAATGCACCGATTGATGTTTTTTTTAGGATGATCACTGACAATGAGTTGTTTCTTTTTTATTTACGTGTATGATTTTTTTTAAGTGCGCCAAATGTATATTATGGGTAGGCATAATAAATATGAAGATGAGGTGAGAGAGTGAACACGAGCACGAACCGTGAAGAACAGGTGAAAAAGTACTACTTTGTTTTAACACGAAATATCATTCAGAATGATAACGTAAACCGTGGCAGGTGCAACAGCAAACGAGTTCCGAAAGTTCGTCATCTAAAGTTGGCAATGGATTTATTTTAAATCCGTTCTGTATCTGATTCAATTCTCAGTGATAACAGCGTAATTCCCACTTTGTCCTCTAGGGGGCGATAATTGCACCTTCTCGGCCCAAGAGAGCAGCCGTGCCAGAAGAAGACCACAAGGAAGAAGGCCGACGGAAGGGAAAGGGAAGAAGAGAAAGAGGAAGTCCGTATGAATATGAACCGTTTAACGCAGTTTAGGGTTGACTATAAGATGCATTGGCAATGATTAACTTCCGTGAACTTTGGAAGTTCATGATCTACATACTGTGGAGTTTTAGCGTCACGGTTACAGATAGGCCGGCACATTTTAAAAGTCCGATATTTGAACACCGACAGCGCAGC
>JAXIVH010001073.1:25000-33182 GCA_036785325.1 Urophycis tenuis | reverse complement strand
CTTTTTTCCTCCTTTTTTCTACTTGCTTCTAGCCAAGATTGTTTCCTTGGAGAACCACTTTGAGAGTTGTTGCATTTGGCAATCCAATCTCTGAAGCATTTGTACATGTTATACATTTTGTTGGCAGACAGAAGACCTAAATGAGTTCATTTGATTCCAGCAAAGTAAATTCACAGCGGTAGAGTTAAACTTTTTCAGATGAAAGTCAGTCAGGTAACGAGTACGGTCTGCGGAATATCTTCATTTTCCCAAATCTTTCTCCGACTCTTTGAGATTACGTGTGCGTGTATGTGTGTGTGTGTGTGTAAGCGCACGTCCTATTCTTCACCCAATCATTCACTGCCTTCGCTTTGTGCTCTCGCGCCACGCTTTGTCTCCATTCCTCTTCTGTTTCACCCCGCTCCTTCGGTGTTCAGTGTCTCTCTCTCTCTACACAGCGGCTGAGTGGCGCGGCCGCCTCCCGCTCCACAGAACCTCAGGTGAACTGTGTGCACGGAGCCAGGAATGTGTCGACCAGGAGCGGAAAAAAAAAACAACCACTTGGAATCGATGGAATCCGTTGCGCGTTGACGTACGGAACTGCATGTGCTTTTTAAATGAATATATGAATATTCATTCAACCCACCCCCCCCCCCCCCCCTGTTTTGCTGTTCCACCTCTACAACATTGATTCCTTTCTAAGGTCACATGGGGAACGATCAACCGCGTGGCTTGTTCTTGGCTCATCCGCTGGCTATTGTGCACTACACCACTGACCCGCACGCACACACACACACAGACACACACACACACATCAACACACAAACACACACAGACACACACACAAACACATCAACACACCAACACACACAAACACACACACACACACACACACACACACACAAACACACACACACACACGTAAACACTTCAACACACCAACACACACACACACACACACACACACACACATCAACACACCAACACACACACACACACACACACACAAACACATCAACACACCAACACACACACACACACACACACACACACACAACACACCAACACACACACACGGCCAGACGAGGCCACTCTCCTCTCTTCGCTCTCCCTAGCACGTCGGCCTCGCGTCAGACGTTGGATGTGTTGTGCTGCGAGCAGCGGCGTGCTGTATCAGCGCAATAGAACACCGGCTGAATTATACAGCAGTCTGCCGCCCCGGCTCCTGCATGCCCTGTCTGCCGGGGGGGGGGGGCCCCCTCACATGCAGCCTCAGCAGCACGCCGGTCCATGCAACCAACGCTGCAGCAGCAGCAACAACCGCCTCCCTCAGTTATTTCCGCTGCCTCTGTTCTTACTTTCAGGGAGTGAGGGCAGGGGGGGGGGGGGGGCGGGGGGAAACAATCCAGAAGGGAACAAGACATTATGTGAAACGGACTCAGGAGGGGGGGGGGGGGGGGGGGGGGGGGGGGGTGATGGGGCCTCTCTCTGACGTGTCAGGGTTGGAGAGAGACCCCTGAATGACGGCGTTGGGAATGCTTGGGGCGAGCGAGCTCCACTAGAGCCGCTGGTGTGTTTTCGAGTCAACGTGCACCGCGCACGTGGAGCCTGCCTCTGTAGGTGGACGCATCCCTCTCAGCAGACAGCGAGAGACCCTTGTGTTGTTGTTGGGTTCTTTTTAAACGGCTCTATCTCTTTCCATTTGTTCCCCCCCAAATATTGGTCCCTCATTATTGTCAGTTCATTTGATTTAATCATTTGATTCATGAGATTCATGAGCAAGACACACTGAACCCCGACTTGCACCCCGGGGCACTGAACATAGCAGCCCACTGCTCCTGTGTACCATAGGATGGGTGCAAATGCACAAAACAAATTTCGTTCCCATATCCAAAAAACACTGAGAATGACCAATAAAGGCCGAAAGGTCCTCTCTCCTTCTGGTTGAGCCAATGCAATGTGGTTTGTGTGTCTATTTCTCAGCTATATTAAACACACACACAATCTCAGCTCTCTGCTGCGTCAACCTGCGGCTCAGCCATGCAGGAAACAGCGGGGGCCGTGTTATTAATGAAGCGCCTAAATACCTCACTGCAGTGTGAGTCTCCTGGGCTTCCCTGTGCGTCTCTCTCCCACATGGGGCCACGGGACCCCACATGAGGCCCCAGGCCTCTCCCCACACCCCCCCGGGTCACTGGCCCCCAGCGGACAGGTACATTTGTATCAGCCCTCCCCCCCCCCCCCCCCCCCCCCCCCCACCAACATCTTACATAATTACTCAGATTTCCAAGGCGGTGGCGGGATCGAAGTTTCAGAGGCCGACCATCGGGTTGAATCAGCTCTTGGAAATCACTGACCATGTAAGTCTCCCCACCTCGCCTCTACAGCCGGTCAGGGAGAGGGCCAGGGGGGAATGGGGACTAATCCCCGCGATCTGCAGCCGCTTGTACTGCAGCCGGCTGGCTCCATTTTGCTGGGTTATGCCGCTCTCTATTACTGCCTCTGAGGGAGAGAGAGAGAGAGAGAGAGAGAGAGAGAGAGAGAGAGAGAGACAGAGAGAGAGTCTCTCTCTCTATTGAAGTGGAGAGAGGGTGCACACATGCATAAGTGCATACCCTCTCTCTCTCTCTCTCTCTCTCTCTCTCTCTCTCTCTCTCTCATTCTCTATTGAAGTGAAGGGTGCTTCAGGGAGGAACACATCTGTCAGCCGAGAGGGTGCCAGCACTACAGCGCATGAGGGTTTGCTCATTGTATGGAGGGTACTTTATGCAACCCCTACACACACCCTTCCTGCGCCTCTTAATAGCCCATTTAGTCAAAATGCTTTTACCGTTTTTTATCCCCACATATTCAGTCTACATTTGGCTTCTGTGGCGACTGAATTTAAATCGCCCCTCCGTCACTCCCGACTGCGGCAATCGCATCCATCGGGGGGAAGTGATCGAGGATACGAAAACGGAAAAGATTGAGGAGAGATAACGTCACGTGCACACACACACACACACACACACACACACACACACACACGCACACGCAGAAGAAAAGCCCTAAAGCAATTCCAATAAGTCACCCTTATAGATCCAAAATAACTTTTTAATCAGATCAGGCGAAACAAAAAAGTCATTCCACGAAATGACGTAACGCCCGATCCAATTCATTCACAACAATGCCGACCTAACGATCGCCACCCAGAACCATGAGGAAGTTCATCAAACGAAAGTAGCCATCAACGCGGCTGCAGCGCGGTCACCTCTCCCACCTGGGGCGCGGCATCCACGGCGCGCTGCCCCGCCGCGCTACATAAACAGCTCGGAGAGAGAGAGGTGAAATGAAAACAGGGGGGGCCGTTTATTAGTGCCGCCGCCTCGCCAGAAGACGCGACTGGAGGGGGAGAGACTCCGCAGATGCCGTGTGCTGCAGCAGGTGCGCAATATACACTTCTCTTCTTCCTTTCCTCCGTTTCTTCTTCTTCTTCTTCTTCTTCTTCTTTTCCTTCTTCGTCGTCGTCATCTCGGCGTCCATCTGACGCGTCTCTCCTCCTCGGGCCAGCGCGCTGCGAGGGGCCCCGGTAGGACACGTCAGGGATTGGTGGAAATGAGCTGCAGCGGTCCGCCACACGGCGGGCCATGTGGAGGCGCTCGGTCATTAGGGCTATTTCTGGCACATTTCAAGCAGGGCGTTTTAGTATTGGCGTTTTAATGGGGCTGTGTGATGAAGAAAAAAAAAAAAAAAACTCTTTCAGACAGACACTAAACACACACACAGACACACACACACACACACACACACATGCACGCACGCACGCACAAACACACGCACACATTTACTTTATCCATGTATAAAAAACATAATATTTGGCACTATTTGGCACACACACACACACACACACACACACACACACACACACACACACAGACACACACACACATTTACTTTATCCATGTATAAAAAACATAATATTTGGCACTGTGTGTGTGTGTGTGTGTCTGTGTGTGTGTGTGTGTGTGTGTGTGTGTGTGTGTGTGTGTGTGCGTGTGTGCGTGTATGTACTAAGGACCTCCTAATGCAGTGGTGTCAAACTCAACCCATGGAGAGCCAGTGTCCCTGCATGTTTTAGATTAGATGTTTCTCTACTCCAACACACATGATTCTAATGACCAGCTGATCATCAAGCTCTGTAGAAGCCTGACAACAATCCATTCATCAGAATCAGGTGTGTTGGAGTAGGGAAACATATAAAACATGCAGGGACATCGGCCCTCCATGGATTGAGTTTGACACCACTTTCCTAAAGGCTTCAGGCTAAATGAAGGGTGTAGCACACTCCATGGTCTCTGACGCCCTCACTAACACAGCTTCTAGCAGCCCGACACATGGCACTCCCCGCCCCCCCTCTGAGTGTGTTTGGTGATGGACGGCTTAACCTGTGTGCCCTGATTGCCCCGTGCACCACAGGTGTACGGCCTCACCCTCAGCCCCCTGAGTCTAATCAGCCTCAGACTCAGGCCAGGTGAGGCTGCTTAAACCAGCCACCACCCGCGCACACACTCAGGCCCTGTTTTACACGATGGGAAAACGCAGATATTTCCATGCGGTTTGGCCTCTCATTTACACGAAACTCAGTTTTCATCAGAGAAAACGGTTATTTCTAAAAACTCTGGGAAAAGTGGAGATTTTGGAAAACTCTCGGGTTTCGCGGTTGCATGTAAATAGGGAAACCGGCGTTTTTGCATTGTGACACGTTGGTCTGTCGTTTTGAGTCGTTCGTTTGGCATTTCTGATTGGCCACCTGTTTGCTCGAAGTGTTCGTGACACTCTTCGCCGGCTGTTTTTATCATCGGTGTAAACACAATTATTTTCACAAACGAGGAGGAGAAAATAGCCGTTTTCCAGAATACCCTGCTATGTGTAAACGTGGTCTCAACTGCACAATGCCCAGACGTCTGAAGGTTGCGCTGAAGCATAGGCACAGCTGGGTTTAATCCCCGATACCAGCAGCCCGATGTGTAGACGTCAACAACGGCCCCTTTTCAGAGAGGTGTCATCGTGGGACAAACAGGGCAAGTCGCTGATAACGCTCATCATGGGTCCATTGAGCAACATGCATGGCCTTTCCATACCTGCTCCTTATAACAATAGAGCATCTGAATTGTATCACATGCTTCGGATTAAAGCGTCCACCAAAACAGCTAAATAGTATGAAAGGAATTGTAGAGAACAGGGCTGTCCTCACTGCCCAAGGTTCTTACTGACCACTATGTGGTTGGGCTGATGTATTTAAAAAAAAACAAAAAAAAACAGCCACGAGTGCCTGGTCATGTACTTTTAGCACTGACGAGGATAGAAAATTATGATGATAGAAAACACATGATCATTTAGATACATTCATATGCAATGACATTTCAGATGATTTTCTGGAATGCTGATTCACGATGTGAATTGTACATTCGCTCTGCATTTGCTGCTGTTGGATTAAGGTACATAAAGTAGTTTATTTAGGAATTATTAGGTATAGGAGGGGGCATTTTTTGGTAAAGTGTTACCAATCAATGCATCTATCTGAAAATGCCTGCAGCTTTCATTAGAACGGGTGAGCCTGTTGCTTATAATGTCCCAACCGTTCCCACGTTGTTCCCCAACTAGCCCAATGATGCCACGATAAACTCAATATTCTGGGAACTATTTAACGGGATTCAAAAACAAAAACATTTTAATTGACAGCACAACTGTGACATTGAGCTGCGGAATTGGGTCTGCGGTGTTTCACATTCAGCAATGAAATGATTGTATCTTTAATTGCCCAAGCAAATAAATTAAATTGGGTTGGTTTTTTTTACCATTCCCCTCACTGTACTACAAAATGGCAACTTTTCAGAGAAAGCTATTTCCCAGTCGGGGCTGCCAGAGCTGGTTTTGGGGCTCAGGTGTGAGCTCCAGCTCTGTGTGATGCCTGAGGTGTGGTGAGCTGATGCAGGCTGACAGGTGGCACCACGTGGGGGAGGGGAGGGGAGGAGGGGGGGGGGGGGGACCAGGACTCAGACTCCCAGGAGGAAGCTTGCAGAGACCCCCGCACCAGCAGCCCCTCCAGACCAGCCCCGCGGTGGGGCCATCTTGGTTCAGCTCCCCTCCTAACACTGTTTGATGTTTGTGTTTTTAATTGCCTGGTGTCATTGTGTGTTTATTGTGTTCAATGTTTTTGGGATGTGGATGTAAATGCTGCGGCGGGGGAAACGGCCAGGTCGTAGCCTAACTTGCTAATGAGAAGTCGGGAGTCAATTACATTTAGCAAAATGAATGAAATGAAGACATCATGAAGTCGACTATAATACTGAATGGTAGAGAGAACAAAAGGAAAGAAAAATGATCAAAGCAGCCAGCTACCATTAACTGTTTCAGTGGACAGTCAATCCAGAAATGAAAGGTTGACATTTTGCAGTTATTCAATTTGGAAAACACCTAGTCAGATGTTATAAAGTCGGCCAATGTTTCATGTTGAGCGCAGGATGAAATTATTTTTATACCAGAAATGGGCTACGACGTGCAAAATAGAACGACGCCAATCCCATGACAAATGATGCGAATACACAGACCCACTTTTGATTCGTTTTTTTTTATTTTCCATCAAAAGAAATGCACGGTTCAGCAAAGCTACTACATACAAATGGCCATACAATAGCAACCTCATTTTTAGTTATTGTTTCAAGATTTTCAGTCAGTCCTGTTGTTTGTGTAATATATATTTATCTTTTTTTTGTATTGAGGAATTTGCAGTTCAGATGCTGCAGTCTGCAAATAAATCATTAAATAAATAAATAGATTCATACATACATAATAACAGATGCTGTTCTTTCTCCTTTCAAATGAACACCAGCCACAAATTAGACCTGGACAGCTCATTGGTGCTGCTTCAAGAAATCTACTGTAGTTACATACAATAAAGGAAAAAAAACTGAGGTTTTGCATAGCTTTATTGTAATGTAGATACAGTATCGTAAGGCACTTCATGAATAATTTTAGGCATGTAACATCCTATAAAATAAACAAAACATCAGTTTTTGTCAGTTCATCCTAATACTCCCATCATCTCAATATAGGTGTTCACAACATATAGAGTTTTCCCACGTCGATTCTCACTTTCCACAAAATCGACCACTCCCCCCAGTGTCTCTTTTGGCATTAAGTCTCCGTTTTTTTTTTTTTTTTAAACATTCTCTAAATAACAAAAAGTGGGTTCTTTGTGCATATTATGACTCACACATTGTCCCATAACCCCACACAACCCAGTGTTTCTCAAAAAAGACCCCAACGAAAAAAATTGTGCAATGGTTTGGGATTATGTGGAGTAAAAGGCAACACGTTGTCAAAACCAAGGGATTCCAACACAAAAGTCCGGGAAAAGTCGTTATTTTTCCCCGCCCTCCTCGTTCAGAGATTGGCACTGTACCCCCCCCCCCCCCCCCCCCCCCCCCACCCCTTCCAAGATGGCCGCCGTACGGTTTTGATATTGACGAAAAAACTCTTTGAGGTCTCCATTTTGTATTCTCCTCAAACCGGTAGCTTCTCGGTAGCAGCGTCAACAGTGGGGTCGCTGCGCCGCGTTGTGGACCGGCGACGGTGCGCCCGTCTCCGGACTACGTTTCCCAGCAGCTCTGGGTGTCACCGTGCGCCCGCTGACCCTATCCGAGCTGGTCTTCGTACTGCTTGCGGAAGCAGTCTCCAGCCGGGAAGAAGTCCCAGCAGCGCTCCTGGTACATCTTCCACACGTAGGACTCCTGAAGGCCAAACACATGTTTATACGCACACCGTACGCACGCACATACACACACACACGCACACGCACACACACACGGGGCGGCAGTAGCTCAGTAGGTAGAGCGGGTGGACAGAGCGGGTCATCCACTAACCGCAGGGTCGGCGGTTCGATCGCCTTGATCGCCCTCCTCCAACTGTCCACATGTCGAACCCCACAAATGTACTGATTGTAAGTCGCTTTGGACAAAAGTGTCTGCTAAATGCCCCTTTACTCTTTACACACACACACACACACACAGCCATGAGGGTGTGCCCGACACACACACACTCACACACACACAGCGTGGTGATACATAACAAGGTTTGAGAGATTCGTCTGGCTGGCGTTACCTGTCCCGTGTGCTCCGTCTCATCCTTGTTGATAAGGTACATGAGGAAAAACCTGACAGGG
>JAXIVH010001073.1:0-20000 GCA_036785325.1 Urophycis tenuis | reverse complement strand
ACGTTTGACGAATTTATCCCAGTAGTTGTAGGGGAATGAGCTGTTGAAACACACAGTGCAACGCATATGTGTCATGTAATGGGAACTAGGGACATGCCTCATGTGAATAACTCAAAATGCCCCAGGGACTCAGTCGTCCCTGGGGCATTTTGAGTTATTCACACGAGTCTGATAATATTTTGAGAAGTTGTGGCCATTTGAAACTAGACGCATCACAAAAGCTAAAACTGTGAAAAAGCCTCCTAAAGATTTGCAGTTGTCACCTCTCTCTATGGGCACCCCCAATTTAAAACACAAAATCTATACCAATACTGTTATCTGAAACATGGAGATGCTTCTCTGTGATCTCAACTAATAGATAGCAAACAAAGAATAGATTTTTTTTTTTTGCACAATTTGTGCAAATGTTGTTTTGGCAACTTGTGTCCTTGGATTCCACGACCCGACACGTATTTGTTTGTAAAATGAGCAAGTTGCACAAATGTCACGCTATTCATTGTGAAATTAACAAAAATCTTTTCACAATATGACTTGTCAAATTAACAATTAGTAGACTGTCAAAGACATTCAAATGAACACAAATCATTTGCATTCCCATCTGTCCCGTTCCATCTGACACAGTTCTGCCGCTGAAGGACGCTACGTCCTCGGCGAGCGAGGTGGCTCGCTGGCCAACGTCTCCACCGGCACTCACGGCGTGTTGATGACCAGCCGGTCCCACTGGCCCTTGATGTCGTCGTCCGAGGGCTGCTCCGTGATGTAGAGCCCGTCGAACTCCAGCTTCCTGGCGATCTCCTTCTCCCGCTTGAACACCACCAGGGGCACCTTGAGTGTCACACACGGGGCCGGGGGGGGGGGGGGGGGGGGGGGGGGAGAGGAAATTAATTAATTAGGCGCGACACTCGCAGCCCATTTCACGCTAGGTTTGCGTGCTCGTGTCGGTCGTTCGGTTGGTCACATGCGTTTATGCAAAGTGAGTTTGGAGTGCGGCTTGAGAACAATCGACATCAGAATAACTCAGGAAAGTCGTGGGAGTGCGGGACGCGTTCTGCGCTCAGAACACACTAGGGCCGGTAGACGCGGGTCGAGTCGAGTGCGCAGTAGTGGCCACTCCATGTTCCGCGTCTGGCTGAAGCCGCGGCGGGGCGTCTCCACCGAGGCTGTTCTGTATTCTGAGCTTTTCTCTGCTTACGAGATGGAAGGGGCGCGCATCCTCCGGGGTCTTCTGAAGGATAAGGCGGGGGATTCTACGGACGGTATGGAGCTAGTGGCTACTAGTAGTAGCTAGTAGTGCCACCGTGGCTGAGATCAGGACCACGATAAAGCAGTGTGTGAAGAGTTGTGCCATTGACAAACACCTTGTGCACACACAAGTCTCATGAAGAAGTGTGTGTGTGTGTGTATATATATATATGTCTGCATATAAGTATGTATGTATGTATGTATGTATGTATGTATGTAAGTACCTATTTATGTATGTAGTTTGTATGTATGTACTGTATGTATGTACATGTATACAGTAAATGCACACATGCACACACGTGCATGCACAAAGTGTATGCACGTGTGTGCATGTGTGTGTGTCACCAGCCAGAACGTGTTACGTGTGATCCGCCCCCCGGGTACCTTCAGGTAGTAGTAGCCCACGACGCAGAGGAACGAGATGACCGTGTGCAGGATGGCGAGGAAGCGCAGCGTGGGCGCCATGTAGCCCGTGCTCTCCTGCAGCACAAAGTACTCCATGACGCCCTCCTCCTCCTCCTCCTCCGCCACCACCTTGCCGCCGCCGTTCCACGGGTCCACCTCGTCCGAGTCGTCGCCGGTCACCTGGTGGCGTGCGAGCGAGGCCGCCGTTAGCCGTTAGCTGCTAGCCGTTAGCCGCTAGCCGCTAGCCCTAGCCTTGTCCGCCCCGACCGCCGCGCCGTGTAGCACTTTACACTTCATTTATTTATACACACTTTCTCTTAGCCAAGGATGCAGGAAAGGCAAAAAGCAAGCGGTCTGAAATATTAACAGAGGGATGGAGGTAAGGTAGAGAGAGGGGGGGGGGGGCCTCCATGTATGCAACACAACACAACAAGACTATGATTTGGACGCGGCGATGACATGCGGTAAGGTAGGAGCCCTCGAAGGTGCTTACTTTGTAGAAGAGGAGAATGAAATTGATGGCGAAGGCCACGAACAGTGCCAGGAACCGGAGGTTGTAAAAGTTTCGAGCAAGGTAGTTCTGTGGACGTAGTGAGCAAACGAGCGAGCCGAGCATAAGAGATGGAGGATATCGACACTATTAACTATTCTGCTTTAAAGCGATACACAAGGACACGGCGTCTGGGGTGTCTGACCAGCATCTTGGTCTGGTAGATTTCCAGGCCGGCGAGGAAACTCGCGGTGAAGGCCTCGGGCGGTTCCTTCTTCAGACCGGGCCTTTTCTTGTGAAATTTCCTCTCCTCTGGCGACGAGCCCTGAGGAGTCTCCTCCCTGGACTTGTCCTGGTCCTTCTTCTCCCCGTGCTCCCAGCTGGGGAGACAAACGCACGTTGTGGCTGTTAGCACGTTAGCACATAGCTATGATGATAATGGTGAGCCCACCACGACTGGTGCACCATTGTCCCACAGACATACAGTGCATATCAAACATCAAACTAAATACCTAAGGAAACATCAACATGCGATCTAACGCACAAACTAACAAGCAGTCGAGCAAACCAATCTGCGGGCGGAATTGCCGTCCAAAAACAGCCTCAGATAATAATTGTACAAACCCCTTAAAATCAGTGGACTAAATCCTGTTATGTGGCCATGGGGCCAGGACGATTGTGTTCATACGAGCAATCCAATCAATGAGTGTAATCCAATTAAGGGAGGTCCTTTAAAGCGTACTCACTCCGACGACTCCGAGTCTGCTTTGTAGTCGCCGTTGGCCGCTCTCTTCTTCGCCGCGTCCTTCGGAGCCAAACGATAAAAACAAAATTGCGGCATTTTATCAGGTTGTCGTGAGACTAAATATTTAATAACCTGCCTGGAAGACACTCAACGCGGAGGGAGGAAGCGTTTGCATCATTAAGACGGACGACGCCGCTATTACACAGGAAACCCTGCAGCCGAAGGGGAAACAAACAGAAACCGCGCAGTCCGTTTCCCTCGCGCCTTAAAGCGGCGGCACCGGAGCACCCCACCTGCGCCTTCTTCTGCTTGACGGCGCTGGCGATGGACGGCGCGTCCCCGACCACCACCTCCGAGACGTCCCCCAGGCCGGGCTCCGAGCCGTGCTTGCCCTCCTTCTTGGGCTGCACGTACAGCAGCTCGGCGATCAGGTCCGCCTCGGCCTCGTCGCCCGGCGACAGCTGGCCCAGCGCCGCCAGCGCCGACGCCTCGCGAGCCTCCGTCTTCTCCGTCTCCAGGGCGTCCCCGTGGATGCCGAACTGCGTGGGGTCCGGCATGTTGCCCAGGATGTCCGTCACCTTACGATAGGACACAGGACACCACTCACTCACCAACTCACTGCACTGTACCTCTGGGCGCGGGTACAGGGGTGGGGCGGCAGTAGCTCAGTGGGTTGAGCGGTTGGACAGAGCGGGTTGTCCACTAACCGTGGGGTCGGCGGTTCGATCCCCTCGATCCCCCACCTCCTCCAACTGTCCACATGTCGAACCCCACAAATGTACTGATTGTAAGTCGCTTTGGACAAAAGCGTCTGCTAAATGCCCCCTTTACCCTTTACAGGTCCCTGAGGTGCAGAAGGGCTTCGCTTTGGCAAAAGCCTGGTACCCGCAGCCATAGCAGCCCTAAACAGGGTGACTCGCTGAAGGGAACTGCGAGTCTTGTTTTCATGTTGTTCTGCCTGTCATTATTGTTTGCTGTCGTGTCGTACTTAATGTATTTCTGTCTGTCGTTGTGGGACGATGTGTGTTAAGCTGATGTACAGTGAAAAAGAATTCCCTTCTGGGAAAAATAAAGTCTAAAGGCTGAGTTATGCTTAAGTTATGCCTCCGCGTTGACGCAACGCTAGGGGGCTTACAGACCCATTCCGTCAATGCGGACCCCGCATGCGTCCACCGCAAAGGCCTGACGTGCACCTCCCAAAAATCCTAGACGTGCGTCGAGGCGACGCAACACCAACGCAGCAGCTTTGGCTGTGATTGGTCCGCTAACTACATCTGCTGGAGATCGCTTTTCCGGTTTCCACTCATTAACACCGCCACGGTGTGATAAATGCTTCGACTGATTGGCAACAACATACTGTATATATATATATAACTTTTGCCTTCATGTCTGTAAACTTTTTTTTTACTCGCTAGTAATCCGTATGTAATGACCAGAATGGTCTTTCTGGTCACCCTCTACCGGTGTGGCATTGAAATGCATTTCGACACGTAAACCCCACGCAGAACCATCACGGTCTCATGACTGCGTCCAAGTAACTGCGTGGCCATTGCGTGATCACTACGTGATCACTACGCGGAACCATAACCGTCGCTTAACTAACTAACTGAAATCTCCACCCTGCTGCTAATATGTTCCACATTTCTATTCCCAAACCTACACTGACACTTTTTCTAGTACTGTCTGTATATATACTGTCTCTACCGTAACTTATATTCAGTTCATTTGCACTCTATTTATATATTTACATTATCATAGTTTTATATTTATATTTCTGTACATTTTTTTTTAACATTTTTTATTTTATACATAATACACCTGCTCATTCTCTGTGTCTGCCGGAAACCGTAGCAACGACATTTCGCTGCCAAAAATCACTCTGTGTTTCTTGTGCAACGACAATAAAGTGAAGATGAGTTGAGTTGAGTTGAGTTGAGTTAACTAACCTTGATGTTCTTGGCGCCCTCCACCAGGCCGCCGCCGAACATGGTGGTCCACAGGATGTGGAAGAAGCCCCACACCAGGCCGTGCAGGAAGTGGAAGAGGCCCGTGATGATCATCCAGAAGAAGGAGAAGAAGCCCCGCACCATCTCCCTGACGCTCATCCTGCGGACGCGGCGGTACTGCAGCCGCAGGCTCCGCGCCGTCAGCAGCCGCCGCAGTCGGCCCAGGCTGCGGCTGAGCGAGGCGCAGGCCACGGCGAACGCCGACGACGACTCCAGCAGCGCGCGCTCCTCCTCCTCCTCCTCCTCGACGTCCTGCTCCTCCGCCACGCTCTGGCGGTCGTCCTCGTCCTCCTCGGGCCGCTCCACCGGGTCGGGCTCGGAGATCTGCGACGCCAGCTGCATCTCGAAGATGGTGTCCTCGCAGAAGTTGACGAAGAGCTCCATCTTCTCGCTCTCGCCGCCCTCGTTCACCACGTCGAAGATGAACTGCCGCTTGGACTCCTTCACCTGCGGCTTCTCCCACTGCGTGCGGCTCGACTCGCTGATCTCGAAGTAGACGCGCTCGATGCGCTTGGCGCCGCCCATGATCTCGATGCGGCCCAGGTAGGGCTCGAAGTAGCTGAGCACGCTCTCGGCCAGGTCCAGGAACGCCGACAGGCGCCCGTCGTTGGGCATGTGCTCCGAGAGGTTGGTGAGCAGCACGGCCACGTTGAAGCCGATGTCCTTGGCGGGCTCGTGGAAGCGCTCCACAAACTCCTCGTAGTTGAACATGTCGTTCTCGTCGGCCTCGGCGCAGGAGAGGAGGAACTCGATCTCCGACTGGGAGTACTGCTTCTGGTTCTCCATGGACTTCTGGAAGTCCTTCTTGGAGATGACCCCTTTGCTGTCGGGGTCGTACTCCTTGAAGCTGTCCGACGTGGTCAGGTCCTTCAGCTTGAGGAACATGTCGAAGAACTTGAGGATCATCTCCACGTTGCTGGACGACTCCACCAGCGTGTCCACCATCTGTTTGCCGATGGTGCCGTTGACCACGTTGCCTGGGGAGATACAATAAACATTTTCACAATGTATACAACATCAGCAAGGTGTGCTCCCCCCCCCTCATGTAAAGGGAACAGGCGCTCAGTGTTCTCAACCACACGTGTCAATATTTGATTCATTACAAAAAAAAACAAGCCAAGCTAACGAGATAACGATAATGAGATTGCTGGAGTAATTCCACCAGCAGGGCCCTGTGTTCACAGTGAACGCAGAGTGAGTCAGCAGGAAGGCAGACCTTCCAGGAGAGAGAGCATCATCACGATCATGTCCTTCTGGAGGTCCAACAGCTCCTTCAGTAACTCAATCTGACTGGAGTCCTAAAAAAAAAAAAAAGACAGAGAGAGACAAAGAGGAAGAAAATGTGCGACTCTCCCTCTCTTGATGTTTAGCGCAGGACACGTTAAAGTTATCGCCCTCGCCTTCCGCGGACCTCGAACCTGGTTCCCGTCTGGTGTCTTTTATACGTGGGCACTTCAAGGAGGGGATCAAGGCTGCAGCCGGGGAACAGCCGGCCTCCTGCTAGGATTGGGTGAGGAAACCAAAAGGGCTCTCTTGCGTTGTATCCATCCATCAGTACACGCTAATGGTGTTATATGGTCCGGGAGCAGATGGCTGGGGCCAGACGGACGCATCAAGGATATCCTTGGAGCCCACTTTCAGAGTGCTATAAATCTCATAGGGGGGGGGGCTCCAGTGATGGGAGTCAATCCGAATCCTCTCTCCACCTGCCATCGCTCTCTGACTTGATGTAATCATGCCTGACCTTTTGGAAATGACACTATAATCAGGTAAGGTGCTGGACGTTTTTCTGCACCCGTGCCTCACACCCTCACTGGGGGGGACAGAGGGGGGGGGGGGGAAAGGTGAACTGAAAGCTGAGTGCTGGGGAGTGAACAGAAGGAGAACTCCTGTTTGTTTGTTTGGTCGGGACTTGAGGGACCTCTTGTGGCTGCAGCCTTGTATGCATGAGCGGGATCTGCCCAGCTCTTTGATAGACCGTTTACCTGTGATAACTTCATCTGCATGTTAGCAAACACATGCAGGAAACCCACGACTGCATCCCATAATCGGCTGTGAGCCAGGCTCTGTTGATTGCCAATGCACGGACCCTGAAAGGAAATTGAGTGCAATGGTTAAATGCAAATGGTGACTCAAAAGTGTGAATGTGAATGACTCACATTGAGACACACACACACACGGTAGTCTGCAGTGTTGTGTGCATAGCCAGGCAAATATAGAGAAAAAAATATGCAGAAAACCTAACAAGCCGTTACCTGGATGTATTCAGTTAGAGAGTTAAAAATCTGTTTGGCGACAGCCAGCGCTTTGGAGAAGTTCCTCTGACCGGCCTCATCCATCACATCTTTACCAGAGTAGTACCAGTAGAAGTCACTGATGGATTCCTAAAAGTCAAAAAAAAAAAAAAAAGTAATATGCCAAGAATGCCAACCACTCTGAAAAAACGGTGTTCTCAGAAACGCAGTGAAGCGTCGTCAGTCACGACACGCGCTCGCTCACCTGCAGTCTAAGCAGGTAGTCCACGGTGCTGATGATAATATTGACGGTGGTCGTGTTCCCCGTCTGGGTTCTCAAGAAATTCTGGAAATCTAAAATGAAAAAAAAAAAAAAAAAAAAAACGAGAAACAGATGACGGCCAGCCGTTGACCCGAGGGGCCCATGCAGGAGAACCTACAGGGGGGGGGGGGGGGGTAGAAGAGCTCTCCCACTGGACCCGGCCCTAGGGCAGACGCCCCAGGGTGGGGGGGGGTGGGTGGTGGGGGGGGGGGGTTGGGGCAATCATCAGACGCAGAGGGTCCAACCTACCGTTGTTGTGGCCCTCGCAGAGGAGCTGCAGGAACCTAAACAGGTCCTTGGTGAACTCGTCATTCTGCAGCACCTTGGAACCTGGGGCGAGGGAGACGGGATTGATGTCCGGCCCCCCAAACACTTCAGACGTCACAACCCTCGTGTACGAGCGTAAAAAAAAAAACTGTTCTCAGCGATGCATTTCATTCCGCCGTTAAGATGCGCGCGTCTCAAGACATGTAAACGTCCGTAAGATGCAAGACATAGGACGTCGCGGTGGACGACACGCATCGCGTCGTGTCTCCGGAGGACACGGTCAAAAGTCCCTTTATGACTTTATAATATGAGTATTAATCTGCATAAATGAGACTCCAGTTAGAATAAAAGGGCTTGCCGATGCTGTTTCGCACAAGCAAAGCTTTGGGGGTTGTTTGCACCTCTTAAAAAGTTAAAATGTTAGTATACTAAACACATAAAGAGACATAAAGAGATATAGGAGGAGGGGGTTCCACAAAGACCACAAGCAGTTACTTGTCTTACAAGGAGGAGAGACCGTAGAGGGTGTGTTTAGGGGGGTAGCGGGGAGGTGGTGCATAGCTGGCTGAGAGTAATGATTCATGTGTCAGGTGTCAGAGGTGCATGCATGTGCCTTTTTTTTCAGTTCAGAGCACGAGTGGAGTTATGGAGCATTCGTTATGGCGGAGGAGGAGGAGGAGGAAGAGGAGAAGGAGGAAGAGGAGGAGGTCTAGGGGGGAGGAGGAGGATGAGGAGAAGAAGGAAGAGGAGGAGGTCTAGGAGGAGGAGGAGGAGGAGGAGGAGGAGAAGGAGGAAGAGGAGGAGGTCTAGGGGGGAGGAGGAGGATGAGGAGAAGGAGGAAGAGGAGGAGGTCTAGGAGGAGGAGGAGGAGGAGGAGGAGAAGGAGGAAGAGGAGGAGGTCTAGGGGGGAGGAGGAGGAGGAGGAAGAGGAGGAGGTCTAGGGGGGAGGAGGAGGAGGAAGAGAAGGAAGAGGAGAAGGAGGAAGAGGAGGAGGTCTAGGGGGGAGGAGGAGGAGGAAGAGGAGGAAGAGGAGAAGGAGGAAGAGGAGGAGGTCTAGGGGGGAGGAGGAGGAGGAGGAGGAAGAGTAGGAGGAGGAGGAGAGGAGAAGGAGGAAGAGGAGGAGGTCTAGGAGGAGGGGTGCTGCTGTGCAAATAGCCACCAGAGTGGGGCTGTTTTTAATTTAAAAAACAAGTAAAATCTAAACCATGTATTTACCCCGCTCACTCACGTTGACTGCGACCGATGAGTTAAAAACATGACCAGAAGAACACAAACAAACATACATACAAACAAACATACAAAAAAAGCAGACATAAGCAAAGGAGAAGACATTGAGTTTCAATCGGAGGAATTAGCAACAGGAGAGACATATATAGATCATTAGCAGTAACTCTACATTGTCAACATCCCTTTGTGACACTGACATGCGGCCACCACTCGTTAACAGGTACTCAACGGGTACTTAAGACTGTGGCGATATGCCAGTGTTAAAGGATAACAGGATAAGAGAGGATTCAATAAAAAAAAAAGTACAGCCTAACATTTACCGTCACTTATGCCTGGGCTGATGAGGTGGAAATGGGTTGGAGCATGTATGAGTAAAAAACCATCTCTATACTGTATGCGTCCCATCAGATAATACAGACTGTAGGTTTACAGTAGACGCTATGTGTTAGGGTTCTTGTGATGCACTCAATACTTCAATGAGAGTGGGCGGAAGGGGGTGAGGATTCACATTTTGGTTTTGATACTTTGAGGGGAAGGGGGTAGGGGGGACAGACAGTGACTAGACAGGACATACAGTAGCACAGGTTTTCCTGTATGGTGAACATACACAGATGTGTCGTGACTCGTGACTGAGACCGTGACACACACACACAAGGGCACATCTGCCAGACGGAGATGAGGTCGTCCAGAAAAAAAAATCAATCAACCAATAAATCAATGAATAAAAAGGGAAAAGTAGAAGTATTGTGAAGCTAATGCGGAGCCATGTGTTTTTTTGATTTGGTCTCTTAGTCAAGGGCCAACATTAATAACAGCGAGGGCTCGATCTAGCAGCCAGCTCGAGAAACATACATACAATGTGTACAATCCACACCAGAGCATCTAAATGTGTTTGCTTTGGGTGGTACTGATGTCTCTTTATGCATCAGGAATTCACTCTGAATTGGACAATCTCCGTTTGCTCACAATTTTTTAAACATTAGATAACATGCATTTCTGCAAGGTCAATGGTTTTATTAGCCATATTTCATGCTGTATACTGTCTAGACACTTCAAATACAGTGACTTTGTTAACAGTGCATAGTTTTGTAGAGTAAACAAGGCAGCCTTTCTGGCTGCGTTTAATATACTGTCTTGCAATGCTGCACACGAAAAGGCACAATTTAATTCCGACAGTAAATCACGTTCATTTGAAAAAACAACAACAACAACAACTAGAATGAAAGCTGTGTGGGTTCCGCAGTTCTCCTGTTGTTGCAGTGTTCTCCTCACTTACTTGATCCCTCCTCAGTAACCATGCCCAGACCCTCTGCTTTGTTCTGCCTCTCAAAAGCATTCAGGTCCAGGACGCTGCACGGAAACACAACACACACACACACACGCGCGTGACTCCCATGTTCCGGTGACACGTCGCAGCGTCTCACTCGAACGAAACACGTCTCAGGCGCGCGTTTACCTGCACGACATCATGAGCCCCGACAGGCTCTTGAAAAACCCCACGTCCCTTTTCTCTTTCAGGTAGTCCAGCATTTTCTGCGTTGGTTTAAAACACAACAGTTGACGCCGTTATGACGAGCTGACGGGCGAGCGCACCAGATGGTCAGTGGTCGACACCACATCATACAACGTACCTGCTGTACCAGTATGTTCCCCCCGTTGAGAATGGAGATGCCCAGTTTGAGCGTGAAGGTCACCATGGGGCCGAGCCGACCTGAGGATCCCCAGATCACATGCCGAGGTTAGACCCCCCCCAAGTCCAGTCAACGCCCACCCCCCCCACCCCTCACCGGGGCATGCTGAAATCCACAGGACGGGGGGGTAAGATAAGATAAGATATTCCTTTATTAATCCCCCTTAGGAGAAATTCACAGTGACCAGCAGTACAGGGGATAGATGAGTGCAATAAGAGCCTGACTATAGTCAATAAACAATAAATAATAAATAGATCTATCTAGACAAGATTAGGGTAAAATAAATTAAGTTAAAAGCGAGCTCTTAAAGTCAGGTCGGTGAAAAGTGAGAACCTGTATGCATACATAGTAGACATCCTTGATAGCTGTCAGTAGTGCAAAGGGTAACGGTGAAGGAGCCCTCACCTTTGCTGGCGCTGATCATTTGGAGCACCATTTCCGCGGCCCCGCGGTCGTGCAGCCTGGCCTGCTGGTAGAGGGTCTTCTGTTTCTCCATCTCCTTTTCCTGGGACAGGGGAACAAGCATGCAGGCGCACTGAAGGCGGTGGCAAGTCTGCGGCGCCGGCTTGGCGTCACGGCCACTCACACGTCACGTCACAGTGTTGGGGAGGAGAGGGGCTGCTGGGAAGACAGGCGCGCGAGTACCTCAAATGTTTTCTCTCGCTCTTCCTCGTAGTTCTGCTCTTCGTCTTCGGCGCAGCTCTGGGGGAAACGTTTCACGGGTCAGACACAGTACAGAGAGGGACACAATGCTAGGGACACAGGAGTGCTGAGAAACGGTTCAAACAGCACCTCACCTTGGCCATCATATCTGCATAGGCAATGTAAAGCGGGTCCTCCTCCAATGAACTGCGAAGTGATAAAGTAATTTTATAAAATTATACAGTAAAAAAAAACACAATCTTCCAGCGTTTCAAAAGTGACAAACTAGTAAATGCAATCTCACATTACGGCAAAAGGCAATCGAAATGAAAGATCACAAACATCCAGTTTGACAGAGCGTTGTTGTCATGGTACCCAGGCGTTTGTGAGTGATATATAGATGGACCGGTGATAGAGGGAGATCGAGAGAGAGAGAGAGAGAGAGAGAGAGAGAGAGAGAGAGAGAGAGAGAGAGCCTACCTGCACTCGGTCAGAGCGTTGTGGCTGAAGTGCAGGATGAGCTGATGAAGAGGGTCTGGCTGCGTGTCCACCACCTCCTCCTCCTCCTCCTCCACTTTGGGCTGGGTTTTCTGCACACACCCAGGCATGTCACGCGTGTGCGCGGCCATCCACAGAGCACATTATGACTTCAGTGTCGGCCATGTCCTCTCTGTGCCAGTGTGGGGGGGAGGTCAAATACACTGCAGCACCTCCTGTGCATCTAATGAGCGGTGGCACCCGCTCTGCAGCTAACCGTTACACACAGGGTTCATCAATGTTGGTACGGCGGCACTTCTATGCACCTTACAACACCTGGACATGAAGAGGCAACAGATAACCGCACCGGATGGGAGTATTAAGCTGCACGCGCCATCGATCACGCATGCAGGTTATCGAGGCGCAGACACATGCTACACGTCAAGCACACACGGGGGCATGCCCACACACTCACACGCGCACATGCACACACGAGCATGCACAAACACACACACACACACACACATACGAGTACACACAGACACACACGCAAACACAAGCACACACAGGCCAGCCGGATGATGCAATGTTTAATCAACTAAGCGGCGTTTAGTTGGAATTGGAAAGGAGTTGAAGTAAGCATGAATCTCCGGGAGCCCATTTCACCACCACTGTAACGACCCGCCAATTTATCCCGAACACAATCCCTCATTGACTATGATCTCCAGTCGGATAACCACGCGTGTGCGCTCTGAGGGTACACAGGCGGCGGCCATTAACCGCGCTGTGCCTCCGCTCCCCGCGGGGGGGGCTTTCGCAATGATGGATGCTCTTTTAAGAAGGGAATTTCTGTTAAGTTGCGCAGGAAGCGGAGCGCGGGAGGGGGGGCGTTTAATTTCCTCTGCTCCCCGGCACAACAATAATGCGTCAAAAACGACAGCGACGAAGATGAAGAAGAAGAATAACAATAAGGGCATTGAGGAAGGACACTACGCCCCCTCCGTGAATGTAATCAGTAGGGAAGGAGGAGGAGGGCCTCCTCACCGCTGCTCAAAGGAGGCGGAGCCTCGCCGCTCACGGAGCGACCTGTCCACTGACATCATTGGTGATGTCATGCTCCCACCCCACCCACCCACCCACCCACGCTCCACGGCCCACGCGCACGGGGGAACAGGCAGGGGAAGGACATTAAGGCGCACGACACGGACACACTGACATGGGCGGCGGACACTCGAGGGAAGCGCCTCGCGGACAGGACCTCGGAAATCCTGAGGTGCAAAAAAAGGTCCCGGAGGGGGGTGTGGGGGGGGGCGAGGTTCGTACTTACTGCCAGGTCCTGCACTAGCTTCTCCTCAAAGGAGTACTCCTCTGTCTCTATCCATATTCTCTGATAGGCCTGGAGGAAGAGGTTAATAGAGCGGTGCCTGGGGAAGGGAAGGGGGACATCAGACCGGGGGTTAGAGAGGAGCTCAGCGGCGGAGCACAGGGGGGGGGGGGGGGGAGGTTAATCACAGGTTAGTAACGCATACAGCAGGTCACCTTCAGGGAGAGAGAAACAACGGCCGAGCGGGGTGAGTGGGTGGGTGAGGCCTGGGCGGAACGCCGAAGCCACGAAAGCCCTGTAGTCCTCCCAGCGCGGACACACTCCAAGCCCACCCATCGTTATCACCATTTGACCATTTGATTTTTTGATGTTAAAAAAAAAAAAAAAAAAGATTTAAGCACCTGATCCAAATTAGTATGTAATATAATCGCTTCCATTCAGACTGCACCTTTTTATGTTATTTTATTGCATTTCATTTTTTGCTATACCCTTTGACTGACTGAGTACCCAGGACAGACCAGTGTTGGGGAGGGGGGGGGGAAAGACAGGTTTGGATTTGGATCAGGGTTAACATTCACCTTCAGAAAACATGGACAGGACAAGGGCACGGGTGGGGGGTGCAGTTTAGTCAGGGCATCGGAGGTCACACAACAAGGTGCTTGTAGGAGGTCAGAGCAAGGTGCTTCTCAGGGACTACGTTACCGTCAGCATGGAGAGCAGACTGTCACAGTCTGCGTTCTCATGCATCTCCTCCAGCCATATAAGTCGGAAGGCATTCAGCAGGTAATTATTACTGGTATGCCTAAACAGGAGGAGGGGGGGCGAGGTGGTATAATTAAGTGGGGCATTCAGGGGAGGGCGGAAAGACCAAAAACATAAAATAAAAAATAAATAAATATAACAAAAGAGTCAAGATAACAAAACACAGAGGAAGAAAACACAAACACTGTTTTTGTCGGGGGAAGAAAAGTATTGAGTGTGTGTGGACAACAAGAAACGAAAAAAGCCATTTTCCAGGAAATCATCTAATTACAGCACAGCACACACGCGCACACACACACACACACACACACACACACACGCACCCACAAGCACACACGCACGCACACACACACACACACACACACACACGCACCCACAAGCACACACGCACACTCGCGGCAGGGCAGACATATTGTGCTCAGCTATGTCTATCCTGTGCGTTGTCTGGAGCCGCGGCGCCTTAATTACCGCCCAGGCCAGTGCATCCAGCAGGAGACGACAGGGGGAGGAAGATGAGTCACCCTGTCGGACAGGAGGCGCGCGTCTGGGCCCACCTCCTCGCCACCCCCCCCCCCCCCCCCAGGGTTAGACACATAATTGCGCACACACACACACACACACACACCTATACACACACACATATACTGTACATACACACACAAACACACAAGCACACACACACCTATACACACACACACACACACATACAAATACACATACACACACACACACACACAAAAACACACACCTATACACACACACAGACACGCACACACACACACACACACACACACACACACCCTCCGCTACTGTAGCCGCGCAGCCCGGCCTCACATTGATTGAGTTACGGAGCATCGGCCCGTGAAATTGGTTGTGTCCCGTTCCCCCGTTCTGTTCTGCCAGAACAGCTGCCGGCCCAGCATTTGTCCTGTAGATTGGTGGTGGTGGGTGGGGGGGGGGTGGGGGGCTGTGTATTAATTCAGGGTCAGAACCCGGGAGAGACGAGAAATGAAACGGAGGTGGGGTTGAGGAAAGAAAATGAAATAATTCCAGAAGGTGGGGGGCGTAGAAAGGTGATGTGAGTGCCTTCTTGCTGAGGTTGTGGTCAGTTGTGATGGCTGCTAAACACTGCTGTTTGTAGAGGGTTACCAGAACAGCTGTCACGTTGTTTATTTATATATATACTGTATATATTTATATGAAAATTTAATTAAATAGAATTGATTAGTGGATTACAGTTTTAAACTGTATCAACGATTCCCATTGCTGGCTTTCGTATTTCATCTCAATCTCAATTTTGATTGGGTAGTAAAAATCTTACTGCCTGAGAACTGTTTTATCAAAATGACAGTTCGTCTTTTGATAGCGTTGACACACAGAGACTGAGCTCCAGCCTCAAGACTCTGAACTCAAATCAAGACTTCAGAAATGAAAGACATGAAGAGGTATGGTATCCTCACACCCCTCAGGCTCCTCTGCCTTCATGACATGGGCATGTTTGGGTGAATTGGCGGCCATACCTGGGGAGGTTGTAGAGAGGAGCCATGCGGAAGCAGGCCACCACCGCTCTCTTCCTCTGCTTGGACAGCAGCTTCTGCCAGACACACTTCTTGGACCTCAGCGGCTGCTCCACCTACGGTGACATCAGGACAGTAAGTTAGTGGGTCAGGATAATCTCAAAGTAATAATGCTGCCAACCCCATTGTGGCTTGTTGTTATTTTCTGCACAACCTCCCAAAATCACTCTCAAACTGAATGTGTTACATGTACAGTATCGGTTCCATTACACCGGATTCATATTTGGTTTGACTTTAAGCTAAAGGAAAATGGAAGTGCTTTTGCATGCGTTTTTGTGATTTGGGTCCATTAGGCCTCTAAAGCAGAGGGTCTCGCCTGAGGGGGAACCAGACCTGCTCCAGGTTGAAGACGGCAGCCGAGATGCTCTGGATGCGGTTGACGGTCCTGCCTGGATCGGCGTGTCCCTCGCTCTTCACCACCACGTTCTTGTAGAGGTTCAGCTGCCACCGCACCGCTGGGTCCTCTGACTGTTGGGGGGTGAAGGGGGCTTTAGGTTTTGAGGGCCCCAAAACCACAGCGGGGGCACCCAAAGGTGCCCGTCGATGTGCAACGATCACCCACTTGACGTTCGGACAGTGCTCACCTTCACTTGAAGGTGTAGATTTTGCCTGATGTGGTCCTTGACTTCGTCGTCTGTATCTTTCTGTGAAGAGTTAAAAGGGGGGAATTAGAAAATCATCAGGCTGCACAACGGTATTATTATAGTTATTATTATTATAGTCTTAGAGACTGCCTCATTAGGCAACATTATTGCATTTTCAAATCAAATTAAAAGCCCTGGATTATCATCTTAAAGATAAGTTAATATATGAACTGCAAGAGTTCACCATCTTTCAAAACATTATCTCTAGTTCTGATAAATTCATTTTGTGGAGCAAAGCAAATGTAAGATGTAAGTTGTAAGCGCAAAGATATATGCTGCTTATTAGACTTTTCCCAATGGAAATGCATGCGTTCCATTTGGATATTGACTTTACATTTTAGCATAAACCACCAGCAAGCAAAACATCTCAGCAAAGATCCACATCCCATACGGCACTTAAAGTTCAACACAATCATCCACAGGGATGGAAAGCCAATGACGTCTTCTGTCAATTCTGCCCTGTATATTTCCCCCCCCCCCCCCTTCTTCGTCCCCAGTAGGGCAGCACCCGCGTGGGCCCGGCCACTCACCAGGAGGTAGCGCGTCTTGGCCAGCGAGATGAGCTCCTGGTCCCCCGGGGTGCACATGTTGAGGCCGATGGGCAGCATCTTCTTCAGCGCCGCCACGATCAGAGACGTCTGGATGGAGTAGAACTCCCCGCGCCGCTTCTTGTGCTTGCGCTCCTGGTCCTGGCCTCCGGACTTCACGGGGAACGCAGAACACGATTTCATAACACACAGAACACGGTTGTTTGAGGTTCTCTTGCCCCCCCACCGCCTTTAAACCTCCGCCTGATGTAATTGATAAGTCGGGGGGGTTAAAGCGTTTAGCTCGAACTTATTTCACAGAGGGAGCCCTTCGATTGAATAAAAGTCAGGTGCGGGTAAGGGAGTTCATTTTTCACGCCGGCAAATCCGGGCATCCCGGGTGCGAGTCCGGGCCGTCTGGCGCACTTGGAAACGTTTAGGTGAGAGGCGCTGGAAATCCATAACAGAGCAAACGCTTTCCCCTCTGCTCACAGAGAAGCAAACACTGAGGGCCCCACGGAGACAAATTAAAGCGTTTGGCTCAGAGGAACCACGCATTCCTACACACGTACATATGCACACACACACACACACACACACAGACGCACACATACGCACGCACACGCACACACACACACACATGCAAGCACGCACACATACACACACACACACACACATGCAAGTACGCACACACACACGCACACACACACACACACACACACACACACACACGCACGCACGCACACACGCACGCATGTACGCACGCACGCACACACACACACACACACACACACACACACACACACATGCAAGCATGCACACAGACACACACACACACGCACAGTCACAGACATGCCAGCAACACAAAGCGAGTGGTGTGGCAGAGAGAGCCCGAGGTGTCATGGCTTCCACTTCACACGTAACTAGCAGGGCTCTGCTCTTCTGCCAGAGTCGGGTCCAGTTGGGTTCTCAATCTGATCCGAGATATAAAGAACTTCTCTCTCTCCGGCTGGACTGAATTTGGTGAAGGAGAGGTAAACACAACTAGGGGGGGGGGGGGTGGGGGGGTCTACCTTAGACATCTTGGTCTTGTTATCACCGGTCAAGAAGGACAGATTGTTGATCTCATTCTGCACCACAAAGTTCTGCTCTTCCCGCTTGAAGTTCTGTGGAAGGAAAGGAAGGAAACGCCAAAAGTGCGCGGTTAGGCCATCTGTTATCATTCATGGCCGGTCACACTGGGAGCAGCTCGCTGTGATGACTTTGAGCGGTGTGCCTGTCTGCGCCGGGGGGAGCCATTACTCACGTGCGATTTGCACCACAGGATGAATATCTCCGCCACCATTCTGAAGAGCTCGTTTGAGTCCCTGTCCGGTTCTTTGAGCCAACGGGATCTACATGAGGAAGGATCGCAGCCGCACACACACGCACACGCACGCACGCACGCACACCCACACAGTCAATGTCATAGAACCGAATGAACATTACATATTGAACGTGTCTATGGTTGATGTGACTAATGTGTGATATATTTTGCCATAAACCACTCCAATCCAGTCAATTTTTTATTATAAAAAATACAATAATTACATTGACCTTCCAATTCCAATGAAGGCCGATAAAACCAGAGAAGAAACTCCATTACCCATCATGCACCGGGCACCCACCTGTTGTTGTCCACGTAGCGGATGAGCATGGGGTAGAAGGCGTACAGGTCCCTGCAGAGCACGGCGAACTCGTCCAGGATGAGCAGCTCGGCCTCCTGGGTGTCCCCCTTGCTGTCCGCCTTGAGGAGCTCTTCCTCGCCCACCACCTTCACCGTCTTCTTCCTCAGCTTGTCCAGCGTGGGCAGGAAGTGGCTCTTCAGCAGGTCGGCCCGCGCCTTGCTGATGATGGGCTGGACGTAGACTGGACCACGGTGGCGGTGGGGGGGGGGGGAGGGGAAGACGACAGGATGAGATGGAGGTTCAGGTGTCATAGCTGGGAAGCGGTATAGACCAACGGTCGATTCCGGGGGGGGAGTCCAACTGTATTGAAATTGAGCCGTTCTGGATCGTATTTATGTAAACCCAGTTTGGCAGCAAGTCGTTCGTCTCACTGGCATGTTAGCAATGTCAATAATGTATACAGTCAATAGTGTGCGCGGTCAATAAGGTAGCATGCCGAGAGTGTAACATACACAGTCAATGACTACCAAAACATTCAATAATGTTTTACATTTACATCCTAAGTTGTACTCCTCATGTCATCTGAATGGATTTCTTTAGACTATTGCGTCATTCTTATTCATTTATTAAAGGACCTCATCTCAACACAACTCTCCCACTCTCAGGTTCCACTACGTCACCCCCCTCTCCATCCCTCCTACCCCCCCTCCCCTGGTGGATGCATCGGTTCCACTACGGTCCCTCGCGTCACATCCTCTCTCCCCCCTCCTCCCCCTCTCCCCCGATGGACGCATCGGTTCCACTACTGCCCCTCACGTCACCCCCCTCTCTCCTCCCCCCCCTCCCTGGTGGATGCATTGGTTCCACTACGGTCCCAAAAGTCCTCCCCTCTCCCCCTCCTCCTCCTCCGCCTCTCCCCTGCCCCCCCCCCCCCCTCACCGGCGATCCTCTTCATCCAGGAGGCCTCGTCAATGCCCAGGTTGCTGTTGAGGATCTTCAGGATGTTGCCCAGGATGAGGCTGAGGTGCTCCGAGGTGACGGTGGTGCAGCAGACGCAGCCGCCGCTGGCCGGCTGGCTCTCGGGCCCGCGCTCCCACCAGTAGGACAGGTAGTTGCACAGCATGGGCAGCACCACCTCGATGACGTGGGGCATCTCCGTGTAGCGGGCGCCCGACTCCGCCATGTCGTTGATGTCCTTCATCAGGCCGCCCAGGCGGGGCATCTCGGGGCACATGTCCTCCACCGAGTCCGGCATGCCCTGGACTGGACGCAGACGAAGAAAAATGACTCTTTTGATCCCGCGAGGGAAATTTGGTCTCTGCGTTTAAACCCAATCGTGAATTAGTGAAACACTCAGAACACAGTGATGGTGAGGCACACAGTGAGGTGAAGCACACACTTAAACCCGATGCAGTGAGTTTCCTGCAACAGCGGCGCTCGGGGAGCAGTGAGGGGTTAGGTGCCTTGCTCAAGGGCACTTCAGCCGTTCGTACTGGTCGGGGTCCGAACCGGCAACCCTCCGGTTACAAGTCCAAAGCCCTAACCAGAAGGCCGTGGCTGCCCCCAACGCACGCGCACACAGGCGCACACACGCACGCACGCGCATGCACACAGACACAGATACACTGAAGCGTGAGCGTGGGATTCAATGGATTATCTTTGTTTCTCACACATCCCCGTTGAGAAATCACCAGGCCTGGTGAAAGACCGGTCGGTCGTCACACACAGAAAGCTTCCCCCGTGTGATGATG
>JAXIVH010001072.1:25000-33208 GCA_036785325.1 Urophycis tenuis | reverse complement strand
GTTTTGTTTTGATATGATACGCTACTTTTACTTTTGTTTTGTTTTTGTGAACTGTTCTTCTTCCCAGAAGAAGTAATAACAAGTGATGTCAGAGAGAGAAAGAGAGAGAGGCAGCAAGAGAGACAGAGGAACAGAGAGAGACAGAGAGACAGAGAGACCAAGAGAGAGAGAGAGAGAGAGAGGGGACAGAGGGAAGGAATGGGTGCCCAGTCAAGCAGCAGAGAGAGGGGCCTCAGTGCAGACCCACTATGGGGGCTTCAAGGTGCTTTTAGTGGAGGAAGTGTGCCCCGTGGTGCATGTTCAAACGACCTGCTGGAGCAGAAACAGCAGCAGTACATCAAATCAGGGCCAGGACTTTGGAGTGGATCTATATCACACAGAGACACAAGCAGCGGAGCCCGGCAACCAGAGGAACCCAGAGAGAAACAAGATGGCAGCCAGCAAGGTTTCGGGTCGCGAGGAAGGGCACATGAATTAGTAAAGTAGAAAAGTAGTTAATCGTGTTCAGGAGCTGGTTCCTGACATGGGGGGAGCAGGAGTGTGGAAGGGGAAGAGCAGGTAGGTGCGTTGAGGAAGTCCATTTGGGTTATACTAGGGGGAGTAGTGTCGGAGACAATACCTAGACTCCTGTCCTGCATGGAGGCGTGGAGCGCAGACCTAACGACATGAAGCATAAAGCCATAAACAGGACCCTTCTTTTCCTCCTCCGCCTAATTGTGTTTCCTTATTCCGCCTTGCTGTGCCCAGCCGTGACTAACCGGTGACATGCCAGTGGCCGGTGTACACACAGCTACCTGCGTTCAGACAGAGCAGCCCAGGCAGAGGCAGACAGGAGGCTCTCGGGGGCGTGGTCATCAAAATGGTGGTTAACTGTTGTTGTTTTAACTGGGACACCGGGGGAATGGCGATGTGTCTAATCATTTCCAGAAAACCCCTTACGAAGCCAACAAAGTGTGTGCGCGCGTCTCCCCCGTCTCGCCTCGCAGCGTTAAACAACCCGCGCCGCCACCACGGCGTCCAGACCAGGAATGTGAACGTGATGTGTACCGCCGTGTTCGCGGCCCTTGAACGTGTCGGGCGCAGCTGAAACCCAAGAACGCACTGAAATGTGATCCGCGGCGGCTGCACTTTGGAAGCAGAAACGTACTTTACGGGTTTGGTTTGATTGTTGCCCATTAGTTCAATGCACTTCACCAACACATTGTGAATAAGACAATAGGCTAATTTTTAAATGGATCACACTTCTAAAATCCATGTTGTTGTCATCAATGTATTTATAATAACAATGAAAAAGACAACCCCCCCCCCCCCCCCTCCCCACCCACCCCCCCCCACAAAGCCCTCCCCCAACGAAGCCCCTCCCCGGTGCGGGGATCCGGCCGGGTGGCGATACGCTTCATCTAATTACGCGTCAGAGGTGCGTTTTCATTCGTTAATCACTAAAGTGCTTCCAGGATCACCTGATATCCAAAGGTCTGGTCCCTGTAGCCCCGAATGTCAAAATGCAATTATATGCATGATTAGCCTGACCCGTTTCTGCAGTCCCCACCGGCGCCCCTCTCTGCTGGAGAGGCTTGACAACTGCTGGCATGTTTATTTTGATGAGATTAGGTGAGGAGGAGGAGGAGGAGGTGGAGGAGGAGGAGGAGGAGGAGGAGGAGGAGAAGCCGGCCGTGTGCGGCAGGGCACGGCACCCCCATCTGGCCGTCCGGGGAACTAACAGCAGACCGCCACACACAGCCGTGGACGAGGGGGGGAGGGGGAGGGGGAGGGGGAGGTGTGGGGGAGGTGGGGGAGGTGGAGGAGGTGGGGGGGAGGGACGGGGTGGCGGCCATCAGAGGGGAACGGAAGGAGGCGGGAGGGAAGGGAGGGTGCGGAGCTCAGGTGGAGGAAGACGAGTAATCTCTCAATCTCAGAGTTTTTTCTACCCCCGGGATCCATTTGATGAGAGGGGGAGGGTGGAAAAAAAAAAAAAAAACACTGAAGCAAAGAAAATATATAAATAAAACTAAAACAATTTATGCTGCTTAAAGGATAATATGATCAGGAGTTATTAATCAAATCAGTGTGATCTGGGGGCGAGCTTTGCTGCGCCAGTGCTTAGCAGAGCAGCAATCCTCTCTATCTGATTGGTTGGAGATAAGGCAGCTTTAGCCCCATCCATTGTACTGTGCTGATTAAGGGGAGCAGGGGCACCCAGCGTCCTATGGTGTTGAAGACAGGTGATCACACACACACAGGCACAAACACACACACACACACACACACACACACACACGCGCGCGTGCACGCACGCGCACACGCACACACACACACACACACACACACACCGACACACACACACACACACAGAGTGACATCCAAACAGGATCACCTGAAGCCATGACGCAGACTCAGGCTCAGTCCAAACATCCTGTTTAATTATCGCACCCTAAGGACTCGCAAATAAACATCCACAGACACATTGTGGAGTGTAGGGACAGAAGTACTTTTGTCTTTTTATGATTTTTTTTTGCAGTGTTGTGTTTTTTTTATGATCCTACTTTGGAGGATAGTTTTTAAGGAGCCAAACTCAGAGAAAAAAGTTTTACCACTTTAAAGTTGCATGAATGTAAAAGCAAGAATATATTCAGGTAGGTTCAGATAACTTTTTCTATGTCACTCTCTCTCTCTCTCTCTCTCTCTCTCTCCAGCTCTGTCTCTCTTTTCTCTCTGTCTCTCACATGTGCTCTATCTTTGTTTCTCTTTCTGTCTTCCTCTGTTATCACAGACGGTACATAGACACCCTCGAGCCTGTACAAACACACGACACATCCACCCCTCCACCCAACGGCCTCCACAGCCACCGCACATATCAAAACTTTCCCATGGTGGCGGCTGTGTGTCTTGCACAGTCTCCATGAAGTGTGCCTGCCTCATCCCCTAATTGGGCATGGATCTGCTTTTGGAGTTAATGGTATTAAAAGAGGAATATATGAGGATGTGCCGTTCTGACAAAGGCTGGCGGTCTGGGATGCGCGGCCCCCCCCCCCCCCCCCTGTCTCTGGAGAGTCACCCGCTGTCCCCGGGTAGCCCATTAGAGAGTCAGAGAGTCGAGCCCCCCCCCCCCCCCCCCCCCCGCGCACAGCAGCCCTCCCTCAGCCCCCTCCTGCTCCCTGCTCCCATCCCCCCCCCCCCAGAGCTGAGGGACACCGGGAGACGTTGGGAGCCCCCCCCCCCCCCCCCCCCCCACCCCCCCCCCCTGCCCCCATCACAGAGCAGAACGTTAATGTTACACTCCGCTGCTCTGTGCACTGGGCTACACACACTGTACAATATAGAGATTAGCACATACACACACACACACACACACACACACACACACAGAGCACACTTTGTCTGACACATTCACCAACACAAAGCACTGGCCTAGTCGCACAGGCCCGCATGCACGCAAATTCACACACACACACACACACACACACACACACACACACACACACACACACACACACACACACGCACACGCACACGCACACGCACAGCACACGCACACGCACACCCACACACACGCACCACGCGCACAGTGCACACGCCACAACACACACACACACACACACACACACACACGGTATGTCAATGTCTTCCTTATCTCACATATGAGAAGAATAAAGAGACCAGATTGAACATCAGAGAAGGTTTTTTTTTCAGACGCTCAATAGCATCACATCCACCTATTTGATTAAAAGCATGGAGTGTACTAGTGCCCCGCCTTCAAAAACCTCTCCTCTGAGTACCACATGGGGAAGTCATGACCATCAGGGCTCTCGCATGCACCGATCCTGACACATGAGCTCCACATCAGCAGCAGGGGTGCTGCACACTAGAATCCAGTCAAGTCAAAAGTCCGCTCCATTCAAGTTGGTGAAAACATGTAAACTCAAACATGGCACCGGATGTCTGTCCTGAGAGCATACATTGTTAATCGCGTGTCATGCAAAGCGACACAAAGCGCGGTAGGCCATCTTTTTTCCGCTCACTTGATAAACAATGTGCAGTGCATGTGTGGTACCCGTCACCGCTATGTTAGCATAGCGTTAGGGCTCCATTTTGAGGGCCATCTGGAGCGCTGAGGTGCCACTAGCCCTTCATCCTCAGGAGTAAATGAGATGCGCTCCCTCTGTAGGGTCATGCAAAACAGAGGGGGGCAGAATGGGATGGAGGCCAAAACCAGGCTGGTAGTCACGCTAAATAACAGTTGTCCAAATACTACAGTAGTCATTTCACTACGTTATATTACGTGGAAAAAGTTTTTAAAAGGTGCAATGAAAGTGTCACAATTATATAATGTGACGTACAATGTCACTATAAAAAAAAATGTCCTTTTTGCAACGCAAATTAATCGTACAACCCGTTTTTTAATTTTTTTTTATTACCGATAACTTGAATCGATGTCTGTTTATTCAGTCGACTGCGGCGTCCCCCTCTCTGAAGGGCTCGGAGGGGTTATTGATTCAAGGCGCTACCGGTCGCTACCTGCCTGCGAAAATCATGAAATTCAGATCAGACATCATCTGCTGGCGCCGTCCCGGCGGACGTCTGTTGACTTGATGTTTATTCACATCCTGTTGGCAGTGCCAGCGGTGCGAGGAGCGCGGGGGCCAGCAGGCCTTTGAGTGTGACCTCATGTTCCATTCTGTTTCTGTGTCACTGTGCGTGGGCTCCCTGGCCTCCAAGGGCTGAGCTCTACTGTACTTCCAACAACTGCTGTGGGACACCGAACATCTGTAGGCTGCTGCTGCTGCTGCTGCTGCTGCTGCTGCTGCTCCCCGAGACACCCCCCCCCCCCGCCCCCCCAACCCCCGCACCCCCCCAACCCCCAACCCCCAACCCTCAATCCTCACTCCCCCGCCTCAGCCTGAGCATGTGCACGCACACGCACACACACACACACACACACACACACACACACACATGCGCACAGAGGGCCACGTGCTCGTAGACACATGCACACACACACACACATACAGATGCGTGTTTGTGCACAAACACCCATTTGCACATATAAAACACACACACACACACACACACACACACACACACACACACACACACACACACACACACACACACACAATTTACATAGACCAGATGCACCAGATTACATTCAATGCAAGCTCATCATATAGGGATGGCAGGAGTCGCACACAGTGTGTGTCTTTTGGTTTTGCTGTGTTTGTGTGGGTGTTTGTGTCTGTATATTCTGCATACATATTGCCCATACATATTCTGTGTGTGTGTGTGTTCCCATCTGCATGTGAACACATCACGGGTGTGTGATCATGTCAGTGATTACACACACACACCTGATGTGGGACTGAAACACTCATAACTCTCAGCACCTGTCCCTGTCATGTGTCTGAAGACGTTCCTGAAAAACTTTATCCAAAACTCTTTTACCCTGGAGCCCCCCCTGACCGCTTCCTCAACCCAGTCCTCCCATAGAGGCAGGGCAGACAGACAGACAGACAGACAGACAGGCTGGGAGGCAGGTAGGCAGACAGACAGGCAGTCAGGCAGGGTGACAGGCGGACGGAGAGACAAATAGACAGACAGACAGGTGGGCAGGCAGGCAGGCAGGCTGACGGACAGACAAATAGACAGACAGACAGGCAGGCTGGGAGGCAGGCAGTCAGGCTGACAGACAGACAGACAGACAGACATACGGACAGTGAACCGGTGGCACCAGTGTTTACCTCCCAGCTCCAGATCGCTGTCCCCACTCACGCATCCATCAGCAGTCGTTTCACGCCTGACTCTGAGGTAAACACCGCTCCAATTAGTTCTGTTGTGTCACGTGTGAGAGAGTAAAAAAGAAAAGAGTTTTAAACCTTTGTACCATGTGTCGGCAACACACACACACACGCACACGCACACACAAAAAAAGCCAAAAGAAAATGTTTTATTGAACGCAGTATGTTTATTGACGTCTCTTTCATGTCAGTTCTTTTGTTCTGCCTTTGTAGTGGCAAAAGGTCTGTGTGCTGCAGCATCATTTGTGAGCGATGTGTGATGTCAGAGGTGTCCTTTTGAAGTGGAGAGGAGACCCCGTGTGAGGCACCACCTGTGCAGCACCCCCACCAGCGTCTCTGCCTGTGTATGGGCGTGCCACTGCCGCTTTGCCTGAATAGAGTCTCTCAATGTGTGTGTGTGTGTGTGCGACTGAGCGAGTGCAAGTGAGTGTGTGTGTGTGTGTGTGTGTGTGTGTGTGTGTGTGTGTGTGTGTGTGTGTGTGTGTGTGTGTGTGTGTGTGTGTGTGTGTGTGTGCGTGTGTGTGTGTGAGTGAGTGCAACTGAGTGTGTGTATGTGTGTGTGTGTGTGTGTGTGTGTGTGTGTGTGCGAGAGAGTGAGTGTGAGTGAGTGTGTGTGTGTGTGTGTGTTCTAAAGAATCTGATTTTTTGTAGAACTGTGAGCATAAGCTGTATGTGCGTGCGTGTTTGTGCGTGTGCGTGTGCGTGAGAGCGTTCTTCTCTTCCTTTACCTAATGAGTGTGGTAATTGCCACAGTGTGACGTGTGTTGGCAGCATGTGTCACTGCCTTTGATCCCCTGATACTCTGTGCATGTACACAGGCATTCTCTGACTTGTTCCGACACACACACACACACACACACACACACACACACACACACACACATACACACACACACACACACACACACATGCACATACATACACACACACACACACACACACACACACACACACACACACACACACACACACACACACACACATGCACATACATACACACACACACACATGCTCACATTAAAGCTTGAAAGTCTGTTACAAGGTGTGACATCACCCTGTCACGAGCAGCTCTCGGTGACTAGAATGAGGCTGTGTTGTGTCGTGGATGTGGTGACTTAATGCTGTGATTAAAAACATCTTACCCTCTTGTCTGTAACCATTGTGTTCAATTATGTAAGGGTTAGGCCTCTCTTAAATCATATCCAGCTCCAGGTTGAGAGCAGCACGGTGACTCTGTCCACAATGCACCTCAGCAGAAACTATTGATGTCTTGAGTGTTCAGTTCATATCACAAAGCAGCATAAGAATTGAATTGAGGACTAGTTAATCAAAGATGTTATCATCACTAAAAGATGAAAATGACTTAAGAAGCACAAAGTAAACAGAAAAGAGTCCCGGCATTCACGTGACTGGCTTCCCTCTCCTGTTTCATCCGGGGAACTGCCGCCTTTTATCCCGGATCAATGTCAACACAAGAGGCCCGGTGACAGCTTCCCCCCTCACTTATTCATGTTTGTTAACTAATCACTCGTAAATTATTATCTTAGAAAAATCCCCCATTAATGAGCGCTCATATATTTATAACATGTTGACGCCACCGTGTTTACTGGAGAGAAACAAGCCCCCTTTCGAATGAAGTGTGCCTTAACATTTTAAATGAGATGGGTTTGTTTGTCTTGAGCGTCTACAAATGATCTTTTAAACAGGCGGTTGCTTCGAGGGAAGTTCTCACATGTCCTTCCAGGACAGAACCGCTAAGAACGGACTACCTGGGGAGCCTCCTCGACTGCAGCTAATGAACAGACAACAAACATGTTGTTTTATTTCTTTGGCTTCTTTAATCCTCCTGGACTTAGTTTTGTTTGATATAAGATGTTGTCTCTCTGGTGCCTGGGTGGGGGGAGAGAGGCGTCTATAAAAAGACGAGCGTGCAGTCGACTAAACTTCGTCTTCTGGTGTGCGTGCCAGCGGTGGCGCTGCTCACTCTGTCACCCCTGGTCTCCTAGTCTGGCTGTGGTGGTGCTCACTCTCTCACCCCTGGTCTCCTGGCCATGGTGGTGCTCACTCTCTCACCCCTGGTCTCCTAGTCTGGCTGTGGTGGTGCTCACTCTCTCACCCCTGGTCTCCTGGTCGTGGTGATGCTCACTCTCTCACCCCTGGTCTCCTGGCCATGGTGATGCTCACTCTCTCACCCCTGGTCTCCTGGCCGTGGTGGTGCTCACTCTCTCACCCCTGGTCTCCTGGCCGTGGTGGTGCTCACTCTCTCACCCCTGGTCTCCTGGCCGTGGTGGTGCTCACTCTGTCACCCCTGGTCTCCTGGCCATGGTGGTGCTCACTCTCTCACCCCTGGTCTCCTGGCCATGGTGATGCTCACTCTCTCACCCCTGGTCTCCTGGCCGTGGTGGTGCTCACTCTC
>JAXIVH010001072.1:7500-20000 GCA_036785325.1 Urophycis tenuis | reverse complement strand
AGCCTTTCCACCAGGGGATTGTCACCTTATGGGAGTCAGGGAGACACGAATAGCTCCAGAGGAGGCAGGGAACCAGGAGACATGCTGCTACAGAAATACTTCTCATTTCAATGCAGGAGTAATATATATATATATATATATTCTTCTTTCTGTTCTACATTTCAGCCAGCACCATTGTATCGCTTTTACATTTGTATCACCTCACTGCAATTTTGTTTGACAACACAAATAGTTTCTATTTTTTTTTTGCGTTTATTTCTCCCTGTATTTTTTTGTATGATTATTACATTAGGATTTTTTTTGCACAACACACAGACACACAACTCACACACAATTGGAATTGAACGCACTAAGTCAAAAAAAAGGGCAGAAAAAAAAGGAGGCAAGGGGTGAAAATAAGCAATCATTTGATGGTTCGTACAAAACTGAGGCTGCTTGAGGGATCATCACCTGCCACACACTGGGGCCATGCACTTCCCTAAAGGTGTACAGACTAACAAATTAAAGGAATAGGCGATGACAATGTGACTACAGATGTTTGCCTTTAGTGTCAATCTCTGGTGCATGCCGCCCAAAAGCAAAGATACCCAGGAAAATACACTACATGAAAGTTCGTTTTTTTTTCGAGGAACAGTGGGTAGCTTATTAAATCTTCTTTGATCCCACTGTCTTTGATATCCCCTCTCTCATCAGGAATTCACTTTAAGCGGTAAATATAGGTACTTCACAGAGGCATCACCATACACTCCCCTTCTTCCTCCTGCAGTTTTTTTTCTAAATTATACAAACCCTGAAAATATATGCAGGTGGTATGATAAGAAATAATAAAATAAAAACACAGCGAAAGCAGGCCGAGAGACTTTGCTTGCGGTTTCCCTTTTAGATCGGGGATGGGGACGCGCTCGCATCGATGGGGAAATCTGCCATGCCGTCGGCTGCCGTGGAACGCTACCTGACGGGGTTCAGCCTGCGTACACAAAACACAGCTCAGTTGTTCAGGAGTCGCGGTTATTTATTGCTCTGTGGTCTTATTATTCATTATTTTCGGTGTCAGTTTGCGCAGTCCCAGTCCAATATTCCCATGCTCCGTGCCAATCTGTGTTCATTACACCACCGCCTAGGTTATTTGCATTTATCTATAGATTATTTTTTTTACTCATGTGATATTTATGTGTGAGTGTAATTATTGTCGGGACCTTGGACATTCAGGGGTATGTACCGGCTGCACGGGCTTTTTTCTGAATACTCAATTAAAGAACGACGCTAGTTAGCATGTAAAAAGGAAAAATATGAGCTCCTCATAATGATACTGTGTGTAGCGCATAAAGGCCCTCAGTCACGGGAGCCCCGGTCGCTCGTGTGACTGATGTGATGAATGCTTGTTGGGCAAAGTTAGAACACAAAGAGGAGACAAAGGCAGCGCTGCCGCCCGCCGCGACCCCGCGACCCCGTTGCCATAACAGCGCTCTATTAGCGATTGTCTTAGTGTCGCCGGCTGAAACTAATGAGCAGCGTCTCTCAAAAGGGGGCCCGGGCGTCCCGTCCCGCCCCGGCCCGGGCTGAACCGCGGCCCGGCGCTGCCCCCCCCGCTGGGCGCCATGCCCCCGGGGGCCAGGCCCGGTTGTTTTGCTGTGCCCACGGAATGACACCGCGCCGCCAGGAGTGGGGGAGGGGGGCGGGCGCTGCCCCTGACCTGACCTCTACCCCCCCCCCGCCCCTCCCAGCCCAGCCCAAACCTGAGTCGTACAGCTTTGACACGAGGGCAAAATGGCTCAATAACACACACTCAGTGGCAGAGAAATAATTATGCACATTCTTAAATAAACACAGAGATACTTCACTAAGCACGTGGACACGCATGCACGCACACGTACATGCGTGCGTACACACACACACACATGCGTGCGTACACACACACACACACACAAACCATGGTCAAGCACACTGAAACCACTCTGTTCCTCTCTATCGCTGTCTTCCTGTCTGTTGCTCTTTCTGTTAGTTATTTTTGAATCCTTACTGCGCATTTGATTGATATCAGTGTTCTTGTTGACATATGTTGGGTTTTGTCTGGAAAAAAAAACCCCAAAAGAAACAATCAAGGGCTTCCACATACACACATTCCCCTGTTCTGCTCCTCTCGGCGGCCCCAGTGTTGTCTTAATCGGAACTGTGATTATCTGTACTCAACAACTCCCCCCCCCTCATCCTCATTAAAAACTAAGTGCGAGCCTACGTTTGAACAGTGAGTTATAGAGGATTGATTATGAAGACAGCGCCTGGCGTGGTATCCATTCCTCCCATTGTTCTCTGCTGGCTCTCGCTCTCCAAGAGGCCGGCGCTTCACTGTGCTTTCCAATTACCTCGGCGCAGATCAAGAAAAAGGTGCCAGATTAACCAGAGAAACCTTGCTAACACAAAGAGAATGGCTAACTTAACAAGATGTCATTTCTCATTGATAACCAACCAACCAACCACCGCCCCCGCCCTCCCGTCAGATAAGTCCACAGCTCTCTCTCTCTCTCTCTTTTCTGAATACTTATGAGGCCTGGATTTTGAACACATACACACAGAGACTTCAGGAGTCGTTAGATACAGTATGCAATGCTCTGTTTAATATTTCACAATATTTCCTTTTTTTTTTTTTTTTTTCTTTACACTCGATCCCATGAATATTTGTAATGGCTTCTTTCAACTTCCTTTTCCAAGCTATTGCGGAAAAACACAAGAAGTAAAATAAAAGTTAAAGTAAATCCAGATGCAATGTGTTGTAGCGTATAGACAGCCGGCAAACTCCCTGTTCACATACTGCATCGTCATTCGTCATTTTAACACTTGATCCGTTTTCATACGGACCGCGGTGCTGTGCATTACACTCAGGGTAAGTGACATAGGACACCGATGTTGTACACATAACTAGTGACCACTTCACTTTCCACTCTCAAGTGTTTGTTTCAGGACTATAGTTACCCATGGCACCACACCTATCATAGAGCAGTTATTGTCTGTGGTAACCACTGGTCCCAGACAGCCAGCTTCCAGTCCTCTAATGGGAACCAGCAAACCAAGGGAGCCGAACTTCCACCTTATTAGAGTCATTTCTCCTCGCCGTGTTCACTAGTGTCTCTTCATGACTGTTTTGGGTCCCCAAAGGTCCCTTTGGGGCCCTGGCAGAGTGTGATAATTTAGTCCCAACGCCGGCAACAATTGAAATGAGGAGGGCCTTTATGATAATGACCATTTCCTCGCTTCTAAATGACATTGCTTTTTTTTTTTCTCCCCCCCCCCCCCCCCCCCCTCCTCAAATAAATGAGTTGCCATGAATAATGTCTTTTAGTAATGGCAACTCTTTAAGGAGAGAAGAGGGCAGAGGCTGACAACACACGTTCACGCTACATACACACCATGTTATTAACACACTCCAGGGGAAGTCCTATTACTCTTCGGCCTTCTTTCTCATTTAGAGGCAGCTCATGAACAATTCAGACTCTGGCTGCTAATGGCGTTTCACCGGGCTCAGTGGGATATCTTTTATACATCAATAAGGCCAATTATCTGCTTAAGTGAGAAAGCGGTGTCGCCCGGCACATCCCTGCCCCTCTCTGAGCAGGGGCTCCTGCAGTACGGTGCAGGGATGCCGGTTCACCGCCGCCGCTTGCTCACAGGCTACTTCATCCATTTAGGGTCTTTGAGTACTGCCGAGACGAGTTTACAATGTCAATCCAAAAATTGTTTAAAAAAAAAAAAAAGATATATTTTAAGTCTTGAAGTGTTGTACATATTGAACCAAAAACGCATCTTCTTTCCGACAGAGCAACCATGAAGCGCTGCGTGGCGTGTGGACTGTGTGGACTGCCTGTGGGTGCGTGTGTGAGATGCCTGTAGGGGATATCTGACAGCCTGGCACTAGGGGACGCTCTGGTCTCGTACACCCCCCCCCCACCACACCCCCCTCCCGGGGATACCACCACGCCCCGCCCTGCCACGCCACACCCTGTCCGCGCCTTCCATTGTTCAGCAGGGATTTTTGCAGAGAAGCCAGGCATGCACAGCTGGCTGCATTAGCAGCTTAACCCTTGATGCTAAAGCTAATATGGTATTGGGCGCAGAGCGGGCATTGTGAGCCAGCTAGCTGGTACTGTGTGTGTGGTGTGTGTGTGTGTGTGTGTGTGTGTGTGTGTGTGTGTGTGTGTGTGTGTGTGTGTGTGTGTGTTTGAGGGGAGGGAGGGCTGGATTAGTAGGTAGCATGGCAGAGCTAGCCTGCTGGCAGATGCCACCAGTCTTTTCAGCTGCTAGCATCGCTAATTAGCTGACGTCTCAGAGCTGCCCGGGTTTAAGATTGGAAACGGTGCGGGTCCTGAGCATGATTCAACACCGTCCAGCTGAGTGACTGAGGGCGCTGCTGCCGCCGCATCCCTTCACTCTTCACGCCACTTTGCCAACGTAACAAGTTTTAACGTGAACAACGCTGATGTGGACTTACGTTGAATGAGGCACACAAAATATCCCAACTAATTGGAGGCCGTGTTCCTGTGGCCGCACTCTGAACCCCTTTTCTCACCCTCAGCCGGACTTGGTACCTTGCCCCCTCCCCCCCCCCCCCCCCCCCCCCCCCCGCTCCCTCTTAAATCCGTGCCAGTCTTGCCTTTATTCTTTCGTTCCCCCCTCGTCCCTCGCCCGGTCCCCTCTCATCTGGACCCCACCAGCTGGCCGGGCGTTCAGGGGGGCAGCAGGGGAGGCTCGGTTGCACTGCAAAGCCCGCGGGCCCTTTGTGCCCCGTTTCCCACAGCAGCTCCAAACCTCTGTTTATGAACAAGAGGGATCAGACCCCGGGCTTATATTTATAACCACACCGCCATGACCGCCACCCCACCATCGGAATAATCACCAGTGTGCATTGAGCCTGAGTAGAGCCGACATTTGGCTCCAGATGGACTTTGTCCAACTTGGCCCCCTTGGCCAGCCGGCTCTGAACTGAAATCATAGCCGGGTTCTGTCCCGGCCGGCGCTGGACGGGCAGGCCAGTTGTTCTAATCTAGGGTAGAAAAAATAATAATAATACATGCCAGGAACATGGTGATAATGTTTCAGCTTAATCATTTGAAAGGGCTGTTTTGCTTTGTTCCCTGCAGTGCTTTGTACCCTGATCTGCGCGGGCCGGGTTTCGACCGCGCCAGGCTAACGCTGTAGCGGAATGATGCATCTGTGCACCCGCAGTTTGGCAGAGCCCGGCGGACATTGTTTCAGTCGGACAAATTAAAACAACGGTCCAAATTAAAACGGCGCCGGTTGCCAACGACAACTAAAGGCTCGGTTGAGTTTGTTTGACTTTTTTTTTTTAAATGCATGTTTTTTTTTTCATAGATACACCCCTCCCCTTTGTTGCGGGGGTAATCTTTGTAAGTAATTATTATTATTAAAAGTGATTTAATGAAACCCTTTTCGGTCAACCAGCAAATCCCCTGAGCAGGCTCCCGGCCGCGCTGCGCATTCCTCTGTCTGCCCTGACGGCGGAATAATACGCAGTTGTGGATGTAGGGAGAGACCACAGCACGCACCCTGCCACAACAACCTGCCACTTTCTCAGGCAGTTAGTCCTGTCAGACACTCACATCCCTCTCTGGCACAGCAGCCAACCCACCCCAGCCCCACCGCCCCCCCTCCCCTTCAGTGGCCAAGGTCAGCCCTGGCGGCGCAGTGTTGTAGCGAGAGGAACACGCCGGGAGCCCATTTGAGGTTTTTTAGGACCGTCTTCATTGCTTTCTTTGGAATCTTCCGGGTACAAAGTACCACGGGGAGAATTAATGGGAGCTCTTGCGGTGGAGCCGTGCGGCCACAAGAAGGCAGAAGACAAGCGGAGCGTGGAGAATGGCCGTGTCAATCAAATCCCCGTGTAGCCTTATCCGTTAGCTCGTGTAACATGCTTTGAGCCGCGCTGTCCCGTGCCGAGTGCATGTAGGCAAGATGGATTGTGGGAAGGAGATAATATCTCTGCCATGAGAATACGCCTGAAAAAAAAAAAAAAAAAAAAGACAGACTGGACGGAAAATAATAAAGAAGATTGTCTCAGTTGTCCCGCGGGCTGGCGGCCCTCCTCGTGATGTCATTTTATGGACTCGCTCTTTCAATTATACATGGCTTTAAATCTAAATGTGATCTCACAAAGTATTATCAAAACTTAAACTTTCATTTAGCCAGAATGGGCTTTTGTTCTGTTGCTGAGCCAGAGTGTAAAGGCATTTTAAAAAGTGGACTCAGGGCTTGAAAGCGAAACCTGCCAAGGATTAGATGGAAGGCCCCGGAATAACCAGTAAATCCTTTGGGATTGGCCAGCATCAGCCAAGCTGTATTTCTGACTTTCTGCATCTCTGTGGAGACAATACACGTTTTTGACCGCTGCCCACCTGACAGGTGCTGCTTTGATAGGTATCCATGCCGACTGCATTCAGAAAAGGGTTTGATTTTGATTTAAAAATGTGTCTGTGTGTTGGGGAGGGTGGATGTCTTTATAGGTCTTTATAGGCGTTCGAACTGTTGAACTTTTGAACCAAAAAGCCATGTTTGCAATTTCAGATGTGAACTCCTCGTGGCTAGTGGCTCAGTTGCTAGGCAGGAAAGTCCAAATCACAGCACTGGGAGAGAGGGTCAGTGTGTGTGTGTAGCATGCATGCATACATGTTCCTTATATTTCAACATTCCGCTAATTTAATTTCAGTCTCATTGTCTGTCTGGGAATGTGAAAGGCTTGCACATGAATGCATGAAATGCAAAGCCCAATTGTCTTGCCGTCATAATTCCTGTGATAATTCCTGATTTAGAAAATGTATTTGTGTGTGTGTGTGTGTGTGTGCGTGTGCGTGTGTATTTAGCTGAAAGTGTGCACATGAGTGGCAGAGAATAGGATTGGGTTTCGTCAGGGATAATCCTTCCAAAGCCATTTTGTTCTGGGCTAAATCGTTGGATATTACCCTGTCCATAAGTGATTTTAATTGGTTGTCTCATATAACATGCACACGCCTGTTCGATGCTAATTCCAGGCTGTAATTGGCCGAAAGGGGTTCCTATTCCCGTTAAGTTCATAGGACAATAATGGTTTAGTTGGCAGTTGGCTGCACTGGTAAGTCACCGGTTATTAGAAGTGATCAAAGGATCAGCCCAGTGCAAAGAGTCTCTTAACCCTTTGACATTCATTGTCTGGGCTCGGTGCTGTTTGGGACATACAGTACAGTGTAGTCTAGATGCAAGGTCCACATATAGTGTTGTACGTGACTCCTGGTGTGTGCTTGCTAGTATAAAGATCATGATCTGCCATGATGTATCTGTTTATGAAAGGGAAAAGCCCAACCAAACATCAATACAGTGCAAGAAAAACACAGTGCTTACATACGTTTATTACGATAAAATAAAGTGGACAGTAAAATGGCAAAATGTACCCAGTTATACCCAGATGTACCCAAATGTACCCACATGTTGCTAAGTACAAGTAGCTAAAGGATTTCAGTAAACCTAATCGAGTACCTTCCGCACCTTCTGAATGAATTCATGTACGTTTTGATAGAAGCTCAATTAAGCCTACATCACATTATCTATATCAATACACCCCCGGTGGGCCAGATAGCAACAACATCATAATGCCTTTATCAACAAATCCCTAAATCTCCACCCTATCTTATCAGCCGCGGTGTGTTCCTCAAACACCAGCACCAGGCATTAGTATGCCATCAGCTGTGCTGCGTTCCTTTAACCAACACCAGGCTGGCATTAGCCCTGATCCCATCATCTCCCCATCCTCCCCCTGCTCCACAGACATCCTCCACTCAGCGGATTTAACTCCCTCTCTGATCCCCTCCCGAGAGGAACAGGGAGAGAGAGGGAAGGGTGATGTATGGATGTATTTATGTAGTGTGTGTCCCGCCCCCCAACAGACAGCACTGTGGCCGGATGTGGGGTGACTGCAGTCACACCTTCCATCCCATCCGTCTCCACCACCTCTAACATCTCCACCACCTCCAACATATCCACCCTCTCCAACATCTCACCACCTCTAATATCTCCACCACCAACAACACCACCACCATCACCACCACCACCTCAAACACCACCACCTCAAACACCACCACCAACAACACCACCACCCTCACCACCACCACCTCCACCATCACCACCACTACCCATACCACTACCTCCACCAGTACCTCCACCACCACCTCCATGTCCACCACCATGTCCACCACCCCTTCCAACACTACCATCACCACGTCCACCACCACAACCTCCACCACAGCAACCACCCCCACCACGACTGCTGCCCAGGTGCATGCGGGCGGTGTGTGGTCCCTTAACCTTGGGAACACCACTGAGCTTGTCATGATGAGGTCTTGAGACATGGCATGTGTGGCATTTGACCCTCCACACCACACCACCACCCCCCCATCACTCTGTTCCCCCCCCCCCCCGCTCCACCCCACTCTAACCACTCCAACACCACCTCTCCACTTTCTATTGTCACGCATCTTCTCCTCTCCCCACTCCCTCCTTGCCCCCCACTCTGCCATTCTACTCTTGCTGCATATTCATCTCCCTCCTACCCCCCACCACCTCTCGCTCCGTATTGAGTGCCCTCCTGTCTCCGCTGCCTTCAGCCCTTTGACCTGCTAGGTAAACAACCGTATTTCCAGTAGACGGGGGGGGCGCTGGCCAGACACAGCCGCGCGGTGTAGACCGTGGCCCGTCTCCCTGGTGCTGGTGGCCAGGGAGAGGGCAAAGGATCTTGACAAGGTCAGTGAGCTTTGTAGCTCATAATTACCCAGCCTGGACCTGCGCTAGGCGCGCCAGAGCAGCTGGCGCTGTGGCACGGCAGCCGCCCCCTCAGGCTCCACTCTTTATTAGTATTTGGATAAATATATATACAGTATATATATATACGGTAGTGGGTCCAGAGCATCCTACCAGAACACCCATCTTTGGGGTTTCCTCGTTAGCTCTTAGCCTAGCGTGGTTTTAAACAGGTACAGGTAAAGGTTTGAAGGTTTGAACATAAACATTGCAGTAATAACATTAATATTTGCCTACTGTTATACGATACTGATGATTTTACTACTGCTTCTACTACTGCCACTAGGCCTACTAGTAAATTATCAACATCCACTGGTTATTAAAGACAGTGGTAGGAGCAGTATTATGAGCAGTACCGTCACACACCGCCATGTCCTCTGTTGTTTCTACTCCTGTTTGTGAAGTTGACTCCATGCTTTATCTTAGCCTCATCGTACATCTCCACACCTGTTCTGTTTGTCTCCAGAAGACAGGGAAGGAGGAGCGGCAAAAGGCACACGTGCGAGTGTGTGCACAGTGCCTGCGTGCGCGTGTTCGTGTGCATGTGTGTGCGTGTGCATGTGCTCGTGCGTGTGTGCGTGCGTGCGTGCGTGCGTGTATGTTCTGGCGGCGCGGCTGTGCTGTTCTGCCTGCTGGCGCTGTCAGAGGTGTACATCAAGTTGTTCCACATCTCCGTCTCTCCGGCTGTCTTCTGTGGGTTCTCCTCATAACGGGGCCCTTGCTCACCTGATGATTAACACGGTTTAGAGAGTGGCGCGGGCCTCTTGGGGCCTCATTAGCATAACACGCGCGTCTCTTCTCCCCACTTTGCGCCGCGGCGAGGCGATGAGGAGGAGGCTGAGGAGGAGGAGGAGGAGGAGGAGGAGAGGCAGGTTAAGGAGAAACTCGGAGGCGATGTAAGAGGTGGAAAGCTTCCAAACTCCTCCTTCCTTCTCCCCCCAGCGGTCGGGTCCCAAGACGTGGGCTTCACCTCCTTCCGAGGGGTCCCTCTGTGGGCCCCGCAGGGCCCCCTGGCCCCCCTGGGCTAACTCTGGAGCTTTTACTGGAAGTGCTATTACAGTCCTCACCCACAGACACAACCACTAATGAGGGACTGTGGAGATCCAGAGCCGGGGCTGCGAGAGAGAGAGAGGCGGAGAGAGAGAGAGAGAGAGAGAGCCAGGGAGAGAAAGAGAGATAGATGGAGAGAGTGAGAAAGAGAGAGCGTTAGGAAGTGAGAGAGGGAGAGAAAGAGGAGCGGAGGGTGTGAGGGAAAGAGAGAAATAATCACAGAGGCTGTTTGAATTAGGAACTAAACGCTGCAATGCACATAGAGAGTTTACAACATTCCCACAGTTTATGACTGAATTTTATTTTCATTTCAACCAATAACAACAAAACGTTTTATTCCAGAAACAGCTTTTGCTGACGGCGTAGTTTCCGTTGGAATCAGGCAGGGCTTGCGTACAGCCTACAGACGTCTGATTTATGTTAAAGCCATGTAACTGTAGCCGGCTCAAAAGAGCACGGCTCGAACAAGTTCACCCAAAGAAGTCTGTGAAATCGTGAGGGAAACAATGAAGGCTTAACATCATGTGAAACACGGTCTTCTTGACTTCTCATGTGATTTCACAAGATGCCATTTCTTCTCTTTCAAAGGCAATGCCAGCAACGGTAATTTCGAGATGAATCTCGGCTAAGATGGGACATGACTCCCGTATCCAGGGTAACGCTGTCCGCCGCCCTGTCAGCTGTTTTGATCACGGTATGAAAAAGAAATGATAAACATCAAACATGCGTTGGAATAAGGCAAATTAGCAGTTCATATGTAAAGAATATCAGAGTGTCGCTGCGAGGCTGCAGATGGCGCTCTCCAGAACCAGGCTCCTCTATCACAGACTACAAACATCTCAGATGACTGGTGAACAAGGTAGCAGAACAAGACATCTAGATGTCTCTTTTTGGTCAATACATGAGAGCATGTGTTCCAATGGGAAAAGGCACCGACATAAACAACCCCCCCCCCCCGTTCACTCTAAACGTAACATTGCATTTAGCTGCGTTCCATGGCAGTGCGTCCCATCGTATCTTATCGTGACATGTTCCACAGTGAGCACGGGAGACACATCATCAACGGTGGAGAAACAAACACCATGTGTGTGCCTCCCCAGGTAAGAGATGATGTAAGCACCGTGGTGTCTCCGTGGGGCAGAGGGAGCCAGAGGCAGCCTCCTGCGTTGGCAGCTCCAGATGAAATGGCTGCTCCCAGGACACTGGGCCTTGTGGGGCGGGGCGGGGGGGGGGGGGGGGGGGGGGGGGGGGGGGGGTCCTGGGGACAGGTGGGGACCATCCCAGCCACACCTGCTGACCTGTCAGCCCGGCACCCCCGCGTGCGGGGATGGACAGCAAAGAGTGTGTGTGTGTGGGTGGGTGGGTGGGTGGGTGTTGAGTGTTTGTGTGTGTTGAGTGGTGAGTGGTGGGGGGGGGGGGGGGGGTTGTGTGTGTGTGTGTGTGTGTGTGTGTGTGTGTGTGTTTGTGTGTGCTTGTGCGTGTGTGTGTGTGTTTGTGTGCGCTTGTGCGTGTGCGTGTGTGTTTGTGTGTGCTTGTGTGTGTGCGTGTGTGTGTATGCTTGTGCTTGTGCGTGTGCGTGTGCGCGTGCGTGCGTGTGCGTGTGTGCGTGTGTGTGTGAATGAGAGCTTGCTTGAGCTTATATGACATATCTTGGGCCGGGGTGGGAGGGGTCTGTTTAGCTATGTTGACAATGTATGTGTTTTTTTTTTTTTTCTTTGCTTGCGTGTGTGTTTGTGTATGAGCACGTGTATGTGTATGTGTGCGTGTATGTGTGTGTGTGTGTGTGCGAGTGTGTGTGCATGCCAACATGCTTGTGTACATGTGTGTGAGAGGCAGCAAGAAAATAAGTAGAGGATATTAAAAGAGAAGGCCTTGCTGCTGATGGAGATGGGAGCTGACAGTTCTCCGTGGGACTGTGTGATTAATTGGGATCAGGGCACCTCTTCCACGTCTGGACAGTAATGCTATGCAGTCTCATATGGCTATTTACATGCAGTAGTCACGCACACACACATGCACACACACACACACACACACACACGCACACACACACACACACACACACACACACACACACACACACACACACACACACACGCACACGCACACGCACACGCACGCACACACATGCGCACACACAGGCATGCATGCACACATGCACGTGCGCACACACACAAACACAGCCACACAGACATGCACACACACACACACAACCATGCAGTCAGACACACACACACATATTGACATGGGGACATGCACAGTGACACACGCACATACATGGGGACAAACGAGAGGGAGAGACACACATACTACACACACACACACACACAGACACACACACTCAGATAGAGAGAGAGACACACATGCGGCATGCACACACGTACCCACACTGGGGAAAACAAAACACACAGTCCTGTGGAATCCAGTCATTATTTTGAGCCCGGATTCTCGTCAAAGTTGTTGTAGTAGCAGCAGTGGATCTTGTTGAGTTCCATGTTGTATTCAGATACAACTTTTTCCCCCCTTGTTTTTCTGTTTCATATTTTCCTTGTGCCGGAACAAATATATGTGCTTGACAAGAGCTCCTACTAAGAAAGCTGTTGTCGATGCTGAAG
>JAXIVH010001072.1:0-2500 GCA_036785325.1 Urophycis tenuis | reverse complement strand
GTGTGTGTGTGTGGTGTGTGTGTGTGTGTGTGTGTGTGTGTGTGTGTGTGTGTGTCTGTGTGTGTGTGTGTGTGTGTGTGTGTGTGTGTGTGTGTGTGTCTGTGTGTATGTGTGTGTGTGTGTGTGTGTTCATGTCCATGTATGTGAATCCAGACTCTCTGGTTCATTAAAAGTAAAAGCGTGCGGTGGATGTGTCAGAACCGCGTCCCGTAGCTGTCAGGAGACGGCCGGCTGAGATTGAGCGGATGCTGCCACCGCCTGTCCTCCATACATTCTGATGTCCACTTCACAGACACCCCCGTCACCGCATGAATTAATCAACACAAATAAGTACATTATTATTTAAAAGAATGACAAAATGAACGACCACAACAGAAAACAAGGAGTTCTGCTGTACGGTCGGGCCCCTCTCGGGTTGGCCAGCTCATTCAATCAATGCCTGAACCCCCCCCCCCCCCCCCCCCCCCACCCCCCCCCCACACACAAAAACACAACAGCATTCTATTAGCGCTAATCACAGAAACCCCTGTTTGATCTCTCCCCTCCGTGGCTTTCATGTGCGCCCACGCCGGCGGGGGCTGGACGGGGCAGCGAGGGTGAGCAGGCACTGTTGTAGGTGCAACACAGCGCGCTCCCTCAGATGTGGACAAGTTTACACTGATTGTTTCATGTAACTAGACCTGGAGTCTGCAGACACGTTGCAATGCGTTTGAACCACCTGGTCTTTTGTGTCTTCCAGCAGAGCTTTTGTTCTAGATGAAACAGACTGCGCTATGTATGGTCAGCGCTGCAAGACAACCCCATCGGAAGGGCCGGCCTGCGAGTGCGTGTGCGTGTGCGTGGTGCGCGTGTGCACTGTGCACAACAACACACGTGCGTGCGCACCACCGACCGCGCACGCACACGCATGCACAATCGTGCGCACGCACGCACGCATGCGCGTATGCATAGACACACACATGCGTACGGATGTAAAGATGAAACCGCAGACACATACAGGGCATGGGCAGGTGGGATTACAGCCCTATGCATTATAAACAAATAAAAGCATGCATGTGCACACAAATTGCCGAGTAGGTTCCTACGCTGCGTCTCCTCTGCCTGGCACATCAAGCCTGCAGTCTTCTTTTCAACAAAACTACCTCTCCCCACTTCCCTCCCCAGAGGGCTGAGTTAACTTTAGTTTGGGTTAAAATGATATTCACAAGCCTACTTCCAGGCCTATGCCTTATGCTAATGGAAAAACAATGTTTCCTCGATGGTGGCTGTGAGTCAACAGTATTCAAAAGTATATCGTATGTCTATTGCAATATAATATATACATTTAAGTTGTAGTTAATCAATCAATCAATCAATCCAGTGGAAGAGTTGGCAACTTTAAGGAGAGGGGTTGATATTCCAGTGACCCACTGCCTCATCCTGTCGTGTATTATTCAGTGGTTTTGTGATGAAAAACGTTGTGTTATGCACTTTGATTGTGAGTTTCTAGTGAATACTCCCCACTAATAACATGAATAATACAGACAGTATCGTGCTACTACCCGGAGCCACTACTTCTTCCTCCCAAAGTTCAGATTCAGAATTATCTCGGTTACAACTTGTACGCATGCTGACGTTACAAGAGTCACTATCAAACCTCTGTGTGCTCTACATTTGTATTTTTTGTCGGTTTGGGAATATGTGAAGAAAATATGGGAAATAAGAGAATTACTTGAAAAGAGAGAAAGTGTGAGTGAGAGAGAGAGAGAGAGAGAGAGAGAGAGAGAGAGAGAGAGAGAGAGAGAGAGAGCTTCCTAATGCCAGCACTCCCTTAATCTTTGAGCCTGCGTGGTGACTGAGTTTTGACTGATGTCTGCTGAAAGCGTCAACACATGTCTCTCTTACGCGGCCGCGTGGCTACAGCTGTGTCGCTTGATGTAGCCATCGAACGGCGCTGCCACTTAATAAATATCACCGCTGCTTTGACAGGGAGCCTTAATTGAGTCCCTTGTCAGTTTTATCAAACTGTGTGTTATCGTCATTTGAAACTTTCTCTCTCTCCCTCTCTCTCTCTCTCTCTCTCTCTCTCTCTCTCTCTCTCTCTCTCTCTCCTCTCTCTCTCTCTCTCTCTCTCTCTCCTCTCTCCTCTCTCTCTCTCTCTCTCTCTCTTTCCACCCATACACAGTCTGATGTCTGGATTACTCTAATATCAAATATGATAGTGGGCAAGTTCTCAGCAGCTAATAAAGATAACATTTGGGGGATGCTTAGAATTAGAGAGTCAACTTGAAGGAGTTTGTGAAAGCGAGAAGAGAGAGGGAGAGAGACAGAGAGAGAGAGAGAGAGAGAGAGAGAGAGCGAGAGAGAGAGAGAAAGAGAGAGAGATAGAGAGACAAAGACGGAGAGAGAGACGGCGAGCGACGGATAAAAAAGAAAACAATCAAAAGAGGCAGTAAGGAGGAAGACTCGACGGCGGCCATCTTGTCACCGGATCCATAATTCAGTTGGTGATTTTAATTTC
>JAXIVH010001071.1:25000-33214 GCA_036785325.1 Urophycis tenuis | reverse complement strand
TAAATATAATCTGAATTATTTCATGGCAGATGGGTGGTGGAGATATGTATCAATAATTTAATAAAATAAATTAAAAATATGAACCAGCCTGTTGGTGCAGTCCTAAGCCCCCGCCCACACTCTGCCGGTGGCTCCTCAAGCCCCACCCCCAACCTGTTGGTGACGCCCAGTCATGTGGGCAGAGGGTGCCAGGCTGATGGGAAACATCTGGCCGAGTTAGTGAAGCTGTCCAGCCCCACCTGGTGCTGGCCCAGGGTCCGCTGCCCTCTAAAGCCACAGCGCTGACCTGCGCTGACCTCTTCAGCTGCCAAAGACGGGCCTGTGTGGAGAGGTGGGGGCTGGGTGGAGAGGTGGGGGCTGGGTGAGAGGTGGGGGCTGGGTGGAGAGGTGGGGGCTGGGTGGGAGAGGTGGGGGGCTGGGTGGAGAAGAGGACTGGGCCAAAAGCTGCAGCCGCTGGACACTAGCGGGTCACTAGCAGGTCGCCAGCCAACAGTCAGAGGGGGTTTAGATACATTCAGCACCTTGATCTGAGAGTGTGTGTGAAGCGGTGGCCACGGAAAGCCCCTCTGTGAAAATATTCTGCATGCAAGCGAGCCGTCTTTGAACCCCTCTCTGCTGCTCCAGAAAACCTGCGCCATGTTTCACCGGACTGGGAGCCACCCTTTAAACATGCTACATGAAGATATGATGATAAACATCATGAAATATCACCGGACATCCTTTAAACATGCTACATGAAGATATGATGATAAACATCATGAAATATCACCTGGACATCCTTTAAACATGCTACATGAAGAATATGATGATAAACATCATGAAATATCACCTGGATATCCTTTAAACATGCTACATGAAGATATGATGATAAACATCATGAAATATCACCTGGACATCCTTTAAACATGCTACATGAAGATATGATGATAAACATCATGAATATCACCTAGACATCCTTTAAACATGCTACATGAAGATATGATGATAAACATCATGAAATATCACCTAGACATCCTTTATAACATGCTACATGAAGATATGATGATAAACATCATGAAATATTCACCCGGACATCCTTTAAACATGCTACATGAAGATATGATGATATAACATCATGAAATATCACCTGGACATCCCTTTAAACATGCTACATGAAGAGATATGATGATAAACATCATGAAATATCACCTTGGACATCCTTTAAACATGCTACATGAAGATATGATGATAAACATCATGAAATATCACCTGGACATCCTTTAAACATGCTACATGAAGATATGATGATAAACATCATGAAATATCACCTGGACATCCTTTAAACATGCTACATGAAGATATGATGATAAACATCATGAAATATCACCTGGACACCCTTTAAACATGCTACATGAAGATATGATGATAAACATCATGAAATATCACCTGGACATCCTTTAAACATGCTACATGAAGATATGATGATAAACATCATGAAATATCACCTGGACATCCTTTAAACATGCTACATGAAGATATGATGATAAACATCATGAAATATCACCTGGACATCCTTTAAACATGCTACATGAAGATATGATGATAAACATCATGAAATATCACCTGGACATATCAAAATAGCCCTCTTGTGATTTGAGTTCTAAAATACATTTAACATCAGTTTTGCTGCTGCTTTCATAGGTTATAGTCAGATATTGAACAATATTTCTTGAATTATTCAATATTCTGTATCATTTTTGCAAACCATTGAATGTGACCATTGATATTTAACCTCAGGATTTAAACATAATGGCCTTCATTTCCCTCCAAATATGTACTGATGAATCCTCAACAGTCTAGCCTCCGATGTCTGCATCACCCCATGGCTATTGTCACGTTACTCCAGAACAATGTTGTTTCTGCTGCGGTCAGAGGGACGCACTCCTGTTCTTTTGACTTGTCAAAGCACTCAACACAACTGCTCAGTCTCTGCCTATTCAGAGGCTATGTTATATCTGGAAGATTTCAGATTGTGAAAGCTTGAAATATCAAATCGTAGTTTTTATCAATAACAAAAGATGTTCCACAAGAATCAGTTTTGGGCCCTGTCTTGTTGACAATTCACACTGACCATATCTGTCTCCTCTCTAACTGACTGTATGGTCCATCTTTATGCAGATGATATTATTTTTCTAACTCTGTACAACTAGCTGTTGATAAGCTACAACTTGATTGACTGCTCTACAATATGCACTTGTTGACTTTGATTAGTACTCAAAGTCCATTCTTTCATCCAGAGCAAGATATATTATTTTGACCAGTTCTGCAATGAATGAATGAATGGTAGTGATATTGAGAGTCACAGAATATACATATCTAGGTATTTAGATTGATGAATCATATACATTAAAACATCATGTTGAAAATCGTTTTCAAGAAATTCAGATATAGCCTATAGATTTTTTTCAATCATATTGATAGCAATATTTTTCAAACCTTATCAAATAACTACAGATACAGTATGTCCAGGTAATTTTAAGCTACAAGCTAGTTGAAATGTTGTGTATAATAATTCATTTAATATAATAAATGCAATATAAAAAATGCAAGCAAAGGTCAGATAACACATGTTTGTGTCCTTGCTCCACTATGAGCACTAAGAAGTTTGGAGAGGTGTATTAAAGTTTGCGACAGATTAGAGTTTTAAAGTTTTAAACTCAAGCAAGAAAAGACGAGAACCTACAATTTAGCAGATTAAATAAAACAGAAACAGAGTTAATTTGCACGAATCTCCTCCTTTCAGAGGAGCTCAACTGCTTACCATTATTCAAAGATATCTTTTAAATACAGCCCAAATATGAGGCTGAAACCAATTTAAACCAGTGGCCACCAAAGACGTTTGTCAGACGATGTATTTGGAGATTTCCCCTGTAAGCCTCTTATCGGCTATAAAACACATATCATTCAGTTCCACTACTGAATTTCAGAGATAGGAAAATACAATAAATGGGACATTTTAAAGCTTGGCTTTAACTCATTAATTACAAAAGCAATATTTAAATTGAACTTGTGGAACTGTGGGCTGTGATCTGAAAAACGATGTTTCCCTGAGAGCCCCAGGTGAATTTTTAAACAGCTCATCCAGGTAGAAGTAGAGTTATCTCAAGAAGAGACTGGTCCTGGTCCCATTCATCTCAGGTAGTCTACTGATCCATTGACTTGTAGAGTTATCTCCAGTAGTCTCCTGGTCCATAGAGTTATTTCAGGTAGTCTCCTGGTCCATAGAGTTATCTCAGGTAGTCTCCTGGTCCATAGAGTTATCTCAGGTAGTCTCCTGGTCCATAGAGTTATCTCAGGTAGTCTCCTGGTCCATAGAGTTATCTCAGGTAGTCTCCTGGTCCATAGAGTTATCTCAGGTAGTCTCCTGGTCCATAGAGTTATCTCAGGTAGTCTCCTGGTCCATAGAGTTATCTCAGGTAGTCTCCTGGTCCATAGAGTTATCTCAGGTAGTCCCCTGGTCCATAGAGTTATCTCAGGTAGTCTCCTGGTCCATAGAGTTATCTCCAGTAGTCCCCTGGTCCATAGAGTTATCTCAGGTAGTCTCCTGGTCCATAGAGTTATCTCAGGTAGTCTCCTGGTCCATAGAGTTATCTCAGGTAGTCTCCTGGTACATAGAGTTATCTCAGGTAGTCTCCTGGTCCATAGAGTTATCTCAGGTAGTCTCCTGGTCCATAGAGTTATCTCAGGTAGTCTCCTGGTCCATAGAGTTATCTCAGGTAGTCTCCTGGTCCATAGAGTTATCTCAGGTAGTCCCCTGGTCCATAGAGTTATCTCAGGTAGTCTCCTGGTCCATAGAGTTATCTCCAGTAGTCCCCTGGTCCATAGAGTTATCTCAGGTAGTCTCCTGGTCCATAGAGTTATCTCAGGTAGTCTCCTGGTCCATAGAGTTATCTCAGGTAGTCTCCTGGTCCATAGAGTTATCTCAGGTAGTCTCCTGGTCCATAGAGTTATCTCAGGTAGTCTCCTGGTCCATAGAGTTATCTCAGGTAGTCTCCTGGTCCATAGAGTTATCTCAGGTAGTCTCCTGGTCCATAGAGTTATCTCAGGTAGTCTCCTGGTACATAGAGTTATCTCAGGTAGTCTCCTGGTCCATAGAGTTATCTCAGGTAGTCCCCTGGTCCATAGAGTTATCTCAGGTAGTCTCCTGGTCCATAGAGTTATCTCAGGTAGTCTCCTGGTCCATAGATTCTCCTGGTCACCTTGCTCACCAACTGGAGGGTTGGTATTTTTTTATTTTTGAAAATGTGTGTGTGTGTGTGTGTGTGTGTGTGTGTGTGTGTGTGTGTGTGTGTGTGTTTGAGAGAGAGAGTGTGTGTGTGTGTGTGTGTGTGTGTGTGTGTGTGTGTGTGTGTGTTGAGAGAGTGTGTGTGTTATTCCTCATCATTTTAATAAAACGTGCACTAAAAGCAGTTTAGTAAACTGAACACGGACTCGTTTCTTATTTGCATGTTGAGGTCAGCAAGGACCACATAGTGAAGCACCATACCTCAATTAACTTAAAGAATAACTCATTAATGCTCATCTTGAATTGTCTGATGCCAACCCTACACTAAGACACTACAAACACTTAAACAAAAGCAATGATGAAGCGTTATGAAATATTATTCACAATGGTACGTTTTTACAGGCATCTTTCTATGGCCCGAGCTGTTTTTAGCAAACTACCAAAGTTTAACCAACATATAACATCTTTTGAGAAAAAAATGTATTTGAATGATTTGGATGTAGTTTTGAATTGAAACAGATTTGATGAAACTAAACTGGGGATTTTACCAGGCCCTTTATCCTCATGTCACATACAAATAACAACCTTTCATTCGGCTTCGACACCAGGCTCATTTCAATATGCTTCACATCGGGAGGTCTTGCAGAAACATCAGATTAAGACGTCCAAAGGTCACAGCCAATGGGGTGACTGTGATGAGGAAGACCTTTGTTTTGGTTTCAGCCGGGTGTGAAAGAACGTACGAACACACAGATGTTTCCACCAGTGTTTCACTCACTGCTCCAACTCATCACACTGTTATGAAACAATGACCTAGAATAGTTGTACTTCTTTAAGAAACGCCTTCACCATTCTTCAACATCCTGGACACTGCCAGGACAATAACAATACACTCACCCTCACTACACACTCACCCTCACTACACACTCACCCTCACTACACACTCACCCTCACTACACTCACCCTCACTACACACTCACCCTCACTACACATTCACCCTCACTACACTCACCCTCACTACACACTCACCCTCACTACACACTCACCCTCACTACACTCACCCTCACTACACACTCACCCTCACTACACAATCACCCTCACTACACACTCACCCTCACTACACACTCACCCTCACTACACTCACCCTCACTACACACTCACCCTCACTACACACTCACCCTCACTACACTCACCCTCACCACAGACTCACCCTCACTACACACTCACCCTCACTACACACTCACCCTCACTACACACTCACCCTCACTACACTCACCCTCACTACACTCACCCTCACTACACACTCACCCTCACCACACACTCACCTTCACCACAGACTCACCCTCACTACACACTCACCCTCACTTCACACTCACCCTCACTACACACTCACCCTCACCACACACTCACCCTCACTACATACTCACCCTAACTACACACTCATACTCACCCTCACTACACACTCATCCTCACTACACTCACCCTCACTACACACTCACCCTCACTACACATTCACCCTCACTACACTCACCCTCACTACACACTCACCCTCACTACACACTCACCCTCACTACACTCACCCTCACTACACACTCACCCTCACTACACAATCACCCTCACTACACACTCACCCTCACTACACACTCACCCTCACTACACTCACCCTCACTACACACTCACCCTCACTACACACTCACCCTCACTACACTCACCCTCACCACAGACTCACCCTCACTACACACTCACCCTCACTACACACTCACCCTCACTACACACTCACCCTCACTACACTCACCCTCACTACACTCACCCTCACTACACACTCACCCTCACCACACACTCACCTTCACCACAGACTCACCCTCACTACACACTCACCCTCACTTCACACTCACCCTCACTACACACTCACCCTCACCACACACTCACCCTCACTACATACTCACCCTAACTACACACTCATACTCACCCTCACTACACACTCATCCTCACTTCACACTCACCCTCACTTCACACTCACCCTCACTACACACTCACCCTCACTTCACACTCACCCTCACTACACACTCACCCTCACCACACACTCACCCTCACTACATACTCACCCTAACTACACACTCATACTCACCCTCACTACACACTCACCCTCACTTCACACTCACCCTCACTTCACACTCACCCTCACTACACACTCACCCTCACTACACACTCACCCTCACTACACACTCACCCTCACCACACTCACCCTCACCACAGACTCACCCTCACTACACACTCACCCTCACTTCACACTCACCCTCACTACACACTCACCCTCACTACACACTCACCCTCACTTCACACTCACCCTCACCACACACTCACCCTCACTACATACTCACCCTAACTACACACTCATACTCACCCTCACTTCACACTCACCCTCACTACACACTCACCCTCACTACACCCTCATACTCATCCTCACCCCCACCCTCACCACACACTCCCCCTCACCACACACTCACCCTCATACTCATCCTCACCCCCACCCTCACCACACCCTCACCTCACCACACACTCACCCTCAGCACACGGAGTGAGATGGATGAGCAGCCCTGGTGAATCCAGACACATTTATTTTGGAGAGAAGCCACAGTGACAGAGGAAGAGTGGTGGGGGGGAGCTGAGAGAGAGATACGGGTGAGGGGGGTGAGGGAGGTGAGGGGGGAGAGATGGGGGGGGGGGGGGGGGGAGGTGCAGACAGTGGTAGGTCCCCAGTTTGAGGAGAAGGAGGGACAGACCACCATGGGGCGTCTGACAGTGATGAAGCATAAAGAGAGAGAGAGAGAGAGAGAGAGAGAGAGAGAGAGAGAGAGAGAGAGTCATGTAGAGAGACATAGAGAGAGAGAACACTGGGGGAGAGAGAGGGACAGAGTCATGTAGAGAGACATAGAGAGAGCACTGGGAGAGAGAGAGAGAGAGAGAGAGAGAGAGAGAGAGAGAGAGAGAGAGAGAGAGAGAGTCATACAGACAGAGAGAGACAGAGACTCAGTCACAGAGACAGACAGAGAAAGAGGGAGTCAAACGAGAGAGAGAGAGAGAGAGAGAGAAAAAGAGAGTCATTAGAGAGTTGTTAACCAGGCCTCTGCCACCACACAGCAGTGTACACTTTATATCAGAACAAGCACAACCACACATTTTGTCGCCTTCTGGTCATCTGTCACCACACACACACACACACACACACACACACACACACACACACACACACACACACACATACACACACACACACACACACACACACACACACACACACATTCAGAGACCCCGCTGTGTCTGCAGCCCGCCAACAGCCAGCGTCTGACCAGCACGGGCCTCTGGGATGGAAGGCAATAAGATGGACGCTCCCAAACGAGTTTGTATTTATGTATTCAAGCTGCCCTCTGCTGTTGGCTGTCTCAATGACAAGACAAAGGAGTTGGACAATGGGGGGTAAGACCACCATTACACACCTTACTGCTGGGTGGATTCACTGCTCATGCAGTCGACATAAAAGCTATGTAATGTTGGGTACAGATGAACCAGTAACTTCATATGACCATAACACCATAACTAATAATAATATACATCTGATACCATAACTAATCTCTACCAAATGTAATAACTAAATCTAATATCTAGCTGATAGATACCTATATCTGATATATATACTGTATATTAACTAATATAATAACACATACCTCGCTAAAAGAATAACTATATCTAATAACGAATATTTTTATATTCGTTATTTTACATTTGTATATATAATTTATATATATATATATATATATATATATATATATATATATATATATATATATATATATATATATATATATATTTCTTGTTCACAGAATTCACAGTCCACATATTCCTGATGATTGCAGAGACTGATTGTGGAGGTCGTCGTGTTACAACATCAT
>JAXIVH010001071.1:12500-20000 GCA_036785325.1 Urophycis tenuis | reverse complement strand
CTCACTGCTGTATTTATAGTCCAGCAAACACAATGAGACAAGAAGCCCCCTGTCAGGGGGTCCCTGTAACCACACAGTTACTATTTCATCATGTGTTCATGAATGATCCATGGGAACTAATACACTGATGTCAGCCCTGGGACCTCAGCACCCGACAAAGAGAGAGAGACAGAGACAGAGAGAGAGAGAGAGAGAGAGAGAGAGACTGAGACAGAGAGAGAGAGAGAGGAGAGAGAGAGAGAGAGAGAGAGAGAGAGAGAGAGACTGAGACAGACTGACACAGACAGAGAGAGAGAGAGAGACACCCACTAGCTGATCCGTGTGATAGCGACTGAGACAGAAAGAGAGACAGACAGCAGGAGAGACAGACAGCCTCTAGCTGATCCGTGTGATAGTGACTGAGACAGAAAGAGAGACAGACAGCGGGAGAGACAGACAGCCACTAGCTGATCCGTGTGATAGTTACTGAGAGACTGAGACAGAAAGAGAGACAGACAGCCACTAGCTGATCCGTGTGATAGTTACTGAGACAGAAAGAGAGACAGACAGCGGGAGAGACAGACAGCCACTAGCTGATCCGTGTGATAGTTACTGAGAGACTGAGACAGAAAGAGAGACAGACAACTACTAGCTGATCCGTGTGATAGTTACTGAGACAGAAAGAGAGACAGACAGCCACTAGCTGATCCGTGTGATAGTGACAGACAGCTCGTGACCACCACTCAACTGGCCAGGCTCCTCTGCACCACTGAGCACAGCAGGCTCTGTGAAGGCTTGCTGAGATTTCCAATAAAGTGGACATTACAGGGATAAACAACAACCAGGCCTGGTGGAGGTGAATGTTGGGCACGTAGCAGCACCACCCCCACCTCCCCTCCATCACCAGCACCACCTCCTCCATCACCACCACCTCCCCGGCTCACGATGGGCCAGGGTTCACTGGCTGCGTACTGTTTTGGGACCGCACAGAGCAGAGGCAGAGCTTATTGGAAAAACGAACAGCTAAGAATGACCAGTGGTTCCGTCAAGTTCTGCCCTTCAGTGTGTCTGAGATTCGCTGGTTGAGCAGCCAGACTTTGAGGTGAGGTTTTGCTGTTGCAATCTGTCTATCTGCAAGGAGATATCAAACCAAAAAAGAAAAGAGATGGAGAACATCATCCGGTTGCACCAGTCCAACAGTGTTTAGCACATTTTCCGTCCTTGAAAATACTGAGTGTCCAGGATTGATCCCGGGTTTTACTGGGTAAGAAAGCATAAGTACAAGCCAGGTTACCGGAGTGTCATCTTCATCCACTAAACATTCCCCTGAGCAGCACAGAATAAAGACCACTTCCACATTAAAGAGATGAATGCTTTGATAGCTTTCCATGTTTATCTGCCTTCCTCAGGGATTCATTAGAGTGAACACTCCTTTCAAAACATAATCTATTGCTTCATTAAACTTCCCAAATATCACATTGAACCCACATATCAAGAGCCAACTTCAGTGCTTTGTTGCCCCCTCATTTGCACAATATTCTAATGAAGAACTTAAGATCTGTAACCATTTGCATGTAAATAAAACTCTTCTCCTTGAACACAGCTTTGATTAAGGCTCTCAACTCATCATTTTATTTTTTTATTTCGTTTTTTTTTTTTACCAAAGAAAGAATAAGGAGTTTAAACTGTTGCTTTGGTAGATTTGACAGCTTCTAGCTTCTAGAAAAGCATCACAAATGTGCACAATCCTAATCAGCCATGTTTAGGAAATGACCTTCATGTTTAGGAAGCAAAGAAACAAGCTTCACGTTGTGAGGATATAACACATATATCAATCAATAGCCTTATCAATATCACATATCAATCTATATTCTGTAATTTCCCAGCTTGGGATCAATAAAGTATTTCTATTTCTATTTCTATTTTATTTCTATATCAAACAATACGCTCCTTCTACAGTCACACATACCCATATGATATGGATATGTGATTATTACATGTAGTTGTGTTGCACTCTATTGAGTCCAAAGCACATTAAAACTTCCTCAAGAAGTGCCTCAACACACTGGTCATCCCCTAATGGACAAGCCTGAGTCACTGTACTTCAAACAGAGATTTGGTGTTAGAGAGTATCTTATAAGGTGTTAAAGAGTATCTTATAACGTGTTAGAGAGTATCTTATAAGGTGTTGGAGAGTATCTTATAACGTGTTGGAGAGTATCTTATAACGTGTTAGAGAGTATCTTATAACGTGTTAGAGAGTATCTTTTAACGTGTTAGAGAGTATCTTATAAGGTTTTAGAGAGTATATTATAATGTGTTAGAGAGTATCTTATAACGTGTTAGAGAGTATCTTATAACGTGTTAGAGTATCTTATAACGTGTTAGAGAGTATCTTATAACATGTTAGAGAGTGTCTTATAACGTGTTAGAGAGTATCTTATAACGTGTTAGAGAGTATCATATAATGTGTTAGAGAGTATCATATAACATGTTAGAGAGTATCTTATAACATGTTAGAGAGTAACTTATTAAGGTGTTAGAGAGTATCTTATAACATGTTAGAGAGTAGCTTATTAAGGTGTTAGAGAGTATCTTACAACGTGTTAGAGAGTATCTTATAATGTGTTAGAGTATCTTATAATGTGTTAGGGAGTATATTATAACATGTTAGAGAGTATCTTATAATGTGTTAGAGAGTATCTTATAACGTGTTAGAGAGTATCTTATAATGTGTTAGAGAGTATCTTATAACATGTCAGAGAGTATATTATAACTTGTTAGAGAGTATATTATAATGTGTTGGAGAGTATCTTATAACATGTTAGAGAGTATCATATAATGTGGTGGAGAGTATCTTAGAGAGTATCTTATAACGTGTTAGAGAGTATCTTATAATGTGTTAGAGAGTATATTATAACCTGTTAGAGATGATCTTATAACATGTTAGAGAGTATCTTATAATGTGTTAGAGAGTTTCTTATAACATGTTAGAGAGTATCTTATAATGTGTTAGAGAGTATCTTATAACGTGTTAGAGAGTATCTTATAATGTGTTAGAGAGTATCATAACATGTTAGAGAGTATCCTATAACATGTTGGAGAGTAGCTTATTAAGGTGTTATTGAGTATATTATAACCTGTTAGAGATGATCTTATAACATGTTAGAGATGATCTTATAATGTGTTAGAGAGTATCTTATAATGTGTTAGAGAGTGTCTTATAATGTGTTAGAGAGTATCTTATAACATGTTGGAGAGTATCTTGTAATGTGTTAGAGAGTATCTTATAATGTGTTAGAGAGTATCTTATAATGTGTTAGAGAGTATCTTATAACGTGTTAGAGAGTATCTTATAACATGTTGGAGAGTATCTTGTAATGTGTTAGAGAGTATCTTATAATGTGTTAGAGAGTATCTTATAATGTGTTAGAGAGTATCATATAACGTATTAGAGAGTATCTTATAACGTGTTAGAGAGTATCTTATAACAGTAGCTGAACAGAAGTTTGTGAGGTTGATAATATTGAGGATGATGAAAGGGCTTCATTGACTGAGGGCGTTGGACTTCAGTCACATAGAGAATCCTCTGTAACCATCTCAACACTACAAACCTTCTGCAGCATTTGAGGGGAATAACACAACACTAACAAATGCATAAAACAGACGCTGAGTGAAGACCCGCCAATTACAGACGTATTCACCAACTTTGGCCCGGACTCGACCGCAATCATGTTCCATATCGCAGGGCATGGCCCATAACTCGTCATCAAAGATTCAAAGATTCAAAGCTTTTATTTTCATATGTGCAGTAAAGAAACACGTTTCCCCGTACAATGAAATTCTTACTTTGCTGCCCACACTGGATGCCGAAAGAATATATAAATAATGTATAAAATTTAAATAGAATATAATAACTGTACAATAAAATAGAAATATAAAATTTAGAAAAGTAAACTCTTTGTGAATGTACATTGTGCATCAGTAGCTGTAAACATTATTGTGCAATTGAGCAGATGATTTCAAGTGACTGGCACTGGTCTCAAGGCACTGGTCCAAATAATCGTGGTACTGTACTAGACCGGCTCTACTGCACTCAACCAAGCTTAATGTTAGGGTTAAGGTTAGAGTGAGGGTTGGGTTAGGGTTAGGGTTAGGGTTACCCCCCCCCCTGGGTGGGGTCATTGACGTCAGTGGAGCAGTGGGCCGGTGTATTGACCCGTCGTACGGAGATCAGGTTGTCTGGGCTGGTGAGTCTGTGGTGGCCTGTCAGGTTACCCAAACTTAACCCTAACCTGACCTGTCAGGTTACCCTTACCCTAACCCTAACCTGACCTGTCAGGTTACCCTAACTTAACCCTAACAAACACACAGCACTGTCTCTCACATGTCCCAACGCCACGGCCCCTACCACCCCCACCATGCTGCCCTGCAGCTCAACTCTACAACTCTGCTAACTCCACTACTATCTTCAGCTAACTGCTGGCAGTCAACCAGATAGAGAGAGACAGTGAGACCTAAAGAGAGAAAGAGAGAGACATAATGGGAGAGAGACAGAGAGACCTAGAGAGATAAAGAGAGAGAGACAGAGAGACCTAGAGAGATGAAGAGAGAGAGACATAATGAGAGAGAGACAGAGACACCTAGAGAGATAAAGAGAGAGAGACAGAGAGACCTAGAGAGATGAAGAGAGAGAGACATAATGAGAGAGAGACAGAGAGACCTAGAGAGATAAAGAGAGAGACCTAGAGAGACCTAGAGAGATAAAGAGAGAGAGACATAATGAGAGAGAGACAGAGAGACCTAGAGAGATAAAGAGAGAGAGACATAATGAGAGAGAGACAGAGAGACCTAGAGAGTTAAAGAGAGAGAGACATAATGAGAGAGAGACAGAGACACCTAGAGAGATAAAGAGAGAGAGACATAATGAGAGAGAGACAGAGAGACCTAGAGAGATGAAGAGAGAGAGACATAATGAGAGAGAGACAGAGACACCTAGAGAGATAAAGAGAGAGAGACATAATGAGAGAGAGACAGAGAGACCTAGAGAGTTAAAGAGAGAGAGACATAATGAGAGAGAGACAGAGACACCTAGAGAGATAAAGAGAGAGAGACATAATGAGAGAGAGACAGAGACACCTAGAGAGATGAAGAGAGAGAGACATAATGAGAGAGAGACAGAGAGACCTAGAGAGATGAAGAGAGAGAGACAGAGACACCTAGAGAGATAAAGAGAGAGAGACATAATGAGAGAGAGACAGAGACACCTAGAGAGATAAAGAGAGAGAGACAGAGAGACCTAGAGAGATGAAGAGAGAGAGACATAATGAGAGAGAGACAGAGAGACCTAGAGAGATAAAGAGAGAGAGACATAATGAGAGAGAGACAGAGACACCTAGAGAGATGAAGAGAGAGAGACATAATGAGAGAGAGACAGAGACACCTAGAGAGATAAAGAGAGAGAGACATAATGAGAGAGAGACAGAGAGACCGAGAGAGTTAAAGAGAGAGAGACATAATGAGAGAGAGACAGAGACACCTAGAGAGATAAAGAGAGAGAGACAGAGAGACCGAGAGAGATGAAGAGAGAGAGACATAATGAGAGAGAGACAGAGAGACCTAGAGAGATAAAGAGAGAGAGACATAATGAGAGAGAGACAGAGACACCTAGAGAGATAAAGAGAGAGAGACCTAGAGAGATAAAGACAGAGAGACCTAGAGAGATAAAGAGAGAGACAGAGAGACCTAGAGAGAAAAAGAGAGACATAATGGGAGAGAGACAGAGAGACCTAGAGAGATAAAGAGAGAGAGACAGAGAGACCTAGAGAGTTAAAGAGAGAGAGACATAATGAGAGAGAGACAGAGAGACCTAGAGAGATAAAGAGAGAGAGACATAATGAGAGAGAGACAGAGACACCTAGAGAGATAAAGAGAGAGAGACAGAGAGACCGAGAGAGATGAAGAGAGAGAGACATAATGAGAGAGAGACAGAGACACCTAGAGAGATAAAGAGAGAGAGACAGAGAGACCTAGAGAGATGAAGAGAGAGAGACATAATGAGAGAGAGACAGAGAGACCTAGAGAGATAAAGAGAGAGAGACATAATGAGAGAGAGACAGAGAGACCTAGAGAGATGAAGAGAGAGAGACATAATGAGAGAGAGACAGAGAGACCTAGAGAGATAAAGAGAGAGAGACATAATGAGAGAGAGACAGAGAGACCTAGAGAGATAAAGAGAGAGAGACATAATGAGAGAGAGACAGAGAGACCTAGAGAGATAAAGAGAGAGAGACATAATGAGAGAGAGACAGAGAGACCTAGAGAGATAAAGAGAGAGAGACATAATGAGAGAGAGACAGAGAGACCTAGAGAGATAAAGAGAGAGAGACATAATGAGAGAGAGACAGAGACACCTAGAGAGATAAAGAGAGAGAGACATAATGAGAGAGAGACAGAGAGACCTAGAGAGATGAAGAGAGAGAGACATAATGAGAGAGAGACAGAGACACCTAGAGAGATAAAGAGAGAGAGACAGAGAGACCTAGAGAGATGAAGAGAGAGAGACATAATGAGAGAGAGACAGAGAGACCTAGAGAGATAAAGAGAGAGAGACATAATGAGAGAGAGACAGAGAGACCTAGAGAGATAAAGAGAGAGAGACATAATGAGAGAGAGACAGAGAGACCTAGAGAGATAAAGAGAGAGAGACATAATGAGAGAGAGACAGAGACACCTAGAGAGATGAAGAGAGAGAGACATAATGAGAGAGAGACAGAGAGACCTAGAGAGATAAAGACAGAGAGACATAATGAGAGAGAGACAGAGAGACTTAGAGAGATGAAGAGAGAGAGACATAATGAGAGAGAGACAGAGAGACTTAGAGAGATAAAGACAGAGAGACATAATGAGAGAGAGACAGAGAGACCTAGAGAGATGAAGAGAGAGAGACATAATGAGAGAGAGACAGAGACACCTAGAGAGATAAAGAGAGAGAGACATAATGAGAGAGAGACAGAGAGACCTAGAGAGATAAAGAGAGAGAGACATAATGAGAGAGAGACAGAGACACCTAGAGAGATAAAGAGAGAGAGACAGAGAGACCTAGAGAGATGAAGAGAGAGAGACATAATGAGAGAGAGACAGAGACACCCACTCTGTAAAGTTCCACAGAGTTCCGTGCTCCTTGACCGAGCGACCACAGCAGAGAGCGTTAGCTACTTAGTCCAACTGTGCGCTAAGTGTCCTGCAGCGCTCTTTATTGTGTCAACGCTTGAAATATGAAGAGCTTCCTGCAAGTAGGACAGGAGACACTTGAGTCCTACTGTCATTAACATGGGTTTTCTGCGAGTTGTGGTTAAAACTGAAGGGAAATCATGGTAGCATGTGTAGGTTTAGCACCATTAGGAACACTGTCCCCTGTGAACACTCTGTGTTGAATAATCAGTCACTGAGACACCATGTATTAAAGGCTTTCATCTTTTATATGAAATCCATTTGTTACTTCCCAACACGGTGAAGGTA
>JAXIVH010001071.1:0-7500 GCA_036785325.1 Urophycis tenuis | reverse complement strand
CCTAGTGACGCCTCCAATAACCCTTTACACTCTAATCATTCTATAATCAATCTCAAATCACTAAAACGTCTGTAATGTCATTGTCATCTCTCTGCACAACTGGTTGTACAAAAAATCCGACATGCTACATACATCCTTGTGTATGCTATTACCTATAGTGTATGCCTGGATGTATTTACATTTATGTATATTTTCATTTCTTTATGTATATTTTTGTATATTTTATTACATAGGTTTATATTCTACATAGGTTTATATTTTTTACATAGGTTTATATTTTACATAGGTTTACATTGTATATTTATATATTCTAACACTCTACTATACGTAGAGTGTCCTCTTTCTTTTTTCAGTATTGTGACGAACGCAATTTCCCTCAGGGATCAATAAAGTATGTCTGTCTGTCTGTCTGTCTGTCTGTCTGTCTGTAATCACTGTCTGTAATAAGTAATAATTTGATGTAGTCTCTAATAAGTCTCAAATAGCTTTATACTTACTCTCTGAAAATTATCTTATAACTCTACGTTTACATATATGATGTGCCTTTATTTACATCATACATCTTATCATGCTAATAAATCTCTAATAAATACCGAATAACTCTAATAACTATAATACTAGAGTATAATAACTGAAAGCTCTGTAATAAGTCTCTAGTGAGGCTGTAATAACTCTGTCATTACTCTAATAAGTCTCTAATAATAATAATTATCACTTTTGCTTTTGCCTCTGTGCTATGCTGTCACATCTGTCAGAGGATCCCGGGTAGACAGATGTGATGTGACACAGATGTGAACAAACAGGATAACAGACACAACGTGGTCATGGGAGCAAGTATGAAGGAGTATGAGTATGAAGCAAGTATGAAGGAGTATGAGTATGAAGCAAGTATGAAGGAGTATGAGTATGAAGCAAGTATGAAGGAGTATGAGTATGAAGCAAGTATGAAGGAGAACCAGACGACTGATGTCCTTTACTTCCGGCCTCAGGGTGGAGCGAGACCGGAATGGAAGGCCAGCAAACTTTCCAGCAGGTGGCGGTAAAGTACCAGTGAGGTACCAGCAGGTGGCGGTAAAGTACCAGTGAGGTACCAGTAGAATGTCTATGCCAGTACCAGTACCAGGTCTTGGTGCAGATCGCCATGTAGGAGTAGACATATTTAAAGTTGGGTTAAATGTTTGGGCTATGTTTGAGGTTGTGAAGTAGATTTGAACAGTGTATTCCAACACTTTATAAGGTTGGTTTAGCTCATTTTATTTTGTACAGAGGTTTATTTAAATCATTGTCCCTCATTCTATTATTAGTGCACGGGGCAAACGCACCGAGCACTGGCCCTACAGCAAAGCTGTGGAGCCAGTGCTCGGGGCAAAGCCCCGAGCACTATTGTTATTCTGTGGATTTTTTCTTTTTATTATTATTATTCATTCCTCTTCCTCGCGTTTTTTGATGTGTATCTAGTCCTACAACTCGAAGAGTTGTAGGACAAATGATATATCAAAATGTGCGTCTTCATCAGGATCGGTGTGCTATTCGATTTCTTAAAATAATATTAATATTTCACGACGTTATTGGCAAAAAACTGCGAATATTTCCCCATAGAGAATGCATGGGAGGAGGTCAAAAAATAAAGACTTTTGGTGCTGTCTGCTGCTCCTGCATACTTTCACCTAGAGACTCCATTTTAACTTTAAACAGTAGACACCAGTCTTGTGTATTTTATGTATATTTCCATGTTTTGATAGGTCATATACTTTTTGATCAATCACTGTTCAATGACCATGATCATTTTTGGAAAAATGATGAGATTACAATGGGTGTGTATTGCATGCCCTTATTAGGGTTACAGTGTAGCTAGAGTGGAGAGAGCCCCACAAAAATGAAAAAAATAATGTCTCTCCACGCTGCTCCTGGCCACAGTTTACAATGTACACACGTGATTTTTCCCAACTTTGTAGACATAGGTGTTCTGTCTCTCACAATGTGTTTAAAAAATCAGAGAGATTTACAGAATTCGAATTAGCAGCCTCTAAGTGCGGCCAGTCGGTGTGTTCTCCTCATTGACTCCAATACAAATATTTTCAGAGAAAAGCAGAACGGACCCCTGTTTTAAACTTGCGAGTGTCTCCGAAATATTTACTCTAGAAACATTTTAGAAACACCAAATCGTTCGGGAAGTCCTAACGGCGATGATGGTCTTGCTGTTTTTCTGGTAGGAGCTACCGTTTTGTCAGAATAAGCCCAAATGTGAGACCAGTGCCGAGGCAGAAAATGGCTGTTTTCCTCTATTCCTCTCCTCCTCGTCTCTGTGGTCATCGCGCGCGTGTGTGGGTCTAACTGTCAATTTAAATAATAACATTGTATCGATCGCGCGCAGCACCTGTACACACACACACACACACACACACACACACACACACACACCGCTGCTGCTGGGAGAACTGGTTGTAGACGCGATGTCCTGGCTATGATCACGCACAGAGCTCTAATACTTTTCATTGGATAATGTGATTCAGATAGGTGCAGTTCATGGCCCTGTCTATCTGCTGAATGTAACCGCTGTGAAACAATCGGGAAATAACGTTTCATTTCGCTGATTAACGGCTTTATCGAGACCGGCGCTCGCTCTCTGTTATTGTATGTCTCTCTACCAAAGTGCTCTATCTCTCTCCGTCTCTCTCTCGTCATCGGACACAAATCAAATTAAATGTGAATGTAAAGTAAACCTAACACTAACCCTAACCGCAACGTCTCTGTCGACATTGCGCGTGCTTGCGTGTGTGGGTGCTTGCAAAACTGTCATTTTAATTCATAACATTGAGTGACACACACACACACACACACACACACACACACACACACACACACACACACACACACACACACACACACACGTCCCGACCGCAGCAGTTGATCAGTGATGGGCAGTGAGATCTGTCTGTCTTGTCGTTGATAAATAAACTGTGAGATATCGAGTCTCCGTTGCCATGGTTACCATCTAGCGTCTCTCTCGTCATCGGACACAAATCAAATTAAATGTTGTTTCTATTTTGTGTAAATTAGGTTAATGCTTTTGTGTTTTCTTGTATTATCAGTTCAAGTTGTTGTACTTGCCTGAGAAAATCGTGGATAGTAGCGTGTTTTGTAACGTGTTGGGGGAGTGTCTCCCAGAATGCATTGCTACATTCTGTTTCATTGCATGTTATTGCTATTAGATAGGGTTTGGAGGCGAATTTTCAGGACATGTTGGGTTCCTTACATTTCACTGTTTCATGACGTTCAGTTTGTTGACTGCTGTTTTTGGGATCAGCACCATTACTCAAACGGCTGTGACTCTGATACAGGTTCACACTCCGGTAGCATCACCCGTGCACTATCAAAATTTCCCTCGAGGGAATTTTTGAACTCTAGTTATTGTTATTATTATTATTACTTACCTATTAATGCAATTTCCCAACCTGGGAACAATAGAGTATTTCTATTTCTATTTCTATAATTCTTCTTCACAAAACGACCACTAGGTGGAGACGACGCACCACCAGCGAGGAATCAAAAGAGGAGGAACAACCTTGAATACAAAGATTAAAACCCACTCCAGCTGTGAGTCTCTCGATGTATTTATTTACTAAAAAAATATATATTAAATATATATACTCCTCCCATCTCTTCTCCCCTGTCTTCCCTCATGGAAATGAGGGAGTTGGGGGAGATAGAGTGTATTAGCCCGATCCGGCGGGGGTGAGTTCAGTCCGTACAGACTGTCTCACCTTGACTCTACCTTCCTCAATCTCTAGCTCTAACTCTAACCCTAGGGATAACCTCAACCCCAACCCTAACCATAGGCCTAACCTTAGCCCTAACCCTAACTCAACCCTAACACTAACCCTTACCTTGGCCCTAATCTTAACACTAACCTCAACCCCTAACCTTAGCCTTAACACTAACCCTAACCCCTACTCTAACTCTAACCCTAACCCCTACTCTAACTCTAACCCTAAGCCTACCCTAACCTCCAACACTAACCCTACCCTAACTCTAACGCTAACCCTAACTCTAACCTTTGCCCTAACTTTAGCCCTAACCCTAGCCTCAGCCATAACCCTAACCCTAACCTTAGCCCTAACCCTAACCTTAACCCTAAACCTAACCTTGGCCCTAACCTTAACACTAACCTCAAACCTAACCTTAACCCTAACCTCAGCCATAACCCTAACCCTAACCTTAGCCCTAACCCTAATTCTAGCCCTAACCCTAATCTTAACCATAACCTTAACCCTAACCTTGGCCCTAACACTTAACCTAACCTTATCCATAACACTAACCATAACCTCAACCCTAACCTTAACCCCAATCTCAGCCGTAACCCCAACCCTAACCTTATCCCTAACCTTAAACCTAACCCTAACCTCAGCCCTAACCTTAACCCTAACCTCAGCCCTCATCTTAACCCTAACCCCTAACCTCTAACCCTAACCCTAACCTTACCCTAACCGTAACGCTAACCCTAACCCTTACTCTAACCTTAGCCCTAACCTTAGCCCTAACCGTAACCCTAACCTTAACCCTAACCTTAACCCTAAACCGTAACCTTATACCTAACCCTAACCTCAGCCCTAACCTTAACCCTAACCGCAACCCCTCCCATTTACTTCAAACCTAACGTTAAGGTTAACTGCTAACTCTACCCCTAAATCTACCCTAACCTTAACCTACACTTGACATATTGGAGGAAGAAGACAATTACCCAGCATGCATTTCATCCGGAAAACTTTTCACAAAAAAAACCATTACCGAAGTACCTACGGCGAGAATAGACTACCCCAAGAAATTGTTGTTTTGGGTGAGGAAAGTAAGCCATTGAGTCTTCTCTAAGGTCAACTTCCTACACAATCTCTGTAGTCGCGCGGTGTATGGGGCACAGGAATTGTTATTAACAGGCTGTTCGGCATGGGGTCCTGGAGGGGCCAGGGAGGCAGTGCTTAGTCGCGGCTGGCCTTGGCCTTTCCTACCCTGGGACCGACTGGGAAGGCACCGCTGGTCGGGGCTGGTCTTGGTCTTTCCTAGGTCTGGACACCCATCGCTGAGGATAGCTGCATTGGGGGACCGTGGAGGCAGTGCTTTGTCACGGCTGGCCTCGGTCCTTCGTGACCCCAGTTTTCTGCTAGTTCATCTGGACCCAACAGAGGACAAGAACCAAGCTCCGGCCCTGATTGGCCAAACCAGGGCTACCTAGCGGTGTTAACAACTGGTTTATGCTGGTCAGGGGGTAAGTATGTGCCCCCTCCTCTCCATAACCAAAACAATGTATCCTAAAAAGTGTTTTACTTACCTTTACTTACCTCGACGTTACCTCAACAAATGATCACTCCTAAAAAAGCTTAAACCCAATACAATTCCATTTCGGAAACGACACACCTTGAGAATTGATCACTCTCGGGGGGGCCTCCCTTGGGTGAGGGTGTATAGTGACAATGGCCAGAAACACCCTATGATCCCAGGGTCCACTACTGATGACGTGTCCTAATATTTCGATAGCACGTTTATACTAAAATAGAAATGGAAAAGAAAAGTCTCACTCCAGCTGTGACTCGTCTTTATTCAAATAAGTAAATATACCAATGCATTGGAAGTACCTTCAATCAAACTAGATTGACCTCCATCTTGGAACAAAGAAAACCTTTGGGAAAAGGAAAAACAAGTCTATATCTCCAAATCAGCGGTTATATCACAACAAGACAGATAACCATTTCGTTTTACTTCATTCTTGGTAATATGGGAAAAGAGAGCTGCGGATGACTAGATATTGGCGAGTGCAACTGCCTTTGATCCCCTATTCAACTACCGATTCGTTGGATGAGGTGGGGGGGGGTCATCGAGATAACTCTAACGAACCCAACCCTAACCATAGGCCTAACCTTAGCCCTAACCCTAACTCAACCCTAACACTAACCCTTACCTTGGCCCTAATCTTAACACTAACCTCAACCCCTAACCTTAGCCTTAACACTAACCCTAACCCCTACTCTAACTCTAACCCTAACCCCTACTCTAACTCTAACCCTAAGCCTACCCTAACCTCCAACACTAACCCTACCCTAACTCTAACGCTAACCCTAACTCTAACCTTTGCCCTAACTTTAGCCCTAACCCTAGCCTCAGCCATAACCCTAACCCTAACCTTAGCGCTAACCCTAACCTTAACCCTAACCCTAACCTTGGCCCTAACTTTAACCCTAACCTCAAACCTAACCTTAACCCTAACCTCAGCCATAACCCTAACCCTAACCTTAGCCCTAACCCTAATTCTAGCCCTAACCCTAATCTTAACCATAACCTTAACCCTAACCTTGGCCCTAACACTTAACCTAACCTTATCCATAACACTAACCCTAACCTCAACCCTAACCTTAACCCCAATCTCAGCCGTAACCCCAACCCTAACCTTATCCATAACCTTAAACCTAACCCTAACCTCAGCCCTAACCTTAACCCTAACCTCAGCCCTCATCTTAACCCTAACCCCTAACCCCTAACCTTAACCCTAACCTCAGCCCTCATCTTAACCCTAACCCCTAACCCCTAACCTCTAACCCTAACCCTAACCTTACCCTAACCGTAACGCTAACCTTAACCCTTACTCTAACCTTAGCCCTAACCTTAGCCCTAACCGTAACCCTAACCTTAACCCTAACCTTAACCCTAAACCGTAACCTTATACCTAACCCTAACCTCAGCCCTAACCTTAACCCTAACCGCAACCCCTCCCATTTACTTCAAACCTAACGTTAAGGTTAACTGCTAACTCTACCCCTAAATCTACCCTAACCTTAACCTACACTTGACATATTGGAGGAAGAAGACAATTACCCAGCATGCATTTCATCCGGAAAACTTTTCACAAAAAAACCCATTACCGAAGTACCTACGGCGAGAATAGACTACCCCAAGAAATTGTTGTTTTGGGTGAGGAAAGTAAGCCATTGAGTCTTCTCTAAGGTCAACTCCCTACACAATCGCTGTAGTCGCGCGGTGTATGGGGCACAGGAATTGTTATTAACAGGCTGTTCGGCATGGGGTCCTGGAGGGGCCAGGGAGGCAGTGCTTAGTCGCGGCTGGCCTTGGCCTTTCCTACCCTGGGACCGACTGGGAAGGCACCGCTGGTCGGGGCTGGTCTTGGTCTTTCCTAGGTCTGGACACCCATCGCTGAGGATAGCTGCATTGGGGGACCGTGGAGGCAGTGCTTTGTCACGGCTGGCCTCGGTCCTTCGTGACCCCAGTTTTCTGCTAGTTCATCTGGACCCAACAGAGGACAAGAACCAAGCTCCGGCCCTGATTGGCCAAACCAGGGCTACTTAGCGGTGTTAACAACTGGTTTGTGCTGGTCAGGGGGTAAGTATGTGCCCCCTCCTCTCCATAACCAAAACAATGTATCCTAAAAAGTGTTTTACTTACCTTTACTTACCTCGACGTTACCTCAACAAATGATCACTCCTAAAAAAGCTT
>JAXIVH010001070.1:27500-33243 GCA_036785325.1 Urophycis tenuis | reverse complement strand
GTCTATTCCTGGTTCCTAAACGGGCCCGCGATCGCTCCCATATGCTGGGTGGGGGGAGGGGGGGGGGGCGGACCGGATGAGCTCGGACCCCGCGTCCTTTTGGCGGGACGCCGGCCTGGGCTCGGCCTGTCCACAGCTGGGACATTACGTCCCGAACATCTGGGTTATTGCCCTGCCGTGCCTGGGAATTATCAGGCTGACCATCTCAGGCATCCCGTCCTGGCAGCGCGCCTCAGACAAGCCCACCCAGCCATCTACCCCCACGCACACACGCACGCACGCACGCACACACACACACACACACACACACACACACACACACACGTACACAACCTACCCTCAGCTCCTCTCCTCCTCACCCCCCTCCTCACACACACACGCACACGCACGCACGCACGCACGCCGCACGCACGCACGCACGCACGCACACACACACACACACACACACACACACACACACACACACACACCACACACACACACACACACACACACACACACACACACACACACACACACACACACACACACACACGTACACAACCTAGCCTCAGCTCCTCTCCTCCTCACCCCCCCTCACACACCACACACACACGCACGCACGCAGGCACGCACACAGACACACACACACACACACACACACGAGGAGGGAGAGAGAGAGAGAGAGAGGGTGTGTGTGTGTGTGTGTGTGTGTGTGTGCGTGCGTGCGTGTGCGTGTGTGGTAGTGCTAACAGAGCTGTGCCTTCAGCACCTACCAGTATGGGTGTTAAATGTAAAAGCATATTCTAGGTAAAATCAAAAGGGGGGGGGGGGGGGGGAATTAAGCCCACCCTCCCCCCCTAAAAAATGCAGGCATGAAGTTAGCATCGTAGCTCATGGTTAAATTAGCCCTGTGATTTGGGCGTCACGTTCCTTACAAATCCCATCACACGGCTTATTTTGTGTCTCCCTTCAGGTCCCTTTGGCCATCTGCAGACAACCTGCACTGCGTGGCTTCATTTCTTATGTAAAACATCACACCGAGATTGGGACCGTTAAGACGGACGGCAGACGCAACATATAAGTGTGCATAAGTATGCAACCAAACACGAGTCAATCCGAATCTATTTCATCCAATAAGGATTTCCAAAAAAATAGATTGTGATTTTTGAAAACACAGGTATACTTCTACTCAAGTTTTGTTTCTTATTTGAGAAAAATAATGATGCTATTTATAATGATTATATAGCAATGTTCTGCAAGAACATGGTGCTGTAAAAAAAAAAAAAAAAAAAAAAAAAAAAAAAAAACACCCAGCCCCAATCAAGGTTACACACCGAGGCCTAAAGCCTGGGCACACGCCTCTTTCTTTGCAGACCTTATAGCACAGTGATTTACTGCCCCCTAGTGGTCGTTCTCATTTAAACAACAACGTCAGGCCGAGCTGAAACAGTGGCTGCTCGCTGAGCAGAATGTGAACAGAACAAAAAACAAACATACAACTAGTAATATATAGACACAGAGTAATATATAGACACAGATTTAACAAGGCCTCACCTTGTTCTTCTTTTGCGGCCATCTCTGTAAATCAAAGGGGAAGTCACAGAATCAGTACCTCTTCATCACGTATTAACACAGCCACATAGCTCGTCTACAAAAATGTGTTACGACTCAACAACAGGCGCATGCATGGGTCTTACTGGGCTTCGCTTGATGGTTGCATCTCTGTACATCAAACAGAGGTCCACGATGATGGAGCCCTGATCGCTATCCTTGCTTTTAGGATCATCCAAACGCAACTCCAGCTCGTAGTTCCTGTTGGGACCGACCAGAGCGTGACAAGACTTTTCTTTTCTTTTTTTCTTTTCATTTCCAGGCAAGACAGGAGGCCAGAACTGACCTGTACAGCTCAAGGCTGTTGATGGAAATCGTCGCGGAGCCCATGAACTCGTCGCTGGTGAGATTTTTATCGTAAACCTGACGGTGCGGAGGAGACAACACGACATCAGGTACGGACGCTGGGGCGGCTGCGTCTCCCAGGGCCCTCACATATCACATCACAACACAATGTTTATGTGTGTATGAGGGGGGGGCAGGGGGGGTTACCACGGGCCTCGATGACAGGCTCCTTGTCCCGCAGGGGGTGGGAGAAGGACTCGTTCCAGTGGGGGTTCAGGGGTCTTGTAGACCACTTTGCTCTTGTAGAACTGCTTGCCCTCCAGCTTGAACTTCACGTAAGGATCGCTGGTGCCTGCAACAGACGGCGGCAGACGCACACACGCTATGTCCACCATACCTATGTCACCATATACCTATGTCACCGTACGGCGAAGACCACAGCCGATCAGGGAGGGGGGGGGGGGGGGGGGGCGCCGGGCCGGGTCCGAAACGGCTATGAGCTGTTATAATAACATATCGGCCCCCCTGGTGTTAACATAACCATCAAGCAATCTAACCATTAAGCAAAAAAATGTATAAATTTTGTTCCCGAAAAATACTGTGTTGTGTCATACAGTACACATTACCAGGAATAAAAACACACATGATGTATGAGAGCACGCACGCACACGCACACACACACACACACACACACACACACGCGCGCCCTCTGATTCAACTACTATGGAAGGGAAAGGCCGTGTGTGTGCGTGCGCGTGCACATGCCGTGCGTGGGTGCGTGCGTGCGTGTGTGTGACTGACTGAGTGAGTGTTTGAGGGGCGGGGGGTCTATTGGCAGAGAAGAGGGGCATATAGCCGTTTTCCTTGTGAAATGACTGGAAACACACTCGGCAGCAATGCAGCGAGAGAGAGGCAGAGAGCAGCATCCAGAAGCAACCAGTGTTAATCTCCCCGGGCCCTGCTCAGAAAGTCTGCGTGAGAGTCTGAGCGTTGGGGATACAGCATGTCTTTGTCTCTGCTGTGGCATGCAGATTGCTGCCCCCCCCCCCCCCCCACCCCCCCCCCCTTGAAAAAAAAATAAATGAAAGCCAGTCCAATGCCTTCATTTGTATACGGGAATAAAGGGGGTGCTTGAGAGAGCCTGCGGGGAAGCTTGAATCACATGACAAAGGCCCTGTGGGGATGGGCTGTCAGGCCTGTCAGCTCCCCACTCCAAATGAACATCTCGCACAGGCAGCCAGGACCCACAGCAGCTCGCCCTGCCAGCCTGTGACAGGGGAAACCTCCGAGCAGCTTGACAGGAGCAGATGTGGCAGCGGACCGCGCGGAGGGAGGAGAGAGGAGAGAGGGAGGGAGAGAGAGAGGGAGACAGAGAGAGAGAGAGAGAGAGAGAGAGAGAGAGAAGAGAGAGAGAGAGAGAGAGAGAGAGAAAGAGCGAGAGAGGCCGAGAGAGAGAGAAAGCCTAGCATGACCGAGAGGAGTGACGATGAAATACAAAAAAAAAAAAAAAAAAAAAATGACGTTCATATATGTATTTATATGAAATATATGACTGAGTGACTTAGGGTCAGGGGGGGGGGCAAACGTGCGAGTGTGAGGGGAGGAGAGTGGTGCTGGTGGCAGTGTTGGGGGCCGTGACCCCTTCAGAATATGTAATGACCACGCATGGTGGCTGATGGGTCCGTTGGCGTGGTGTTGATTGTGGCCAAAGTGTAGCAGGGCAGAGGGCGAGTGAGTATTGCATCATTACGGGGGTCTTCCTGCCAGGAGGAGGAAGCTTCTTAACTGCCAGGGGACGAAGATAGCTGGGCCAGGGTGTCTGGATAGCCCTGGCGTTACCCCCCAAGACTTCGAGGTTATTTATAGGACACGTGTGCATTTTTTATTTGTAGTCACAGACTACAAACTGTCTCTTTAGCCACGCTGCAATGGCAATTAGAGCTGAGGTCACGCGATGTAAAGCTTTCACGCTGCAGTTCCATTTGTGGCCACCCGAGGTCGCTGCCGTCGCAAAAGAACCGCCACCGGGCCAATTAAGCCACAAGGAAGAGGTCAAGGGAGCGTGATGAAATGACAGATGGAGGTTTGTTTTTGAAACCAGCCCCCATCCTCTCTTTTGTCTGTCTCCCTCGCTCCTTTTCATTTAAGTCTCCCTCCAAAAGAATACATTCTATTAGACAACACAAAGAGAGGGCCTTAATGCAAAGAAACCTTCCAACAGGATTGTCAGCACTTGTAAAAATTGAAGTATGTATGGGGCTGGATGTATTCCTATGTGTTTTGTAAAACCCGCATTTCGGAGAAAGATTAAAGATTAAAGAAGAGCATGTTTACGCCATAATAACTTGAGGAGGAATGAGGACTACTAACATAATGAAAGTCAACAGGGTTAACATAGGTTAACCCATGTGTTGTTTTTCTGCATTTTCCTACATAGCCTGTTTTCCTGGTGTCAAATACTTTTCATGGTCCGACTGCATACTTTAGGTACATTGTGACAAGAAATCTAGTAACAACATACTTGTCTTGCAGTCCATATCTTATGGCAGGCTTCTTGCCAAATTCTTAGGTCACAAGAAAATGCCACTCTTTTTGGGTTTAAAATAAGTACATATACAAATATATCTATATCTTACTTTGATTAATTTTGGTAATTTGATTACTAACCGTAATTGAATTACTTTTGACCTACCAGATCGCCTGTTTTTAATGACCAGGTTCCTTCCCTCCTTCAAGTTGACGTTCAGCAAGTATCTTTGGACTTGGAGAGGGCTTGTAACAGCTGCCGATGGCCCCGCCTGTTTCCATAACGAGATAAGCCATTAAGATTTAATATTACATAGTTCCCTCTGTCTCTACTTTCAAATAGTACACAGTATCTCAGCCGTATATCCTTAAAATAAGTGAATAAAAAGTCTGGCCAGTACTCACAGAATTGTCGGACAGGTCCCGCACCACCTCATCAAAGAGGTCATCCTGCTCATTCATCTACACAGAAAATGGGGTACATGCATTTTGTAGTCACTAATAAACTCATGACACATGTCTACATGCAATGGGGATCAAGTTGGGCAATTTGAACCAATTGACAAGCGAAAAAAGCTCCAAATGTTTCCACGTCAAGTCTACTAGTTTCTATATCATTCTTTACGTCTCAGTGAGATTCAGAGGGCCTCCATGGCAAAGCCCCTTCTCTTTGTAAATCACTATTTATTGGAATCTGAACGGTAATTGTTTACAGTTCAACACTGACTGAACTGCAACACAGAGATATGTATGAAATGTGTGATGTCTGCGTTGAACAGTTCAAAACAACGAGCCGACAAGGTGGAAGCAACACAGACTTGCTTGTTGTCTCGTCGTGCAGGTTTTTAAGGAGGGAAGTTTTTCAAAAGTAAGACACCAGATTCAACATTCTTGGAGCATCAGAGTTGTTATCAAAATATCAAGACCAGCCACGTGCTTGACTGGCCCAAATGTAGGCTAAATTGAACACATTGTGTAACTACTATTTGACTACATACTATTTGACTACATACATACTATTTGACTACATACTATTTGACTACATAACGTTTCAGGTGAGTGAGTGAAGGTTCTGTTCCTTTTTGCTCACGGTCTCCTGTTCACTGAGGGGGCTGCAGGGGCTTGAACGTCAGAATGCTTCATGGGATCTTGAAATGTTTTGTCTTTATATGCCAACAAAGACTGTTGGCGTGTAAAGATAAATTAATTTTACTTAGATTAATTAATTTACTTTATGGTTTATTAATTACTAACCAGTGACCAAAAAAACCCCATTCCTATCAACCCAATAACTGACATTTCAGTGCTCCTATACTTCCAAAATGGAGGTGTGATGTGA
>JAXIVH010001070.1:17500-25000 GCA_036785325.1 Urophycis tenuis | reverse complement strand
ACCTGCGAGCCCACCGTCTACTGCTCAGCCTCGTGTATGAGTGTGAATTTTGCTTTGCGTGGATTTGCATTACTTGGGTTTCATTCTACAGAATCGAAACCAATGCAGTCAACGGCATCATGACCGTCAGTCTCACCACTGAAAGGGATGAGTCTCACCCTCAGACAGACACCAGCCACGGAGAGACTACCTTTGAGTCACCTGATCACCACGACGTGGGCGAGAGACGCCCAGGAGGATGTGACGTGACGTGGTGCCATCGATTCCTCATTCTTATAAATCACATGGGCTTCTGCTGCACTGCTCTTCTGACCGTGACCGCCGTCACTTAGACCTACTTTTTTTTTTCATCTCATTTCCATATCATCAGTAATTATTTGTTTGAAGTGGAAGGTACTTTGCCAAGAGTCCCGACATCATGGTTAAGCGGCTGCTGCTTTCAACACTCCACTTCCAGACACACGGCGTGTGTGTGTGTGTGACAGCAGATGCGTTTGGTGTCTGGAGACACCGGGGCCGCGCTCAATATTTGCCGATGTCTTTAAGGAGCTCACAGGGCCCACATGAATTTGGCACCCAGTTTAAAAGGGGGAGAAAACTGAAAAAGGGCAAGCCCTCCTTGTGGCAGGTGGCCCTGTCGCCCGGCTCCTCGTCACGCACAACTCTCCCAACAACAAGCTGAACCCCTGCTTGGTTAGTCGACACACGATGCTGAGAGGCGCACGCACGCACACGCATACACACACGCACGCACACACACACACACACACACACACACACACACACACACACACACACACACACACACACACACACACACAGCTGGTCTCAGAGCAGCCAGCCAGCCACATGCACCCGGGGACCACCGACTGAATGAGACTGCGTGGTGCAATGAAAAAAAAAAAAAAGAAATCTCGTTGTCAACCAAGCTGTCAGGCTAGGTAATAGCTATAATTGCAATCGGCATTAATTGCAATGTTCGTTTCGAAATGTGTTTGTTGTTTTTTTTGGTGACTTTTATTCACGATAACAAAGCCGACATGGGTCTGCCTTGCCGCTCCGTGTCGTATGGGTGTCGTATAGGTGTCGTGGAGTCGTGGAGATGCGTGTCTGCAGCGCTGCATGTCTGGTTTTGCTACTTGAGCGTTTCATAAAGCCTATTCAATGTCACTATTCGTTTTCAAATAGGTTTTGGACTGTACAAAAGTAACAACCATAGTGCTGACAATTCTGACACACTGTTTGTTAGGAGTGCATGTTCTTGATTATCTGTCTAACAATGCCCCCTGCTGGCACTTAAATATATAGCATGAGGATGTCAGGCTGTGGGTCAAATACATATACAAAATAATATAGGCCTACATAAATATTTAAGAACTATTAGCAGGTAACAATTCAACTTAGTCTAATCACTTTTGTCTTCTAGTGTATCTCTATTGTAGTATATTGTAGGTTCACATACACATTTGGTCTGAATATTGAAGTCAATTAACAAATGTAGACAAATCTAAAATACCCCAAACTAAAATAAGTAAAGTATCAACAACGTCTAAATGAATCAACTGGCATGAGCTGCAGGCAAACCTTTGACTCTTGTTGAATCCACAGGTCATGAGACACACGTACGTACATACAAACATTGCTGTCATGCTAAAGGCCATCGTGACAATAATCAGGAGGTCAATAAAAGACAAGTGTTTGTCAGAGTACTGACGGAGCATACATTGAGGTGTTTAATAAAGTAGACAGTTTCTATTGTTCGGGATTTTACAAGAGGACACATTCTATGTAAGAGCTCATCACTTCATTTTATGCAGAATAAGTGAGATGACTTAAATTACACATTAAAAGCCAATGTTTTTTTGTTGTTTTTTTTTACTTTTGTGAAGGCAGAATACAAATTTTGTACAATATCTAGCATAGTACTTTAAATGTTTAATAAAAAGTTCACTTGAATATTTATTGTATGATGACGATAAAACAAGACATTCAAGGAAAAATAAAAATGCAGATTAATTTTTCTTGATTTTGTGAAACGGATCATTTCATTATTGGCAACAAAGTCCAGCTTGTGCTGCCAACCGTCTGAGCAATCAAACCGAAAAACAGCTTATTAGCTAAGTGAGCTAACGACTACAACAAACATTTACCAAACACATAGTTGTCGTTTATAAAAGCATTGACGCAAAGCAGTGTACTCCTGCACAGCAAAGTTCTCTAAAAAGGTTTGTTGATTTACTCTTGCCTTTCACATTCATCAGTTCTGCACATTTCCGACACACACCACATCAGAGCCAGTGTATCACATTGCATTCCCTGTACACATCGTCTTGTGTGAATCTTGGTTAAAGAGTTTAAACTTGGCTATAACCAGATTTAACTGGGCAATGTTTTTTTTTTTTTTCCAGGGGTTGGGGTCCCTAACAGTAAATCTACTGAGAAGCTACAAAAAATCCCTGATATTTCATCAAGTGCTAAAGTGTGCTCAACGAGTCAAGCCAGCCTTTGTATTATTGCTGTGGTCCACCTGCGGTGCCTCCATTGTAATACATTCTCATGGATAGAAATAGTGCTTTTTCAAAATTGTCTTCATGGGAATGTGAGATGATGTATCTTACTCTTTACGTTTGTTTGCAAATGTTTTTTCGGGTTTTTTTTGTGTGTGTGTGTATGTGTGTGTGTGTGCCGGCCTGGTACTGGCCTGGTACTTCTGGCTACGTCACTTCCACCCTGGGTCTTCTGTTAGGAAGGGCCCGCAGCCTCTGTCACCCATGTGGTCTGTGTGGCTGTTATCGTGATGGATCGTTTAAACTACTGTGCGTGGTCATCTTCCTGCACCGTTCCTGCACTTCCTGCAAACTGAGGGACGTTAGCAAAATAGTTCTCTAAATGCAGCAGTTGGAAGTTCTTCCAAACTCAAAGTTAGTTACTCGTGACATCCACCTCTGTATCTGAAGTTATCCCAGCTACGTGACCTTAACCTTGCTTTGCGTCTGGCGTCACCAAACTAGACCCACCCATGCCCAAAACAAATTAAACATTCCCTTGTCCAAATTCTGTTAATCCAATGACCTCACTGTGAATGGGTTGCGCAACATCAGGGTTCCAAACCAGGTGATTTTTGAGTTTTGAATACTGCATAGATTCAGTTTGACCCGTGGCCATCTTTGAATGGAATCGATGAAGGGCTGAAATGATGACGCACAAGATATGGAATGGTGAATGCAGAGTGATACTCCATTTCTCTAGCGGACGTCTCTCTGGAAATGCGTGTGATCCAGCAGTTGTTTTAACGTGACCATGACTCTCCTTTTAATTCAATGGTTTCGTTCTACTTCTACATGAGGACAGTGTCTATGAATCCCAAATTCCTTTGCTGGACGTTGACGTGTACCGGTCATCCCTTTGCCCACACCTGTGTGCTGGATAGACTCGTAGGTTTTCCTAGGAATAACTAATGACAATGGGGGGTGTGAATATATATGATGTAATTTCCAGAGCCGATAAACATAAACCAAAAACAAGTAAAATGGGAGTATTTTCCAGACGTTTAACAACTGGCCCATTGCCTGTAATCTAGTGTAATTTCAAAAAGAGCAACATTATTTAAAAAAATAATAATAAATTAATCATTGTTGAAAAGCTTCCTCTGTGAGGGTACTTTCTTTTTGTAATTTTTTATTTATTTTTGTACTGGACCAACAATGGGCCTATGAAAGGCGTATGGCATGTCGGGTCCACTGAGCTACACACAGAACCAGTTCTTTTCAACACGGGCCAGGACCTGTGTTCTGCATGTTGGCAGTGTAGAAAGAAGATGTATCTCTCGCACAATTAGATGCCAAGAAACGCTGCTTCCTCCTGCTAGCTTTAGCAAATATGACTTTGTGGGGAAGTCCCACTCATGGCATTGTCGTCGACATTTTTGTTGAGGCCAAAAAGAAACGTACAACATAATAAAAAATAAAATAAAAGAGAAATAAAGAAATAAGAGTTTGCGGTGAAACAAACCAAATAGCAACTATTGTCAAATGAATTATCTATTTTTTTAAGGGTCTATCCTTGTAAACCTGGCGGTAATCCACAAAAATATACTTTCTCAAAAGTGGTGATGGTACATTCAGCATGTACTCATACCCTGGTGATATATATATTAAAGTTACTATTTACACAACAAACAAATGTTTGGCTCAAATTTCAATTATACAAACAGGACAGCAAGTGTTCATGGCTTCAGATATTGATTCAAACCTGGCTTACATGGTTTACACGCTTTCTAGTTAGCACGGTCATAATGAAAAGACAGAAATAAAAAGCACTCTACGTAGCGAATGGCTAGGAAATCAAAGAAGCGAGTGTACACAACAACACAAAGAGAAACACCTTTGGCTTTGTATTACTGACAAATTGTTTGCTTTGTTGACATTGGGACTCTCGCCAGTTCAACTGGACAGGTTTCGTTATTCTTAATTGCACATTATATATCCTATACTCTTTTTAAATTAGAACATGAACGTTATGCTATAATCGCAAACTAATTCTTTCCTATCTCGTGTTTTAACATCGTCTGTGTACAGAAAGGTAGTTTTTTTTTTTTCCGACTGTCGGGACTCCTGTCTGGCGGGAACTTGAACCCCTGTCAGAGCCAAAATCGATTTTGTTTCAATTAAAAAAAAAGCACGAGTTTGGAAGGTCCTGAATAATTGCAACAGCAACGATTTTTTGTTTTGAGAAGTTGAGTTCCTGCTGCCACACACGTCAGGCTCCTCAGTCCACAGCAGGGCAACCACTCTGATTGTTGGGGACTTTGTGACCACAATGGCAAAACAAATAGAGAGGACACGTTTTGGTGCCAAAGTAGACAGTATAGTCATAATGATATATAGTCTATTGGTAAAACTAATGTCTAAGAACATCTTTTATTTTATTTTGACGGGGCACAGCGTGCCTGACAGGATATGCTTGTGCAGAAAACCCCATTCCAGCTCACCTTTTTAATATTTTTTTTTCCTCACTGTTGCAGTAAAGAGAATTCACCTCCATATGTCCAGATACCTTCTTTTTTTTTTTTTTTTTTTTTTAAATTTTCCTTTAAATTAAAATTGTATTTTCTGCCTGTCGTGTCTTGGCAAACAACAACAGAAAAAAAAAAAAAAAAAAAAAAAAAACGAGAGTTAAATAATAACATGTGGATAGTTCTACGAACCTTTTCCCTGTCGTTTTTTTTTTTTTTCTTTAATCTCCAGGTGTACCTCTCTCCGTTCACCCCCTATCACCCCCAGCGCGCACCTCGGACCACCGGGAGGTCTGCGCGCGGCCCTCGTGACCTTAAGAGAGATCGCACTCCTCTCTATGTCACCCACGTGTCCATCCGCATGCGCTTTACCGAGGGGCTCTCCCTGTCCTCGGGTCCGGCCGGGGGTCTGCCCATGCCGCCGCCGCCGCCGCCGCCGCCGCGCCCCGCCGCCCACCACCACCGCGGTGGCGGCGGAGTGGTAGTCGGACCGGTGGTCCTCGCGGTCGCTGCCGTCGTACGAGCTGCAGGACGAGCTGAGGCTGTCGACGGGGGAGCGGCCCAGGTCCTGCCGGCTGGAGCCCTGCTGCTGGTGGTGCTGCTGCTGGTTCTGCTGCTGCTGGTTCTGCTGCTGCTGCTGCTGCTGCTGCTGGGCGAAGCCTGAAGGCGTGACTCGCTCCCTGGGGGGGGAGATGGGCTCCGACTTGATGTTGATGTTGTGGCTGGCGTTGAGCGAGAGGTTGGAGGCCTGCGGGAGGTGACCGCCTCCGCCCCTGTGTGGGGAGAAGCACACGCGACGGTCCTGGCTGTGACTCTCGGACAACACGCTGCAGAGGAGACGTGAACGTAAGCGCTTTGAACCTTGAAAGTGGAACACAGGCGATGGCGTCGTGTGAGCAGGTGTGGAAATATGTCTCATAAGCATTATGTGTGTGTGTGTGTGTGTGTGTGTTTGTGGGACTGGAGTATGTGTGTGTGTGTGTGTGTGTGTGTGTGTGTGTGTGTATGTGTGTGTCTGAGTGTGTGTGCGTGTGTGTCTGAGTGTGTGCGTTTGTGCACGGCGTTGTTTTTTTAACAGTGCTTACACCAAAGAACTAAGCGCTGCTTGGCCCAGTTGGTGTTGTTGCCATGCCGACATGGAGCCCAGCGAGAGCCCCGGGGAGCCGAAGCCCTGCAGTGAAGAGAGCTCAGCGCTGCTCAGGGAATACTCTGCAACAACACAAGAGCAGCCAGTCACACAGGAGAGAAGGGTAAAGGCCTGGGTGGCAACACAGGTGGGGCCCGAGACGCCTGGGAGGGAGGGACACACACAGACACACACACACACACACACAGTCTCTCTCTCTCTCTCTCTCTCACACACACACACACACACACACACACACACACACACACACACACACACACACACACACACACACACACACACACACACACACACACACACACACACACACAGTCTCTCTCACACACACACACACACACACACACACACACAGTCTCTCTCTCTCTCTCTCACACACACACACACACACACACACACACACTCTCTCACACATACACACACACGCACACATACATACACACACACACAGTCTCTCTCTCTCTTTCTCTGTTTCTCTCTCTCTCTCTCACATACACACACACACACACACACACACACACACACACACACACACGACGCATGAGTGTGCTCACCGGCAGGGTTGTAAACGGTGGGCATGCCTGAGTACACCAAGCCCTGTGGGGGGAGGCTGGGGGTGGTGACAGACACCACGGGCGTGGCCAGCGTCTGACTGGACTGGGAGGTGCCCATCCTCTGAGTGTTCTGGGGAAAGGAGTCAGGGGGGAGTCAGGGAGTCGTCATGGAAAACAAGACAGATCCAGTAATGAGCAGTGCAGTGATGTGTTGTCAGGCGTCTGCCGACATCAGACCCTTCTCGTGACTTGAAAGTATTGTTGTTTTGGTGTTGGTCTGAAAATAGTGTGTCGCTGTGGAAATGAGTGACTTGTGCCACAAGGTGGCGATGTGGATCCATTGACTGTTTACTTGGCGCAAATAGGTCTGTTTTTACAGAAGCAAGAAAGTGAAATAAATGTGAGTTAAATTGATCATATTAGACTGCGTACAACAATGCTATGCGATGTTCCTATTTAACGTGATTTGAAAGAAAATTATGTGTGATAGTATTTTCATGACAATGCTCTCAATGCAATTGGCTCGATGGCATTTAAATATTTGTCTTAAGTAGAGAAACTGAAACGTTGTGTTTCTAAATGTTGAGATATCATTCATTGAGTTCACCAGCATACATGTTTCAACTTAAGGAGCCACGAGGCTGAAGGAAACGCACACATGCCCCTGACCAGCAGGCGCACACAACACACGTCAACCCCCCCCCGCCCAACGTGCTTGTGTGAGAAATCAAACGCACATACTTGCAATCAATGTGAGTGAAAAGGTGACATTGCCAAAATAACTCCAT
>JAXIVH010001070.1:10000-12500 GCA_036785325.1 Urophycis tenuis | reverse complement strand
CACACACACGCAGGCACACACTGTCGTGCACGGTGGCTGCCTGCCGCTGTGGCTTGCAGAATTAAGTGTTTATAACCCTCTGGGAAGTGTTAATAGACCTCAGATAATTAGCCCCGCGCATTTACAAAAATAAAATGTCCATTTCAAAATTGATGAGCCTTTCATTTTCTACGGCAAACGATTACATCAATATCATTTACGCGCATCTAGGGATGTGGGAGCAATTCACTCAGCCAATGTACTGTGACGACTTTGAAGAAACGGTCGGCGCTATTTCTGTTGGGGAAAAATCACTGCGAGTGGGGATCTTAAGGGCAGCGGGTGCTTCAAACTGTGGATTAACAAAAAAAATATATACATACTGTATATATAAAGTTAAGGCATGCTCCCTTTCTAGCACACAACCTGATGGACCTCCACATGGCTTCTGAGCCTCATAGCGGAGCAGCTTAAGACTGCTGTCTGAGTGAGAATAAAGATTGATCAAACTAAAATAAAAATGGATATAAAAAGGGACTATAGCTCCAGCAAAGGCTGAAGACACAGCAAAAGCTGCGCGATCACATTAAGATGAATTGAACTGGACACGACCACCGGCTAAACACTGATGCGAAACACAGGGGAAACAAATAACACGACACGACACACACAACCAAAAAGAACCAAAGATGCTCACTGTTCATCTTCGACAGTCATACGTTTAAACCTTAAACCATAAAAATGAAAAAAAAAAAAAAAAAAAAAAAAACGTCCGCTGAGTGGATCTATGAAAGCCGACAACACTGGCGGGGAGAGAAGGAATCGATGCTATCTGACTCGGATCGGTGTCCTCTCAACAAGTCTCCCACTCCCCCATTGTGTTTTCGCGACGTATCGCCGCGAAACAAAAGCCGCCTGCAGAAACCAAGAGGTGGCCCCCGCAAAACGGACGCCACGGAACAATAAGGCCTCCACCACAGATACAAAAAAAACCCCAAAGGAACAATACACGGGCAAATAAACAGTTATGGGAGCTACAATGGGCTTACAGCTGAATCAACACCCACGTACCGTTACACAGTGCCCTCTGTGTGGCTTTTGATCACGGAAGACGCGGCTAAAACAATATTTACCCCGGGTTACCAGAGTACACTGTGGGAGACGGTGGATGTGAGCAGGCCAGAGTGAAGACACTGAGGATTATGACGGAGGTGATTATGCAAAATACTATTTTGTGTTATAGGCGATTAAAACGATTGTGGCAATCAATTATATTTATTTCCAGGATTATGATCGTGGAAAAATTGGGATTTTGGCTGGAAGAGTCTGGCTGTTTGATTAGTTTTTTTTTATTTGTTATGTTTACATCTGTGTGTGTGTGTGTGTTTGTTTGTTTGTTTGTTTGTTTGTGCTAGTGTGTGGATGTGTGTGTCTCAGCTGTCGGACACAATCAATCTTCATATCTACGGACACCTCTGAGGGATTGGTCATGCTGCTAAGCCTCTCTCTCTCTCTCTCTCTCTCTCTCCCTCCCTCCCCCCCCTCTCTCTCCCCCCTCTCTCTAGGCTGTCCTGATGGTATTGGTAAATACAGAGATCCGTTTTGCTCAATAATTTACAAGGTGAAGTGAGAGTAGCATTACATAAGGGAGACGTCTTGTTTCCGCAGTGGTTAGCTTTTCGTTTGAAGGAGAAAACAAAAAAAAGGAGAAGCTGAACACAGTGCCACAGACAGGACCGGAGAACACCAGACCACAGAGAGGAGAACACCGTGTGCCACAGACAGAAACGGAGAACACCAGAACACAGAGAGGAGAACACCGTGTGCCACAGACAGAACCGGAGAACACTAGAACAGGAGAACACTAGAAAACAGAAATGAGAACACCGTGCCACAGACAGAACTGGAGAACACCAGAACACAGACAGAACCGGAGAACACCAGAACACAGACAGAACTGGAGAACACTAGAACACAGAAAGGAGAGCACCGTGCCACAGACAGAACTGGAGAACACCAGAACACAGACAAAACTGGAGAACACTAGAACACAGAAAGGAGAGCACCGTGCCACAGACAAAACTGGAGAACACCAGAACACAGAAAGGAGAGCACCGTGCCACAGACAAAACTGGAGAACACCAGAACACAGAAAGGAGAGCACCGTGCCACAGACAGAAATGGAGAGCACCAGAACACAGAAAGGAGCACACTGTGCCACAGACAGAACCAGCCCAGCTGTTAACGGCACACTAGCATCAGATTTAGGCAAGGCAAATATCTATTTATATATTTATATATATGTCTGGATGAACAAGCAGAGATTAATGAGTGTGAATCAAGGGCCTCTGGAAAGAGAATGGTTCTCTAATAATAGACCCTACGCGAGGCGCTATTGTTTCTGTCTTTGTTTTATGGTTTTTTGTGTTCTGGGAGCAAGCATTCGGCTGGAACTTCAGCTGGGAAACATTTCGCTGGGAATTGAGGTGGGGCAAAAAAAAAACAGTATATATATATGTAA
>JAXIVH010001070.1:0-5000 GCA_036785325.1 Urophycis tenuis | reverse complement strand
CCTCATTGTCTACCCATGCACAGTCTTCAGCAAGTGGTCACGCCACCCCCAGCATCTTGCTCCTTAATGATAGGTGTCTCACAAATGCCCTTGTCTCCGGAGAAACCCCCAAAAAGAAAGACATAGCAAAACAACGGCAACAACAAAAAAAAGAACCAGGGATGACACATCACAGTGCATCATGGGATTTCGTTTGTTGGCAATACGCTGCCCTATCGAGAGGTCTCAAGAGAGTTTGTAACACCGTAAAATCCTGAATCAATGTAAATACACCGTACCCTAAACTAATGAAAACATATTATTTTTCAAGGTCTGGCAATAGCAACGCTGTGGCAGTTTGGGAACAACAACATTGTCTTCCTCCACCCTGAAGAAAACAATTTCACCATGTATTACTCACTGCCCTAAAGAACACACACACACACAGTCACTCACATTCCTATGCTCTCCGAAGCGGAGACGCCGCGACGCCCCAACCCAGCGCTGCACTGCGGTGCGGTGCGGTGAGGTGAGCTGAGGTGAGGTGAGGCGCCAGCCACCTCGCAGTCACACTGACTGACGGTCAACCGACTCACCTGTGTTGCCCGCGCTGGTGGGCCTCTGCTGGGGCCCGCCGCCGGAGCCCAGGGTCCGGTGGAGGGCCGAGGAGTGCGTGGGAGGGGACAGCATGCCGCCGTCGCCCAGGGAGCCCAGACCGCCGCCCTGCTGGTACATGGAGGCGTTGGGGTTGGAGACGGGCACGGCCACGTGCATGGAGAAGTTCTGCTGGGGTGGCGCTGTGGGCTGCCAGAGGGGGAATAGAGGGGGGAATGGGGAGGGGAGGGGGGGCAGCACACATACACATACATACATACACACACACACACACACACACACAGATACACACACACACACACAGATACACACACACACACACCCAGATACACACACACACACACACACACACAGATACACACACACACACAGATGCGCACACACACACACACACACACACACACACACACACACACACACACACACACACACACACACACACACACACACACACACACACACAGATACACATGCGCACACAAACACAGACAAACACACAGATACACAAACACACAGATACACACACACACATGCACATGCACACACACACCAACCCACACACATGGAAGAAGACAGAGAGAGAGAGAGAGAGAGAAAGACAAAGGGTGAGAATCAATGACCTGATGTGTGAGGATGGGAGATTAGGAGTACAGGTGTCCCCCCCTCGATGTTTAGTAATGAGTGTCCCATCGGTGAGGAGCCACGGCAGATTAATACAACGTGTCATACACATTAGTTGCATAAAAGTGTGACTGAGACAGTGTGTTAATACATTTACATTTGTGTGTGTGGGGGGTGGGGGAAGTGAATGAGCTGTCACATGGTATGGAAACCTTTTTTTTTTTTTCTCCATACCATGGAATCAAACAAATCTTAACACATTACAGGAATGGTGCTTTAAAAACATATAAACAGCATGACATTGTAATCATCAGAAGACTCAGCACCACAGTTGAACAGTTGTTTATTTTTTTGTAACATACAATTCATTGGTGTGTGTGTGTGTGTGTGTGTGTGTGTGTGTGTGTGTGTGTGTGTGTGTGTGTGTGTGTGTGTGTGTGTGTGTGTGTGTGTGTGTGTGCGTGTGTGTGTGCGTGTGTGTGCGTGTGTGTGTGTGTTATTGGAGTCAGTTAATGTTAATGGACACCCAGACAGTGCTGACTGCACAAAGCCTCAGTGGAGAACAACAGCTTTATTCGCAGAGAAACGTTAGTTGTTATCATCATTAGTTGGTTAATATCAATCAAAATCAAATCACAACAGAAATTAGATATTAATATTATAATAATTATTATTATTATTTTATCATAATTGTTAATAAAAAAAAGCTTTTTAATATGCCCTGAAAATATACAGGACATGAATGATTGGTGTGGCAACATCTCGCAGAACTCTGTGATAAGATCACAGTGAAACTGGTATTTTGAAGAGTGGAATTAAGGAAATAATAATGGAGGGCCGCAGGAAGATACATTCTTCTTGGTGTGCTGTGGGTACAGCTCCCATGGAAAAGCTCAGTATTTGGCAGGAAGCTCCCAGAAATATTCTGGATACTCCTTCAGCGGCGCACTAGCTATATAGATACAATATCAAATAAAGAACTAGAAATAAATTCCTAAACTAAACCTAAAAAAAAAAAAACATTTTTAAATCATACAAAACTCTATGCTCAACTATGATGTTGTTTTTTTTTCTTTTTGTTGTTGTTTACAATGCCAACATAAAAGTGTCACCCAGTGTCACTGCGATGTGATCTTATCAAAGCGTGCTAGCTAAAAAAAATTAGCTGTGGAAGAATTAAAACAAGGGGGAAAAAAAACGACGGCATTCTCTACGGAGAGACACGCGGGCGCCGGGAAGTTCGGGAAGACGGTGACAGAGGTTTCAAGGGGTGCAAAAAAACAACACAAAAAAGTGAAACAAAAACTAAAAAAAAGATGTGAAATTCCTTTTGTGTGCCGCAAAAGCCAAGCAAAAAAAAAAAAAAAACCCAAAAAAGCGATGCATTTACAGTACTTACGATTTTATGATTTCTCATCATATTATCAAACTCCTCATTAATTTTTTTATACTTTTCTTCTGTATGAGGTGTGAGGACATATGAGGCATCGGGGTCCGGACTATCACAGCCTCTGTGTTCCTTCTTGTTTAGCGCCTGCAGTGAATACCAACATAGAGACAGGATCAACACAGAACAGCACGGGGACAGAGAGTCGTACTTACACCACTGCGCTTGTACATTAAACCACGCTCTTCGCTTAGTTTGCTGAAATGGTCTTCCATGAGGGGGCTTTGACCAAAACAGTCCTCTGGATCGGGACTAGCACAGTCATTATGGCCTTTGATTCTCAATTTCTGAAATAAAATTGGAAAGTTGATTGGAAAACAGGCATACAAGAAAGCTGGTTATATGTTACTTTGCCTTCACATCCGTGGGTTTCATTGCTGTTGGGGAAAACGGCGGCACAAACACAACATTGCGCGACCTCGTCCTTCGCGAGGCCTTCCGACTCTGTCTGAGGCAACCGGCCCGGCTAAGAGAGAGACGCTAGATCAGAGCGAAACGTGCTCCTCCGTGGAGTCCATTCGCATGCAGCCCTCCGGGCTCATGCAACAAAAGACACATTTTGTTGACTAAACTGCTTTTTTTTTTTTTTTTTTTACCCCTCAGTTTCTTTTCCCCTCCTCCTCCCCTCTGATTCCCCCTCCCCCAACACTGCCCCCTCCTGCCATCTGTGTGTTTGCATGTTTCATTATGTTGCAGTTATCACGCCGCCCAGCCGGAGACACCGGGCCGTGAGAGGATCCCAGAGCAGGGAGCCTCACCACGGCGGCTCCCTGCGCCTGTCACCCGGGGGGTGAGGCGGGGGTGAGGCAGGGGTGAGGTGTGTGTGGTTGTGTGTGTGTGTGTGTGCGTGTGCGTGTGTGTGTGTGTGTGTGTGTGTGTGTGTGTGTGTGTGTGTGTGTGTGTGTGTGTGTGTGTGTGTGTGTTTGTGGTTGTGTGTGTGTGTGGTTGTGTGTGTGTGTGTGTGTGTGTGTGTGTGTGTGTGCGTGCGCGGGGAGGGGGGGTGGGGGGGGGAGGGGCGCCGGTGATCTCGCCAAAGTGAATTCACGACGGAAAAATAAAACCGGGATTATCGCGCCGGTTGGTCAAGGATGCTCATCGGAGCGCGAAATGGCGCAATTACTAAAATGAGAGGCCAGGGGCGCGCGGGCGGGCAAATCGGTCAGGTACATTGTGGCGTTGTCATCGGCCGGCGTCTGGCGCGAGGAATGAATAACAAGGACTAAACGCAACGCGATGCTCGGCGCGCCGGTGTGCGCCGGCTGAGACTGGAGCCGGCCTCCTCATTAGACCTCTGAATAGCCGTGTTAACAAGCTGGCTGACAGCATGTGACAGCACACGTGACATTGCGGCGGGGGGGCTTCAAAACATGATTTATGTGTGACTCTCCAGGTTCTGCTATCAGCGTGCACTGTGTGTGCACCGTGTCGGCGGCCTGTCTCTTAAGGCCCCGTGTCCTACAGAAAGGTCTGTGAACCCCTCTCTCTCCCCCCCCCCCCCCCCCCCTCCCTCTCCCCTCTCCCCCCAATCTCCCCCGCTGGAGGTCAGGGTCACGGGCTGAGCTGGAGGAGGGTTACCTACAACCACCCGAACACACACTAATGAGACCTTGCTCCATCTTCACAGCCCACCGAGGGTGGTGTGTGTGTGTGTGTGTGTGTGTGTGTATGCACGTGTGCGTGTGTGTGTGTCTGATGAAGGTACTGGTCTTTTTTTTTTCCTTCTGAGAGCAGGTTTGTTTGGTGAGAGCCGACACTGTGGCCAACAAGATCTTATCCTCAGACCTGCGGCATGGAACGCTTGATACCTACCACCTCGTTCAACCTGCTCTGGGTATCGCTGATAAAAACGCTCCTTCTCCTCCCGTGATTCCCAAAATGCTTCCAACTCAGGAATGAGGCTTAAAGATCACCTAGACTGTTTCATGAAGAAACACACCACTGTGCGTCCCACAAAAAGAGACCAGAGCACATCTTAGGCTTATCTAGGAATAGTAACAAGACTGGGCAGCCATGTGAAGGGTTGCAGATTGCCCTCAAAATACAGTAATAAAGAAGCTTAGCCACTATCATCAGACATAATTGTCCATCCCCATGTGGTGGATGGAGAGCTGGCCTGCTAATGAACGCGAGGCCTCCAACACATACTTACTGCCGTTTGGTTTGGTGGGACACACTTGTTTTGTTGGCAGTGTGGTGGGAAGCGAGGGCATTCTTCTCATTCTAAGAAAACGCCTGTTAAAAATCATTTCCTGTTTACCAAACTCCCCCTTCTCCTAGTTAGCGTCGTGAAAGGGCTGTGTTACAGGGTGAAACTATGCGCACTCTGACCAGAGAAGCC
>JAXIVH010000107.1:382204-686802 GCA_036785325.1 Urophycis tenuis | reverse complement strand
GTACCCCGGCAAGCCACAACAAGCCGGGGCCCATAGGCCGCCTTATTAAGGGGGGGGGAAAACAACACTCTGGGCGCGAGCTCGGCTCACACTGCGCGTTGTGTTCAAAAAAAGAACCTCCGTGTGATTTACATCATTATAAAAATAGTGTATGGAGAGAACATCTTGAAAGGGAAATGCAGCCTTCCCCCATATTCCCCCCCCCCCATCTATCTCCACGGTAATATACACAACAAAGCACGGAGGAAGGAAAGGTGGACCAGTCTTTCGAAAATAAATAAAATAAAATACACCTCTCTCTCTCTCTCTCTCTCTCCTCTCTCTCTCTCTCTCTCTCTCTCTCTCTCTCTTCTCTCTCTCTCTCTCTCTCTCTCTCTCTCTCTCTCTCTCTCTCTCTCTCCTCTCTCTCTCTCTCTTCTCTCTCTCTCACTTCTCTTCTCTCTCTCTCTCATCTCTCTCTCTCTCTCTCTCTCTCTCTCTCTCTCTCTCTCTCTCTTCTCTCAAGAGTTTGATAAGTGTGTGTGTGTGTGTGTCCCTTACCTCCCGCGGGACTGAAAGGGGCGGCCCTCTTGGCCAACAGCGCGGGAGGATACTGGTCGAACAGGGCCTGGGCTCGCCAATCAGGCGCAGTCGTACGGGAGGTCCTGGGGGATGCGGGAGAGGAGGAGGTGGACCATGGCCATGTCACACTCTGTCTGCATCACCTCCTTCTCCCGGTGCAAGACAATCTGCCGGAGGAGGAGGAGGAGGAGGATGAGGGGGAAGAGGAAGGAGAGGAGGAGGAGGAGGAGGAGGAAGAGGAGGAGGAGGAGGATGAGGGGGAGGAGGAAGAGGAAGAGGAAGAGGAGGAGGAAAAGGAAGAGGAGGAGGAGGAGGAATGAGGGGGAAGAGGAAGAGGAGGGAGGAGGAGGAGGAGGAGGAGAAGGAGAGAACCAGGGGTCGCTGTGAGTCAACGTGAGCTCGGCAGAGTAATTGGGATGTAATGAGTGGCAGGCTGTGCAATAGGCGGCAAGTCGTGCAGCCTGATGCTCTCGTTAGGCTGGAAAGGAAGCGGGGGACGGCCCGGCCCGCCGCGGTGACACGCACACTTCAAAGGGGAGCACCCGCACCCACGCGGCCCGTGCACACGCACACGCACACACACACACACACAGACACACACACACACCACAACAGACACACACACACACACACACAAAAATACATGAATACATAAGCACTGCCACAGACGTGTGGCGACATGTTTCCGGCGCACGGGCTCACTCACTGGCGTCGACGCCGGCGAGTGTCCACGCCCACGCGGGGGGGCGGGGCTTTGACTGTCAATCAGCCGAATGTGATGCCGCGGGCCCCTTGACAGCGTAGCCACCCCCCCCCCCCCCCACACACACACACACACACACACGCAACAGGCTGTAACCGCGTGGGGCGCTCGGGAGGAGAACGACAGGGGTTAACGAAGGGGACTTTAGCGTACGTGCTGAATTCGACGCGTCGACTTGAAAAATCTCAATCGAATGCCTGGATCAAATTCCCTGGGTTTTTTTTGTGTGTGCGGTTCTTTTCACCTAAAACCAGCCCTACCTTTATGACTTCACGGTCCGAACGTACACACGCCGTGCACGGCTTAGGGAGAGTAAATATTGATAAAAGCGAGCCATAAATTGCTGACTGCTCCAAAATGCTACCCCCCCCCCCCCCCTCCCCCGGAACCTTACAAAAGCAGGTACGATGAGAGTGAACGAGTGAAGCTAAACGACGTGTCGGACTGCAGCTACAAAAACACGACAACGCGCAGCTTCTGCCGCTTTGAGCCCTCCGACCCACAGATTCGCTGATTGAATGATTCCCTCACCATTAAAAGGCCTAGTTTGCAGAAAGTTGTGAATAGCAAGACGCCGATGGTCTGGATTTATTAATGGGTTTATTATGGCCGAAACTAAAAGGGGGGGGGGGGGGGGGGGGGGGGTGGGGGGTGACTTATAGACGACTGCTTCCACCCTGTGGCCAAGGGAGGGCATAGCAGCTTTTGCTTAATTAAACGTCATGCACACGCGCGCCCGCACGCACACACACACGCGCACACCCACACGTGCAGACGCACACGCTCACAACGCGCAGCATGCACACACACACACACACGCGCAGCCCCCACACGTGCACACTTACACGCGCGGACTTACCGTGGCAGCGAGGTAGATGGGCATCAGGGGATGGGACGCCAGGAAGAAGTCATAGAGGCGCAGGGTGTGTCTGAACTCTGACAGGACGTGGCCGTACCACGTGATCAGCCACGACAGCGCAAAGATGGTCCCCACCTCCGCTCTGCCGACACAAGAACATCACGTCTGAGGATGACGTGTCGAGGCGGGCGCCAGGTGTGGTGCAGAATGGCGGCAATGTCCTCCGACAACCTCACTCCGTACGCCTGACGGTAGGAGTTGTTGGCTAGCAGGGGGACTTGGCGCGGCGACGACCCCGCGAATGACATCGGCCCATGTTGCCGGCCCACCACGCGGCCTGTTTGAACTGTGTTGTGCATTGTGAGTTGAATATTTACGAGGCAAATGTAGGACACGGCCGAGACGAATAGAAACGCCAGCCCCCCCCCCCCCTACCCGAAATCTAAACATAGTGCCCAGTAGAGTCAATGTCAGCTGTCACCCAAGAGTCTATTTTGCTCTCGTCACGTGGCCACTGACGTGTTTCAACTTCACGAGTCGTCATCCAAACCACATTCCGACAACCGACCCAATACAATTATGATGAGCGAGGGAGGTTCATGTTAAGGTCAGTATCAAAAGGTATGTGCCCTAGTCAGTCTCTCGGTCACCGATGCCAACTTATCAAACGTGACTAAGGAGTCATGTTCACTGTCAGGTCATTCAAGTTTCATTTAGCGACGTGTGATTCCAATGTAGTTTATGTGTGTCACATATTAATTTACAAACGCACGAGTAGATAAATTGCCAGTAGCTCCATGCCGATATCCCGGGGCAAAACGCTAATACTAAAAGCAACTTTGTGAGCAGGTTGTTGCTGCAGCTTTATAACCTTACTGTGCACGTCACAGCGTTTCCCACAGAATTAGATTCCACTTGTGGTATTCAGACTCCCGACTTGCGGCAACGTGAAGCGGGGCAACTAAAGACGCCATCACTGGTGTGAGTCCCCTGTGTGTATGTGCGTGCGTGCGTGCATGCGTGCGTGCGTGTGTGCAGCAGGGGTCCTCTATAGAGCCCATCGTTTGGTCAACAGGCAAATTACAAAGTCCCCCTTCCCTAAAAAAACAGCCTAACTAAGTTGCAATCACAACGGAGACGACTCGCGTTTAAAAAAAAAAAATTGGTTTGTTAGTTTAAAAAAAAAAAAAAAATCGCAGTTCTCCAACCAAGCAGAGAACTGTGTAGAGAACTCGCGATCAGAGAACTGCGATTCTCTGGTCAGACGGAGAATCTCAACGGCTACTGGCCACACAGAGTACAGCGCCAGTAGAGAACTGTGTCAGTGGCCATGCGTTGCAATTCAGACCAGTGTGCCGTGCGCAACTCCACACCGAAACGACAGTTGACCCGAGTTTAAATAGCGTAAACGGTATGCAAAAGCGTACGGGAAACACCATCTTTGTGAATGGCGTGGTTCTCCCGGAAGGATAAAATATTTCACTAAAAGGTCAATGTCATATCAACAGACGAGGTCTCTGCTGGGCTACTGTTTTGGGAGGGCTTCCTCGGGGGGGGGATGAAGGCCGTGCCACGCCACTGACACGCGGACCAAACGTAACGCACCGTTACCGCAAAGAAAAGCACGGCTTTGTCTTGGCTCGAACATAGTTGGAAACAATTCGTTTGAGTGTCGAGTGAGCACGCCGCTCAACAAAATACATCAGGTTGGTCGAGTTGTTTTGAAGACGTTTTGACGCAAAATGTGATGTATTAAACCTTTCGTACGAACAACAAGACAAGAGGCCAGACTTCTTGCAAAGCGGTAGGTGTGTGTGTGCGTGTGCGCGTGTGCGTATGTTTGTGTCCAGCCGTGTGCAGTGTACCTGATCAAGAAGTCATGTAGCTCCCTGTCGACCTGTTCTAAAATGGGCATCAGGTAGTTCAGAATATGCTTAGTTCTGTCCATGGTGGGGTCCATGAAGTCCCTAGAATTGGGGGCACAGAGAGCAAGGGGAAAAAAAAGACATAAGAACAACAAAGCTGACGACAACTTGAACTTCTTTGAGGAAACTTGAGATCACAGAGCTGAAACCTTCCTATTGACATATACTGTGCATATGTTTAAATGTATGAAGCCTTATGCATCATTTATAGTCCAAGGTCACTCAAGAAGACACCATTAAATTTATTCATAAATTCACAGGTGGGGTTATTATCGAGCATACACAGGGGGGTCATACACAGAGCACATACTCAGTTGAAAAAAAAAAAAAATTGTAACTAAACTCAAAAGTAATTTTCGACAATGTGTCCACAATGGGTTTGAATGACTCACCAGAGATATCAGGTTTGAGATATAGGATCGGCTGTTTCGCTAAGCCCCTCCCTTTTTATCATTAAAAAATAGCTCACTGGGACACATCAAAACTGGTCAAGTGACTGTTCCCCAACGGTTTCCGAGAAACTTCATTTATGCTTCGACCGTGCCAGCTGGAATTACCAGGCCCTCTGTCAAGGCAGGTGGGCGGGGCTAATTCTAGGGTATCGCAGGCATCGTTGCCTGGCAAATAATAATAGAGTGAAACAGTCAGTGAAACAATCCTAAACATGCAGTATTTTCTTAACTGCCTGGTGCATGCAGATTCTTTGCCATGGAAACAAAGGCCTTGGTCACGGCGCCTGCCAAAGTGTCCAATTTCAAGTGCGTGTGACTGATTTGTTTTCATCACAGTGTGAACAGTGTGAATCCTCTGAAACCTGATCTGATGAATTCTGATTTGGGCCGCTTTCATATGTGGTCCCGAATCTGATACAGGTCGGACTCTTTGCAGTGTGTTTTCAGTCTCAGAGGCTTGACTTCAGTGAGATGGCACATCAGGAATGTTGGCGAACTCGTTTTGTTCAAACATAAACTATGATAATCTGTGAACATGACGACGAACGAGGTGAATTAGAACCATAATTGACAACGTCAATCACGGCACGGAATTTAACACAACACTTCAACACTTACAACCACACCTTTCTCTAAAGTAATAAATCTTATTGTCCCGGACGTTAGATTGCATAACACGCACATAACAATCCAATCATAATTAGCTGTGGTTTGGGGGGGACGGGCGTTTCGCAGAGAGGCCCCGCCCCCCCCCCCCGTCTGACTCCTACCGGAGGTGGTGGTTGGACAGCGTGTGCAGCATGGCGATGGCGGTGCGCTCCCCCACCAGCAGCAGCAGGCTGACGGCCACGTCGTGGTAGCCCTGGTAGTAGTGGAGCTGGGGGTTCCGCCGCAACACCTCCAGCATCATGTCGGTCAGCTGCTCCTGGAGCACTGCGCGCTGGGACGCCGGCATGCCTGGCGCGCACGCACGCGCACGCACACACACACGCGCGCACGCACACACACACACAGGGGGAGAGAGAGAGAGAGAGAGAGACGGGGGTGGTTGCTCTCGGCTTGCCTCGAATGGGTTTTTGGTGTTTTGGTTTGCTGTGACCGGCTTCTGCTCTGGGACACGGGGACGTACAGACAGACACAAAGCAACAGAAAGGGCCGGGATAGGACGATAGAGAGAGCGAAATGGACGATTGATAGAGACAGAGGAACAGAAAGAGACTGAGAGAGGGTGACGGAGAGAGCGACATGAGCGATTGAAAGAGACAGAGGAACAGAGAGTGGACAGAGATAGGGCGGTAGAGAGAGAAATGAGAACAGAGGGAGATGTGGATGGAAGAACAGAGATATAGCAATGGAGAGAGAGCTTTCTATTTAATCAACTAAAAAGAAGCTGAGTAAAGAAAAAAAAATCAATGTAGAGAGATTCATGAGTAGCCTCAAATTAGATTGATCACCTGTGAGTTAACATTTAACAACAGTTAATGAGTTAATGATCAACAATCAAAGATCAATGACATAGTTAAGAGCCTCTACCAAATCGCCAGTTCATAGAACTAGAACTCACCCATGCAGTCACAGAACCAACTGATTTCTTTACCTTTAGGAAACCTTTTCATGGATCTCCTGACATCTAGAAGAATTTGGTTGTAATCCTTGTGGTTTTCCCTCACATCTCGACCTTCATTAAAAAAACAACAACACACAAACACTCACATCTGTCTGTATCAAGAAAAGGGTCTGGGTGATCAAACCAATTTCCCTCTGGGATCATTAAAGTATTTCTGTCTGTCTGTCTGTCTGTGACAAGACAAGACAAAAAAAACAGCTGTATTGCCATTGTTTGCATTGTTTGGCTGCGTGTTCACCCAATTAGCCCTTGGGGCTGAATCCGTACAAGATACGAATTGTGCCAGGTATATATATATATGGTGATGCCTGCAGCCCACAGCAGAGCCATTTCTAATCACAAACCCCTCAACTGCCCTTCCTTGAATAGAGAGCATCGTGCAAGTCAGGCTGGAGGCGGGAGGCGGGGGGGGGGGGGGGTTGGGGGTACACACCGGGTCTGCAGGGCAGGTCGTAGACGTTGACGTTGAGAAGCTTGGGCCACACTTTCCTCCGCAGCTCGTTGGTCAGCAGCCCGCCCTCGCCGACGGCTGCCCTCCGCAGGGTCTCGATGTCCACCGGATCGCTGGCCACAACACGTCGGGACAGCTGGTTAATGGGCGAGCGGCGGTCGGACCCCGTTCTTATGGCTTTATCGCGTGTTGTCGTTGGCGATGAGGCGCCGCATCGTAAGAGGGCCACGCTTCGATGGAGGCGATGAGGCCTTGAGCCAGGCGCGAGGACCTCCCTGTCACTGGAGCACTAACCGCGATGGTGACTGCCGCCGCTGATATGTATAACATGTGTACATATCTGTATAATTATAGATATTATAAATGGGGCGGCAGTAGCTTAAGGTATTGATAAAGTCCTTATCTATCTATCTATCTATCTATCTAGAGCGGGTGGACAGAGCAAACCTATAGAGCAAACACTATGGTTAATCCACTAACCGTAGGGCCGGCGGTTCGATACCCTTGATCCCCCTGCCCCTCCAACTGTCCATGTGAACCCCACAAATGTACTGATTGCAAGTCGCTTTGGACAAAAGCATCAGCTAAATGCCCGCCTTTTATAATTACTGTGATGAACAACAGTTATTAATACCCACACATACATAACAGAAAGAGAGATGGAGCGCAGCATAATAATATAGGTCATTAGTAATAACATATTGTTAAGAAGCCACAGTTTAGTCAATGAAGGAAGCAACAGAGGCAGAAAATGTAGACTTGGACTTATGATGAAATGCTGAGAAGGTAAAACATACATACACACACAACAAAGAGAGAGAGAGAGAGAGAGAGAGAGAGAGAGAGAGAGAGAGAGAGAGAGAGAGAGAGAGAGAGAGACACACACACCTGTTGAATGCTTGGTGTATTTGAACCAGCTTCTGTTTCTTCCAGGACTCCGTTTCTAAGCAGGTTGGAAAGAGGAGGGGATATGTCAGGCTTGACATTGGAACAAGACATTAACCGGGTCACAACAACACATTTGAGTTAAGTAGGCTCCTCACCTAACGTTTGTCAATTCTCATTGAGATACATACACATACATAGACCTACATACACGCACACACACACGTCCTGCATAGCATATTACACACATGCAAAGAGAGACAGGACAGCCCTTTCATATAGCAATTAAGGACGTGAAGGACACATGATACATCGATACGTAAGGCTTCTTGTAAGATGCGTTGCACGCATGAATATTAGGGATGGCTTCATTAAAACACCAAACTGCTCATTCGAATTTGATTTTCGGCCAGTATTGACAACAAGACGTTCGTGATCAGAGACGAGACATCCTGCCACGGCGGCAAGACACGTCGACGAGTTTCCAGTCTGTGTAGTTTCCCACGGAGCGAAGGTCATTTGAAACGTGAACATATCCTTAAAATGACTGCAGCTTCACTCACTGCTGAACCTTACCTCCTCTGGTGGCGTGTCCATTGTCGTTTACACGACCCCCTGCGTTTTGTTTGTGTCTGTTGGACTTTTTCATCACCATTCAAAACGTCGACCCAATTAGGTGTGTGGGACACGTTACGTTTATCAGACTAGGGTTTTAGCACCCGCGTTAATAAAACATTATCATCGCACACGTTTAAAAACATCGGCGACAGTCTAATAAGAACGACTTTATTTGTTGTCGAACCTGTTCGTTGAGACAAGAAGAAAACAAACGCGACGCTTCTTCTTCTTCCTGGTTGCGTCGAGTCCTGGTCTTAGGGGCGCCCCCACTGGGCCAGTGGTATGTCCACAGCTACGTCAGACACTAGGAACTTACTGTACTTAAATTTGAAGTTCATTCCAGTTTGTTCGTGTGCCACACCAATCTCTCTAATGGGGACTTTGACCCCCACCCATCCACCACCACACACCTGCTCACCACCGTGCACAGCCCCCCCCCCCACCATCTCGCACAGCCCCCCCCACCACCACCACCACCACCACCACCATGCACAGCCACTTTACACTTCACACTTTAACACTGTCCATACTGTTTATAAATCTGTTTATAGATCTGTTATATAACTGTTCATACTGTTTATACCTTTTATACACTGTTTATACAACTGTTTATACACTTTGTTTATACAATGTCAATACTGTGTATTTATTACTGCTTATTGCTGTCCATACTTGCACCTCATACTGTTTACACTGTTTATATCATTTGTATATATTCACGACCACTTTTTATTTAGATTTTTTGCATTCATATTTTTATATATTTATTTATATTTTGCATGCGTGTCTAGCACCGGGGATCGAGGAAATATGAATGTGAGAAAATATGCATATTTTTTTTAACAGAGATAAGATAAGACAGACAAGTTCCGCTTCTCTCTGGACGGCACCCAGATTCCATTGGTTACCGAGAAATGCATCAGGAGCCTCGGCAAGATCTTTGATTGCACCTTGAAGGACGCTGCATCCATCAAGGCCACACATCGGGAGATGGAGGCGTGGCTGACTGCAGTGGACAAGTCGGGACTGCCAGGTAAGTATAAGGTTTGGATTTATCAGTAATGGTGTTCTCCCTAGGATTCTGTGGCCCCTGCTTGTGTACGAGTTCCCGATAACATTAGTAGAGGGCTTCGAGAGGAGGATCAGCTGTTACCTCCGTACATGGCTGGGCCTGCCACAAAGCCTGAGCAGCATTGCTCTGTATGGGCGGAGCTACAAACTGAAGCTTCCCATTAGTAGCCTGAATAAGGAGTTCATGGTTAAGATAAGATAAGATATTCCTTTATTAATCCCCCTTAGGAGAAATTCACAGTGACCAGCAGTACAAGGAGATAGAGGAGTGCAAAAGAAGACCTGAGTATAGACCAGTGGTTCCCCAACTTTTTGTGCCCAAGGCACACCAAAGGACAAGTAAAAATCTCAAGGCACACCTATTGTAAAATAGCCTTTATAACACATGTTATCACTCATATCATGTAAAATATCTGTAAATGTGCATAGTTATTTACTAATGCCAAATAAAATGTGACAAAGACTCATGAAATATTTATTAACAAAATATTTCACAAATGTATTTGAAACTTTGTCAAATTAGGCTTCATCAAAGCAGCAACACACCCATTTAAACCAGACAGGTCACAAAATTAAAAATGAGGCAAGAATTAAAGAAATGTTTTTAGGTATATAGTTTGCCTCTGTATTATGAATTGAGTCCATACAAAGTACTGATAAACTAAATTAAAAATCATTATTTTTGTGTAGTTGTATATTGCAATAATAATGTATGGTTGTCACAAAATCCCACGGCACACCTGGACTTGCCTCACGGCACATTGGTGTGTCGCAGCACACCGTTTGGGAACCAATGATCTAACTGAACTCATCCACATCCACAAACCTTCACGCCCTCTCCGATCCTCTTCTGCCATTCAGCTCTCAGCTCCATCTGCCAACCTATCCACCATGCTGTCAAAAACTTTTAGCGGATCTGCTCCCCACCTATGGAACTCTCTCCCACCCGACACACATCTGTCTCCACCTTTAAATCATGCCTAAAAACACACGTAGGGATTGAGGGAAACGGCATTTCGGTTCTTGTGTATGGCCTGTACATTCATGAAAACTGACAATAAAGTTTACTTGAATCTTGAATCTTGAATCTTGAATCTTATTCCAAGTGGCATACTGTGTCACACACTGACAGAGTATGTCACTGTTACTTGTTACTTGTTTGTTTGTTTTTTAACTTGTCTGCAAGTGAGTCCTTGACAGCTTTGAAAGGCACCTTTAAATACAATTCTATATTATTATTATTATTATTGTTATTATTATTATTACAGACTTAATAACTAAACATATGTATGAACCTATTAAGGAACCCTATCACTTGACACAACTCGGTGACACCTCAGAGACGATTACATCATTTTGGAAGTAACTACTCACACTTTACAGGTATGGACATTTTTTGGCCTCTTTATTCAAATGGAAATTGCAATTGGCAATTCAATATGCAATTTGGTCATGCAATTGCAAAGTGGCCCTGTGATTGGCTGGCGACCTGTCCAGGGTGTAACCTGCCTCTCACCCGTTGTAGCTGGGATTGGCTCCAGCCCCCACCCCCCCCGCGACCCAAGAGGATAAGCGGTATAGAAAATGACTGAGAAATTGGAAAGTGCATTGTCAAATTGCAAGAGCAAATTGCACATTGAATTGCCAATTGCAAAATACATTTCCATTTGAATAAAGATTCCAAGAAACTTCCATATAAAGGCCAGCACAGGCAACAGTAGTGAGTGGAGGTGGGTGCGGGGGCTGGATACCACTAGATCCTACGGCATGTACCTTTAACCAAAATAACCTGCAGTGGAATGTCATCTCAGCAAGTAAAGCTAATGTAATCCCTTCATTAGGTTTACTAGGACCTAGCCCTGTAGCCAGGCATATGTAGGTGGTGCCTGGATAGCTCATGCCTTACGGGCATCATCCGTAGGTGTGATACTTCTTTGGCTATACGGCCATAGAAAGACATACTATCTCTTGGCAGCCTGTTCTCCAATCGAAAGATAAGAAAAGCAGGGGATGTGTACCAGCGAAAGATCACATCCTTCTAGTCAACCTATTCAGTCAATTATGTCCCGTTGCATGGAGTACAATAGAGTTATAGTGATAATGAACAATAATATGGTGTTAACAATTAACAATGGTTATGTATGTCATCCACATCTAAGCTCTTTTGGCAAAAAATGACATGAAACAATTTCGATTTTTTAGTCTGTGAATCTCCCACACCCACATGACATCAACTGTTTTTTATTCAAATGAGGGAGAATGAAAGGCATTTGGAGGGTGTAACTAGGGTGGAGCAATGAATGTTGTGGAAAAAAATAACCCTGTTTATCTCGCTTGCCATGTTTGTGATTTGTTTTTGCCATATACCTATCACCTGCACACAACCCCTCTCCCCCTGGACTTTAACCCCCACACATCCACTACCACACACCTGTCCACCGCCATGCACAGCCCCACCACCCCCCCACCACCATGAACTGCCCCACCACCATGCACAGCCCCACCACCATGAACAGCCCCACCACCCCCCCACCACCATGCACAGCCCCACCACCATGAACAGCCCCACCACCCCCCCACCACCATGAACAGCCCCACCACCAGCCCCACCACCATGAACAGCCCCACCACCCCCCCACCACCATGAACAGCCCCACCACCCCCGACCACCATGCACAGCCACTTTACACTTTAGCACTGTCCATACTGTTTATAAATCTGTTATATAACTGTTCATACTGTTTATACTGTTCATACACTGTTTATACTATGTCCATACTGTTTATTTATTACTGTTTATTACCCTCCATACTGCACCTCATACTGTTTACACTGTTTATATCAATTGTACATATTCGCGACCACCTTTTTATTTAGATTTTTGTACTCATATTTTTATGTATTTATATTTATATTTACATGTGTGTCTAGCACCGGGGATCGAAGGAAACAGCATTTCGGTTTTTGTGGATGTCCTGTACATTCATGAAAACTGACAATAAAGTTTACTTGACTAACTTGACTTGACTTGTTATATTAGAGTGTATGCCTTGAGAGAAGGGATCTCAAAAGTGTTGTTTTGATCTGCAGTCTGATCTCAAGCCTGTTGAGCGGGTTTTCCAAAAATGTGAAAATGATAGGACCAATCAGAACTATGCGCACAGGAGGCTATCAGAGGAGACATAATTCTAACTACCTACAGATAAGACAGAAAGGTAAACAAAGACAATATAAATAGTAAAAATAAATAAGCAATGTGCAGTGTCGGAATCTACTGTTATATGAGGTAGGAATAGCAGCATAAGTAGCATAAATAGATGTTAGATGATAGACTGTTCCAATAATGGTCCAACACAGGTTCTTGGGAGAAAAAAAAAAGAAGATCAAGTTTATTTTTGTTTCTCGTAAAAAAATACAGTGTCACTTCCAAGGCCAATACATGAGTAAACACACAGACACACAGACACACATGGGGATGACCACGCCATTGGGTGAGAATCCTGAGCCACTAACACCCAGACTGACAAGGGGGGGGGGGGGGGGGGGGGGCGCTGCCTCCGATACCACACGTGAGCACACTAAAAGTTCATTGGACACACAACACACAAGTGCACCACTCAAGTACATCAAGAAAAGGGGGGTTTCCCACTTCACTGCACTACATTGCACTACACATAACACCATGGGTGAAATAAAGCTACTAGAGGAGAACCAACCAACTAAGCCAACCTGTACTCGAGGCTAGGGCCAAATCACTTCCCAGGCGGACGAGGGAGGGAGAGAGACACAAGGGAAACAAATAAGAAAATAACAAACAAACAAAAAGAAAACCCTCTAACCTGTGGCTCACAGTCTGCTCCTAACCACATACATACCACTAGGCCCCCAGGCTAGAGGGGAAAACAAATAAACAAAACAAAAATCCTAAAAAGCAGCACCCGGACATACAATCAAACATTAATCATACAAAACATTAATCATCATTACAACATTAATCAAATTAATTAATTAATCAAAACACTACAAGCATAACACTTCTAGATGAGTGCATGAAAGACAGTTTTCCCCCTCACAGTGGAAACAGAACGAAATGCACCTCCGCTGTCTAAACGCTGCACCAGAGAAAGCAGCACGCCCGGTGTCTATACGCTGCCGGCGACCACACTGTTGGTGGACACACACACACACACACATTCACACAATATGTTGCCAGTAGTTTAATCCAAAGACACAAACACGTAGACCAGCTAACGTGTTGAGTAACATAACTGGCGCACTAACCGCTTCTGACCAAACAAGGCAAAGCATATCTTAGATCACTTTACACTCACTCATAGGAGAAAAGAGAGCTATTTCCAATATACCGTGCCATTAAAGACCCGAAACACAGCTAGACCTCACAACCAGCAATGGACGGCTACCAGCATGAGGACCCAAGGTGTCTATATCCAGGCCTGTCCCGATTTAACTAATTTGCGACCAATCACAGCCCACCCCCCTTACTAGTGATGCAAACCCACAAGAAAGGTGACAGGGGTGAAGCAAAATAAAAGTTCCCTACACCGATTGGTCCCATCGAATACACTGGTAATAGTAATAGTGATAATAACAATAAAAGTGCAAAAGGACAATAGTGCAAGAGACAGACATATTACATTGTCCAGAGTCCGGGGGGGGTTCAGCTTGTTGACAGTCTGGAGGATGTGGCTGGGGGGAGTGAGGGGAGAGAATTTAACCTCCTGACAGCTTCATGTATGAAGCTTTTTGTAATTCTGGTGGTGCGACCACGGAGGCTCTTATACCTTCTGCCAGTATAGGGTTATTATTATTATTATCATAAGCTGTTCAAACTATAAAACAATAGCATCATTGTTGATGTGGGTGAGGATGGTGACCGATTGGTCAGGTGTGGCAACAGTGTCAGGAGGACTTTTTTGTGACACACCTGTTCTGTATGAGGGTTGGGTGGTAATGAAGGGAATTAGTCTTTCTAAAGAAGCAGTACTGATGCAGCCACGCAGTACAATTAATTAAAAGAGCGGGCTATAAATAAGAAGATATCAAAAGACAACATCATTTTTGGGTAAGTACCCCGGTAGATATTTCTGTCAGCTGTTTAGTGCTTTTAGTTAACAAATGCAAGTGGGCATAGCATGAAAATAAGTGGACATTTTACTGCTCAAAATTCACAAATATTAGTCTCAACACATATTTGATTGGCCATTGGTTGCATACCTTTTGCATAATCTGAAGTAAGAAATTAACATTGATCTTGAACATACTGGTATTTAAACAGCTAAATAAATGACCGCAACTCATGCACAGTTCATATTTAAATATTTAAAGTTTTACTGTCAACTATAGAAAAATACAGAGCAAATTGATTCAAGGTATGATGATTTTTGTCCTTCCGAGAGAACGACTCTCAGAACATCTGTGATCAACAGTGTTTCCCATACATTGATTTTTTTTTTGAATGGGTAAAATCCTATTTCATTGTAGAGCTGCAGCTGTAGTGCTGTCTTTGAACAGGGCCCTCTGTGCACACTCTGTATCAAAACATGCACGGGATGAAGGCTTGTGGTTCACAGCTGTGTGGTACACCATCTCAACGGGTACTCCTGTATTCATTTTGTCTGCACTCTTTTTGGTGTGAAAGTCTGCCATGAAAGGTGCACATGGAATGTCAGTTGAATGTGTTTTATGTTCTATGTTAAGTCAGTTGAAGCTGTATTATATACAGTCTGTGCTCTACACCCATACAAGAGCTCCTTTGGCCAAGCAGTTCATTACATGTTTTTAACTGTTAGCTGGTGGAGTACACTTCTAAAAAGTGATTTCAATCCATTGGGAACATTTTCACGCTTGAGACGTCTCTGGTGTAATTGCATTTTGGAGTTTCAACAACGTTCAACATGCTCATAAATGTTAAGTATGCTTGTTTTGACCATGGATCACTGTGCTGGGCTACGATTGAATTCCCCACATCATATTATCTACATTGGTTTGGGTAGTTGACTCATCTCATAGTAAGTTAGCACGTTAGCAAGTTAACATTGTTATTTGCTGCAATTTCCCTAGAATGAAATTAAGTGATGTGATTGAGTGACCCCTAGCGGCAGAAATGACATATTATACCAATATATATATATAGAATGGCATGCCGTTCAGGAAATACATCTTTGAATATATGGAGTGAACCTTGAATATATTGAATGAAACTGGAATATATGGAGTGAACCTTTGAATATATTGAGTGAAACTTTGAATATATGGAATGAAACTTTGAATATATGGAGTGAACCTTGAATATATGGAGTGAACCTTGAAAATATGGAATGAAACATGAATATATGGAGTGAACCTTTGAATACATTGAGTGAAACTTTGAATATATGGAATGAAACTTTGAATATATGGAGTGAACCTTGAATATATGGAGTGAACCTTGAATATATGGAATGAAACTTGAATATATGGAGTGAACCTTTGAATATATTGAATGAAACTTTGAATATATTGAATGGACCTTTGAATATATTGAATGAAACTTGACTGACGCCAGACTTCACGACAGTGCCTGCGGCCATCATGTGTAACTTGGGGATGCTGCAGCTAAAACTGAGTGACAATGAGTCAGGCCGCTCGCAATCTCGTTGCAGCAATTTTAAACAACGATCGGCGAATGCGTGCTAAAATCCTCCCGATACCCTGCCCGTTCTTCTGACGAAGAAATTCGCTCCCTTTTTAACCGTGATTTAATGAAGGAAAACACAGTGAATGGCCGTGCGTAATGGCACTGCGCTCTGACGCGGCACTTCTCCGGGACTGGAGAGGCTGCTGCGGCTACACGGATTTCGTGAACTGAAGGAGAAGCTCTTCATATATTGTTTAGATACAATACGTATCACATTCATAGACCAATGCAGGCTGAATATTTAGTTTAGTATTAAACATATTTGATGATCGGCAACACATTGTCAGCTTTGGGCACGTTACTCACACAGCGGACTGCGGACGGACAGACAAATGCATAATGAGATTACGCCTTACGGAGATAATTACTATGGAATTAAAAAAAATGTATTACTGCTGTATTAATCACTGTAACATGTAAGATTCATTCAATATATTCAAAGTTTCATTCCATAGGCCTATATTCAAAGTTTCGGCAAATCTCATTATGCATTTGTCGGTCCGTCCGCAGTCCGCTGTGTGAGTAACGTGACCAAAGCTGACAATGTGTTGCCGATCATCAAATATGTTCAATACTAAACTAAATATTCAGCCTGCATTGGTCTATGAATGTGGTTCGTATTGTATCTAAACAATATATGAAGAGATTCTCCTTCAGTTCACGAAATCCGTGTAGCTGCAGCAGCCTCTCCAGTCCCGGAGAAGTGCCGCGTCAGAGCGCAGTGCCATTACGCACGGCCATTCTCTTTGTTTTACCTTCATTAAATCACCTGAAAACTATATCAAGCTAACCATACAGACCTACATATAGACTTCTACACACAGCAGAGTGTTCTGTTAATAGTTCTGCTTTTTTATGAAGGAGACGCCATTACCAGGGCTCATCATAGCTGCACTGAGATATAGAATGTGATCTATATTTTTATATGCATTCTACTGAGAGCCCTCATCTAGTTTTAAATAAAGCCTAGCTATTCTTACATCTTGTGTTTTGGGCCCTTTCTTGTGTACGGGCGGAGATTGTACATAGGGGCTGTTGTGGGGCACTCCTGTCTGTGAGGTTGAAGGCATGCTCAGTTTGGCCCGATAAGCAGCTGCCTGGCCCGTTGTTGTTGGTCAGCCACGGTTAAAAAGGGAGCGAATTTTTCGTCAGAAGAACGGGCAGGGTATTGGGCAGGGGTATCGGGAGGATTTTAGCTTGCATTCGCCATTGTGTTTGTCATGTCCTCGTTGTTTAAAATTGCTGCAACGAGATTGCGAGCGGCCTGACTCATTGTCAAGCAGTTTTAGCTGCAGCATCCACAAGTTACATAAGATGGCTGCAGGCACTGCCGTGAAGTCTGAGTGAGTCAAGTTTCATTCAATATATTCACAGTTTAATTCAATATATTCAAAGGTTCACTCCATATATATTCAAAGTTTCATTCCATATACGTATATTCAAAGTTTCATTCAATATATTCAAAGATTCACTCCATATATTCAAGTTTCATTCAATATATTCAAAGGTTCACTCCATATATTCAAAATTTCATTCCATATATTCAAAGTTTCATTCCATATATTCAAGGTTTCATTCAATATATTCAAAGGTTCACTCCATATATTCCAGTTTCATTCAATATATTCAAAGGTTCACTCCATATATTCAAAGTTTCATTCCATATATTCAAGGTTTCATTCAATATATTCGAAGATTAATTTCCTGAATGGCATGCCATAATATATATATATTTCTTTCAGCAACTGCTTTATTAAATGTAAAATATCCAATCAGCTAATAACCTATTATAATTATGATATAATTTATTCATATTGTGTGTTACAGATGGCTCAACACAGGATGGCTGTGGAGCAATCCATGGCAACAAGGCTAGTTGTGATGGGTAAGTGAACATATTACTGCTAATACAATTCCCTGATCTTTATCAATTAATGTTGACATTTCATTTCAATAAAGTTTATGTTGAAGATTAAACCACCTGGAAGATTAGAAATATTCAGAGAATAACACCATTGATTCATGAGAATACATCTAGTGGTGTGTGTCCATAAAAATCCAGGAAATAATCATTATATGTAAAAACAGGTTTCATTATGGTGACCCTCGCCATAGTCCCACCAACAAACTCAACTGGATCGACCACAATGAACAAACCATTTAACACCACCTCAAACACCACAAACAACCAATCAACTCCAACCATGGCTCCGCCATCATTTGTGTTGGTAGTTATAGTCAAGTTTGCTTTCAAGCAAGACTATAACAACCAAACATTTGGACAATGCCACTCACTGGCATGCACAGTTGTTACAGTGGTAAGTTTGTAATTCATCAAAATGCAAAACTACAAAGCTTTTTATATTAACAATGCAAGACAACTATGCAGTGCTTTGAAGGGGTTTTCAACTAATGGAAATACATGAAGATAATAGTAAAAGTTTATACGCCATATTTCCCTTTTATAGTGCGATTTGATCTACCGGGACAAATTTGGATCAATTTTTGACCGCAGTAAACTCTGTGAATTCAGGTAAAAAAAACAGTGTAATAAAATGTATAATAACAATAAACAATCCAAAATATTTGATGAAATTACAATGACACAACTAAATTTGCATTGTTTTGCGGTCCGTTTCTCAGATCCTCACCGGACGGAAACACTACAACAGAGTTGGAGCTTGTATTCAATGAGACAGCCCCAGCGGAGGAAATCCCTTCAGCTAGTGATGTAGAGGAGACCTTGAGGACAGCTGCAGGGTGCTCCGTTGGAAATATCCTGTTTGATTCTCGCTCTGTTGCTGTAATAAGTACGCATTTTTTGTACACCGCTGAATACTATTGAAGGAAAACAAAAAGAAATCTCAGTTTTGGCACCACAGTTATGAAACAGGCTCCCTGCCATGTCAGGACTGCGGAGTCACTCCCCATCTTCCAGAAGAGACTCAAGACTCACTTGTTCAGAGTTCACCTGAACCCTGCATAACACCCATCCTCTACCTAACCCCCCCCCCCCCACCAAAAGATTAATAATTATTATACAAAAAGGAAAACCTCATGCCAACCCCATATTGACCATACATCTACATCTCCCTACGTCTTAGCACTCACTCTCAGGGTTATTGTGCAAATAGCAAATGCTGTGTTGCTCGGGTATAACGCTTTTCTCTGATTCCCACGCTTATGTACGATATATATATATATATCCTCCCTTCAGCTAGTGATGTATTACAAACCATGACAACTGCAGCAACCAACACCTCTGCTGGCGGACTCTCATTTGATCCTGATTCTATTTCTGTGACAAGTATGCTCACGCTTACCATTAATGATTCTATGAGAAAACAAACAGCAATGCTACATTGTGTTAATAACAAATGCCTTGTCGCTCAGGTATAAGGCTTTTCTCTGATTCCTGCGCTTATATACCATATATACATATATAGTAATAAGTAACATGTTCCTTCTCAGAAACGTCAAACCAAACAACAACTCCAACGACAACTGCTACAACTCAAACTACAACACCCTCAGCAACAACTCCAACTCCAGCAACTCCTACAAATCAAACTAGAATAACTGTTTCAACTCAAACTACAAAACCCTCAGCAACAACTCCAACTCCAGCAACTCCTACAAATCAAACTACAGAAACTGTTTCAACTCAAACTACAACACCCTCAGCAACAACTCCAACTCCAGCAACAGCGACTCCTACAAATCAAACTACAGCAACTGTTTCAACTAAAACTACAAAACCCTCAGCAACAACTCCAACTCCAGCAACAGCGACTCCTACAAATCAAACTACAGCAACTGTTTCAACTCAACCTACTACACCCTCAGCAACAACTCCAACTCCAGCAACAGCGACTCCTACAAATCAAACTACTGCAACTGTTTCAACTCAAACTACAACACCCTCAGCAACAACTCCAACTCCAGCAACAGCGACTCCTGCAAATCAAACTACAGCAACTGTTTCAACTCAAACTACAACACCCTCAGCAACAACTCCAACTCCAGCAACAGCGACTCCTACAAATCAAACTACAACAACTGTTTCAACTCAAACTACAACACGCTCAGCAACAACTCCAACTCCAGCAACAGCGACTCCTACAAATCAAACTACAGCAACTGTTTCAACTCAAACTACAACACCCTCAGCAACAACTCCAACTCCAGCAACAGCGACTCCTACAAATCAAACTACAGCAACTGTTTCAACTAAAACTACAAAACCCTCAGCAACAACTCCAACTCCAGCAACAGCGACTCCTACAAATCAAACTACCGCAACTGTTTCAACTCAAACTACTACAACCTCAGCAACAACTCCAACTCCAGCAACAGCGACTCCTACAAATCAAACTACTGCAACTGTTTCAACTCAAACTACAACACCCTCAGCAACAACTCCAACTCCAGCAACAGCGACTCCTGCAAATCAAACTACAGCAACTGTTTCAACTCAAACTACAACACCCTCAGCAACAACTCCAACTCCAGCAACAGCGACTCCTACAAATCAAACTACAACAACTGTTTCAACTCAAACTACAACACGCTCAGCAACAACTCCAACTCCAGCAACAGCAACTCCTACAAATCAAACTACAGCAACTGTTTCAACTCAAACTACAACACCCTCAGCAACAACTCCAACTCCAGCAACAGCGACTCCTACAAATCAAACTACAGCAACTGTTTCAACTAAAACTACAAAACCCTCAGCAACAACTCCAACTCCAGCAACAGCGACTCCTACAAATCAAACTACAGCAACTGTTTCAACTCAAACTACTACACCCTCAGCAACAACTCCAACTCCAGCAACAGCGACTCCTACAAATCAAACTACTGCAACTGTTTCAACTCAAACTACAACACCCTCAGCAACAACTCCAACTCCAGCAACAGCGACTCCTGCAAATCAAACTACAGCAACTGTTTCAACTCAAACTACAACACCCTCAGCAACAACTCCAACTCCAGCAACAGCGACTCCTACAAATCAAACTACAACAACTGTTTCAACTCAAACTACAACACGCTCAGCAACAACTCCAACTCCAGCAACAGCGACTCCTACAAATCAAACTACAGCAACTGTTTCAACTCAAACTACAACACCCTCAGCAACAACTCCAACTCCAGCAACAGCGACTCCTACAAATCAAACTACAGCAACTGTTTCAACTAAAACTACAAAACCCTCAGCAACAACTCCAACTCCAGCAACAGCGACTCCTACAAATCAAACTACCGCAACTTTTTCAACTCAAACTACTACACCCTCAGCAACAACTCCAACTCCAGCAACAGCGACTCCTACAAATCAAACTACTGCAACTGTTTCAACTCAAACTACAACACCCTCAGCAACAACTCCAACTCCAGCAACAGCGACTCCTGCAAATCAAACTACAGCAACTGTTTCAACTCAAACTACAACACCCTCAGCAACAACTCCAACTCCAGCAACAGCGACTCCTAAAAATCAAACTACAACAACTGTTTCAACTCAAACTACAACACGCTCAGCAACAACTCCAACTCCAGCAACAGCAACTCCTACAAATCAAACTACAGCAACTGTTTCAACTCAAACTACAACACCCTCAGCAACAACTCCAACTCCAGCAACAGCGACTCCTACAAATCAAACTACAGCAACTGTTTCAACTAAAACTACAAAACCCTCAGCAACAACTCCAACTCCAGCAACAGCGACTCCTACAAATCAAACTACAGCAACTGTTTCAACTCAAACTACTACACCCTCAGCAACAACTCCAACTCCAGCAACAGCGACTCCTACAAATCAAACTACTGCAACTGTTTCAACTCAAACTACAACACCCTCAGCAACAACTCCAACTCCAGCAACAGCGACTCCTGCAAATCAAACTACAGCAACTGTTTCAACTCAAACTACAACACCCTCAGCAACAACTCCAACTCCAGCAACAGCGACTCCTACAAATCAAACTACAACAACTGTTTCAACTCAAACTACAACACGCTCAGCAACAACTCCAACTCCAGCAACAGCGACTCCTACAAATCAAACTACAGCAACTGTTTCAACTCAAACTACAACACCCTCAGCAACAACTCCAACTCCAGCAACAGCGACTCCTACAAATCAAACTACAACAACTGTTTCAACTCAAACTACAACACGCTCAGCAACAACTCCAACTCCAGCAACAGCGACTCCTACAAATCAAACTACAGCAACTGTTTCAACTCAAACTACAACACCCTCAGCAACAACTCCAACTCCAGCAACAGCGACTCCTACAAATCAAACTACAGCAACTGTTTCAACTAAAACTACAAAACCCTCAGCAACAACTCCAACTCCAGCAACAGCGACTCCTACAAATCAAACTACCGCAACTGTTTCAACTCAAACTACTACACCCTCAGCAACAACTCCAACTCCAGCAACAGCGACTCCTACAAATCAAACTACAACAACTGTTTCAACTCAAACTACAACACGCTCAGCAACAACTCCAACTCCAGCAACAGCAACTCCTACAAATCAAACTACAGCAACTGTTTCAACTCAAACTACAACACCCTCAGCAACAACTCCAACTCCAGCAACAGCGACTCCTACAAATCAAACTACAGCAACTGTTTCAACTCAAACTACAACACCCTCAGCAACAACTCCAACTCCAGCAACAGCGACTCCTACAAATCAAACTACAGCAACTGTTTCAACTAAAACTACAAAACCCTCAGCAACAACTCCAACTCCAGCAACAGCGACTCCTACAAATCAAACTACCGCAACTGTTTCAACTCAAACTACTACACCCTCAGCAACAACTCCAACTCCAGCAACAGCGACTCCTACAAATCAAACTACTTCAACTGTTTCAACTCAAACTACAACACCCTCAGCAACAACTCCAACTCCAGCAACAGCGACTCCTGCAAATCAAACTACAGCAACTGTTTCAACTCAAACTACAACACCCTCAGCAACAACTCCAACTCCAGCAACAGCGACTCCTACAAATCAAACTACAACAACTGTTTCAACTCAAACTACAACACGCTCAGCAACAACTCCAACTCCAGCAACAGCAACTCCTACAAATCAAACTACAGCAACTGTTTCAACTCAAACTACAACACCCTCAGCAACAACTCCAACTCCAGCAACAGCGACTCCTACAAATCAAACTACAGCAACTGTTTCAACTAAAACTACAAAACCCTCAGCAACAACTCCAACTCCAGCAACAGCGACTCCTACAAATCAAACTACAGCAACTGTTTCAACTCAAACTACTACACCCTCAGCAACAACTCCAACTCCAGCAACAGCGACTCCTACAAATCAAACTACTGCAACTGTTTCAACTCAAACTACAACACCCTCAGCAACAACTCCAACTCCAGCAACAGCGACTCCTGCAAATCAAACTACAGCAACTGTTTCAACTCAAACTACAACACCCTCAGCAACAACTCCAACTCCAGCAACAGCGACTCCTACAAATCAAACTACAACAACTGTTTCAACTCAAACTACAACACGCTCAGCAACAACTCCAACTCCAGCAACAGCGACTCCTACAAATCAAACTACAGCAACTGTTTCAACTCAAACTACAACACCCTCAGCAACAACTCCAACTCCAGCAACAGCGACTCCTACAAATCAAACTACAGCAACTGTTTCAACTAAAATTACAAAACCCTCAGCAACAACTCCAACTCCAGCAACAGCGACTCCTACAAATCAAACTACAGCAACTGTTTCAACTCAAACTACAACACCCTCAGCAACAACTCCAGCAACAGCGACTCCTACAAATCAAACTACAGCAATTGTTTCCATTCAAACTACAACACCCTCAGCAACAACTCAAACTCCAGCAACAGCGACTCCTACAAATCAAACTACAGCAACTGTTTCAACTCAAACTACAACACCCTCAGCAACAACTCCAACTCCAGCAACAGCGACTCCTACAAATCAAACTACAGCAACTGTTTCAACTAAAACTACAAAACCCTCAGCAACAACTCCAACTCCAGCAACAGCGACTCCTACAAATCAAACTACAGCAACTGTTTCAACTCAAACTACTACACCCTCAGCAACAACTCCAACTCCAGCAACAGCGACTCCTACAAATCAAACTACTGCAACTGTTTCAACTCAAACTACAACACCCTCAGCAACAACTCCAACTCCAGCAACAGCGACTCCTGCAAATCAAACTACAGTAACTGTTTCAACTCAAACTACAACACCCTCAGCAACAACTCCAACTCCAGCAACAGCGACTCCTACAAATCAAACTACAACAACTGTTTCAACTCAAACTACAACACGCTCAGCAACAACTCCAACTCCAGCAACAGCGACTCCTACAAATCAAACTACAGCAACTGTTTCAACTCAAACTACAACACCGTCAGCAACAACTCCAACTCCAGCAACAGCGACTCCTACAAATCAAACTACAGCAACTGTTTCAACTAAAACTACAAAACCCTCAGCAACAACTCAAACTCCAGCAACAGCGACTGCAACAAATCAAACTACAGCAACTGTTTCAACTAAAACTACAAAACCCTCAGCAACAACTCAAACTCCAGCAACAGCGACTGCAACAAATCAAACTACAGCAATTGTTTCAATTCAAACTACAACACCCTCAGCAATAACTTCAACTCTAGCAACAACCCCTTCAGTTTCTCCTGGTATGCTTACAATTTCCTTCTTTGATGCTATGAATAAAATATTAAGGTTAGACTAAACATGAAGCAGCATCTCATTTGATGTCGTCATAGGCTCAGTATGCTAGATCAAATAAATGTCAATGGAGTCACTTTTGTTACAGAATCTGTTACACCAAGCTCAACCACAGCACCCACCACAAGCACAGCAACCTCTGCTGCTACTCCAACCATGACAACACCTTCACCTCCAACGCCTCCGTCATTTAGTTTGTTGGTTACAATAATACACGTTTATGTACCACAATTATCAAACCACAGCAGTCCGCAGTTTGAAGAACTGGCATTGACAGTTGTTACAGCGGTAAGTTTGTGCTAGTAGAATTTTTGGACAGTATTTTATCATTCTTTTGTACTGATTGTTTTTGTTTCATTCTTGGTTTTGACCATTTTTCTCTCGACACTTTAGACAGATTTAATACAATCTATTTTGAAAGCCATTAAATGGTTTTTAACTTTTCAATATTTTCTCCATAGTGTAATAGTATCTACAGGGCTGCATATGGATCTGTATTTGTACGAGTCGTTATCCTTGGATTCAGGTAAAACATCCAAAACCTTATCATGACAATAGAAATATATCTTGGCGTACACATATTTTGTATTGCTTTTCGTGGCCTCATCACTTTGCAAATGATGTCCCGTTTTCCAGTCCTTCCAGTGCTACACGAATGCAAAACACTGAAACCATGATGAGGCTTGAATTCAATGAGACAGCTCCAGCTGCCATGATTCCTCAAGCAGCTAATATTTCAGAGACCCTGCGTACAGCGATGACCAACGTCAGCTTTGTTCCCAGCACAATTGTTGTCACAGGTATGTTTTCATTTTCTGTTTTCATGCATACACCCAGAAATGTGTCTTAACTAAAAATCATATCATATATGTAAATAACTCAATGCTTAAACAAAATGTGTTTCTACAGAAACAACTCCAATGACAACACCCTCAGCAACAATGACTGCTACAAATCAAATTACAACGACTGCAACAATTCAAACTACAGTGACTGTTTCAACTCGAACTACAACAATGACTGCTACAAATCAAACTACAGCAACTGCTTCAACTCAAACTACAACACCCTCAGCAACAACTCCAACTCCAGCAACAGCGACTCCTACAAATCAAACTACAACAACTGTTTCAACTCAAACTACAACACGCTCAGCAACAACTCCAACTCCAGCAACAGCGACTCCTACAAATCAAACTACAGCAACTGTTTCAACTCAAACTACAACACCCTCAGCAACAACTCCAACTCCAGCAACAGCGACTCCTACAAATCAAACTACAGAAACTGTTTCAACTAAAACTACAAAACCCTCAGCAACAACTCCAACTCCAGCAACAGCGACTCCTGCAAATCAAACTACAGTAACTGTTTCAACTCAAACTACAACACCCTCAGCAACAACTCCAACTCCAGCAACAGCGACTCCTACAAATCAAACTACAACAACTGTTTCAACTCAAACTACAACACGCTCAGCAACAACTCCAACTCCAGCAACAGCGACTCCTACAAATCAAACTACAGCAACTGTTTCAACTCAAACTACAACACCCTCAGCAACAACTCCAACTCCAGCAACAGCGACTCCTACAAATCAAACTACAGCAACTGTTTCAACTAAAACTACAAAACCCTCAGCAACAACTCAAACTCCAGCAACAGCGACTGCAACAAATCAAACTACAGCAATTGTTTCAATTCAAACTACAACACCCTCAGCAATAACTTCAACTCTAGCAACAACCCCTTCAGTTTCTCCTGGTATGCTTACAATTTCCTTCTTTGATGCTATGAATAAAATATTAAGGTTAGACTAAACATGAAGCAGCATCTCATTTGATGTCGTCATAGGCTCAGTATGCTAGATCAAATAAATGTCAATGGAGTCACTTTTGTTACAGAATCTGTTACACCAAGCTCAACCACAGCACCCACCACAAGCACAGCAACCTCTGCTGCTACTCCAACCATGACAACACGTTCACCTCCAACGCCTCCGTCATTTAGTTTGTTGGTTACAATAATACACGTTTATGTACCACAATTATCAAACCACAGCAGTCCGCAGTTTGAAGAACTGGCATTGACAGTTGTTACAGCGGTAAGTTTGTGCTAGTAGAATTTTTGGACAGTATTTTATCATTCTTTTGTACTGATTGTTTTTGTTTCATTCTTGGTTTTGACCATTTTTCTCTCGACACTTTAGACAGATTTAATACAATCTATTTTGAAAGCCATTAAATGGTTTTTAACTTTTCAATATTTTCTCCATAGTGTAATAGTATCTACAGGGCTGCATATGGATCTGTATTTGTACGAGTCGTTATCCTTGGATTCAGGTAAAACATCCAAAACCTTATCATGACAATAGAAATATATCTTGGCGTACACATATTTTGTATTGCTTTTCGTGGCCTCATCACTTTGCAAATGATGTCCCGTTTTCCAGTCCTTCCAGTGCTACACGAATGCAAAACACTGAAACCATGATGAGGCTTGAATTCAATGAGACAGCTCCAGCTGCCATGATTCCTCAAGCAGCTAATATTTCAGAGACCCTGCGTACAGCGATGACCAACGTCAGCTTTGTTCCCAGCACAATTGTTGTCACAGGTATGTTTTCATTTTCTGTTTTCATGCATACACCCAGAAATGTGTCTTAACTAAAAATCATATCATATATGTAAATAACTCAATGCTTAAACAAAATGTGTTTCTACAGAAACAACTCCAATGACAACACCCTCAGCAACAATGACTGCTACAAATCAAATTACAACGACTGCAACAATTCAAACTACAGTGACTGTTTCAACTCGAACTACAACAATGACTGCTACAAATCAAACTACAGCAACTGCTTCAACTCAAACTACAACACCCTCAGCAACAACTCCAACTCCAGCAACAGCGACTCCTACAAATCAAACTACTGCAACTGTTTCAACTCAAACTACAACACGCTCAGCAACAACTCCAACTCCAGCAACAGCGACTCCTACAAATCAAACTACAGCAACTGTTTCAACTCAAACTACAACACCCTCAGCAACAACTCCAACTCCAGCAACAGCGACTCCTACAAATCAAACTACAGAAACTGTTTCAACTAAAACTACAAAACCCTCAGCAACAACTCCAACTCCAGCAACAGCGACTCCTACAAATCAAACTACAGCAACTGTTTCAACTCAAACTACAACACCCTCAGCAACAACTCCAGCAACAGCGACTCCTACAAATCAAACTACAGCAATTGTTTCCATTCAAACTACAACACCCTCAGCAACAACTCAAACTCCAGCAACAGCGACTCCTACAAATCAAACTACAGCAACTGTTTCAACTCAAACTACAACACCCTCAGCAACAACTCCAACTCCAGCAACAGCGACTCCTACAAATCAAACTACAGCAACTGTTTCAACTAAAACTACAAAACCCTCAGCAACAACTCCAACTCCAGCAACAGTGACTCCTACAAATCAAACTACAACAACTGTTTCAACTCAAACTACAACACGCTCAGCAACAACTCCAACTCCAGCAACAGCGACTCCTACAAATCAAACTACAGCAACTGTTTCAACTCAAACTACAACACCCTCAGCAACAACTCCAACTCCAGCAACAGCGACTCCTACAAATCAAACTACAGCAACTGTTTCAACTAAAACTACAAAACCCTCAGCAACAACTCAAACTCCAGCAACAGCGACTGCAACAAATCAAACTACAGCAATTGTTTCAATTCAAACTACAACACCCTCAGCAATAACTTCAACTCTAGCAACAACCCCTTCAGTTTCTCCTGGTATGCTTACAATTTCCTTCTTTGATTCTATGAATAAAATATTAAGGTTAGACTAAACATGAAGCAGCATCTCATTTGATGTCGTCATAGGCTCAGTATGCTAGATCAAATAAATGTCAATGGAGTCACTTTTGTTACAGAATCTGTTACACCAAGCTCAACCACAGCACCCACCACAAGCACAGCAACCTCTGCTGCTACTCCAACCATGACAACACCTTCACCTCCAACGCCTCCGTCATTTAGTTTGTTGGTTACAATAATACACGTTTATGTACCACAATTATCAAACCACAGCAGTCCGCAGTTTGAAGCACTGGCATTGACAGTTGTTACAGCGGTAAGTTTGTGCTAGTAGAATTTTTGGACAGTATTTTATCATTCTTTTGTACTGATTGTTTTTGTTTCATTCTTGGTTTTGACCATTTTTCTCTCGACACTTTAGACAGATTTAATACAATCTATTTTGAAAGCCATTAAATGGTTTTTAACTTTTCAATATTTTCTCCATAGTGTAATAGTATCTACAGGGCTGCATATGGATCTGTATTTGTACGAGTCGTTATCCTTGGATTCAGGTAAAACGTCCAAAACCTTATCATGACAATAGATATATATCTTGGCGTACACATATTTATTTGTATTGCTTTTCGTGGCCTCATCACTTTGCAAATGATGTCCCGTTTTCCAGTCCTTCCAGTGCTACACGAATGCAAAACACTGAAACCATGATGAGGCTTGAATTCAATGAGACAGCTCCAGCTGCCATGATTCCTCAAGCAGCTAATATTTCAGAGACCCTGCGTACAGCGATGACCAACGTCAGCTTTGTTCCCAGCACAATTGTTGTCACAGGTATGTTTTCATTTTCTGTTTTCATGCATACACCCAGAAATGTGTCTTAACTAAAATCATATCATATATGTAAATAACTCAATGCTTAAACAAAATGTGTCTTTACAGAAATCAAAATAACTACCACAACCAATTCCCCAACAACTACCACAACCAATTCCCCAACAACTACCACAACCAATTCCCCAACAACTACCACAACCAATTCCCCAACAACTACCACAACAACTGCAGCGGTAACGTTGGTTACTGTGCGTGTGGTGTTCCGCTCTGCAGAGACATTTACAGCAGCCCTTCTGAATCCCTCATCAGGAGCATTCCAAAGGCGAGCAGCAACAATAAAAGCAGAGGTAATTACAGTTTGAATAGCTGGGCGGCTTAACTGGGAGCCTTGAACAACGCTTTCCTTTGATAATTACTGTCAAAATTAGGGTTCACTTCCTCGTCACCTGCTATGTTCTGTTAGTGAAACACAGAATTTTAACAGACGTCGAAGTTGAATTGTTGAACGGTGCTCATTTTTACATCTTGAAATGAAAAACAAGTCTTGTTATTCTAACTGTATTTTCTTCTGTGCAGCTCGAACCCTTGTACCGAAGAGCATTTGCTTCCTTTGATAGCTTGCAAGTGACAGCTTTCAGGTACTTTCTAAAGCCTCTGTTAACTATTCACTGTGCTTAGCAACCGTTAAGGAGAAATAAGAAATAAGAAGCAAGTATGATTTACAAAAAAAAGGTTTTGTTCAGTATTCAAATCAATACTCAATGTAAACTGTATTTTTACCAAATCCTAAATAAAATATAACAAGAATTGAATATCCCCATAGAGTTATACTTGAAATGTAAATGCTTTAAAGTTCAGCACGGCGCTCATGTATCACAGTTCACTGGTTAGTATGTGCTGTTAAAATTATTCTACACAACTTTTTCTCCAGAAATGGATCGATCTTCAACATCCTTGAAATGCTGTTTGGTGAAGCTCCTACTAATGAGCAGATAGCCAATGTTCTGATCAATGCTGCAGGAACAAGTTTTGACATTGACCCCAGCTCTATCACAGTTAATGGCACAGGTAAGATATGTCAACACATTTGTAAAGATATAAGATCTGGAATTTAGATGTGTGTCTGGTTGTGTGTCTGGTTTTATCTCTGTAGCGAGCAGTTGCCTCTGATGCAAGGCATGCTGTCTCGAAAACAAATTAGACAATGGCTTTAACACATGCACTATAAAGACGGCTGAGCAAACCAGCAAGAGATGCCTTGACAACAAGGCTATATATGTCGGGTCATGGAATCCAAGGACACAAGTCGCCAAAACAACATTTGCACAAATTAACAAAGAAGTGATTTTTTTCTCAAAATGAGTGATTTTTGTTTTTTTGCAGAATCTGTTAGTTGAGACCACAAAGAAGCCTTTCCATGGTTCAGATAACAGTATTGGTTTCTTTAAAAGTATACATTTTGTGTTTGAAATTGGTTGTGCCCATAGAGAGAGGTGACAACTGCAAACCTTAGGAGGCTTTTTCTCAGTTTTAGCTTTTGTGATGTGCCTATTTTCAAATGGCCACAGCTTCTCCAAATATTATCAGATTCCCATGTGTTATGCATCATTGGAAAGCTTAGCAACTACACTTTCAGAATCTGTGAATAACTCAAAATGCCCCAGGGACGACTTGTGTCCCATAGTTTCCATAACCTGACACATATAATACAGTTAGCATAGTGTAGCCAGTCTAGGCTAGCAGAGTTGGTGTCCATAACAAATGGATGCAAAACACACATACTATACAGCAAGCCAATCTTTGTAGTTTTAATTTAGAAAATGAAAACAGAATGTAATTATTGATATAACTCTAAGGTACAAAACTGAGGTACTCTTTGTTTGTGTAACATTTATTTGGAAGGGAATTACTTCATCCCACCTTTTGAGTGAGTTATCCGCACATGAATGCAACTGAGTAGCTAGACGGTCATGTAGTAAGAAGAATGCCATTTTGGGCATGACTACATAGAACGCAAGCATGATGTATACTGAAGCTTGCCAGCATTGACTGACTGGAAGGGATGAAAGGGCTAGGACGATTATAAATCCCAATGCATTGATGTCACGGGATAGGTGAATGGATGGATGGATGATTGAATGGAAGGATGGATTGAGTGATTGATTCACACACATAAACCCTTGATAGAGTATACCACTGCAAGTACAACACCAAGCATCTAATCATGCTTGACATTATACATCTGTCTCTCCAATCACCAAATGTCAATATCTGATATGTAAACTAGGACTATTTCTTATGTAACATGCATCTTACTCTTTTGTACAGCAACGGGAAACTCGGGTGGAATGAAAAACAGCAGTGCCTTCATCGTTTCTTTGATGGCACTTCTCCCATGGCTACTTGTCTCAAGCTAACCATAGGGCTTGGGTGGTCACTGAATACAAACCCAAAACAACACATATTAACCATATTAACTAAGCAACCATAATAACACTATTAACCATATCAACTACATAACAATGATAATGCTATTAACCATATTAACTACATAACAATCAAGCAAAAAAAGTATATACATGATATAAATCGATATTACAAAATTAATTGCCATTTAATCAACCGTACAATATTTTACTAAAGATGTCCTGCACTTTGCTTGTACACAAAATAAAGCTATCGTATTTGCTTTTATATCTAGTGTCATAGAAATGTGTTTTAAACGTGCACCACTCTATAACTTTTATGGGGAACATTTAGCAAACTATAAAGGAAGAAAGGTTAGTATTGCATCGCAGAAGTGCATTAGTTTTCCGTCAAACAGTTGTAATCCAAATGTTTCCCTAAAACATACAGCTGGAAAGTGTCGAATGCATACGATGTATGAAACACCATTGCTGATACACAATTGAGGGGCGTGAGACATCCTTTTAGAATCTCCTCCTCAGCATAACAAGCAGCTAGCAACACTGGTAATCCTCACGAGCTGTGCCACAGTTTTCTTGAAATAGGCGTACATTTAATACATCAGGAAATTATTTTGCACACAAGATTCATATTTCCTGTCTTTAAAGTTTTGAAGTTAAGTTGGACAGCAGCTCTTAATAGGGCGTGTATAGGGCTCGGAGTCAGTCTGACATCATGATGGAACAGAAAAATGTTAATGGTAGTAATAGTGTGTGTTCTTGCGAAGATATTTCAGTCAAATGTCAGCCATACCTCAAATAAAATGGTAATCTTAAAGGTCCAATGTGTAATAATTTCTCCCATCTAGCGTTGAGATTATATATTGCAATCAACTCTCTCGCGCCACGCAGTTCAAAGTACGTATTACAGCTACGGTAGCCTTCACGCTTCAAAAAGCCTAGACTTCAGCCAATATGTCATCCACAACTTCATCTAGCTGTCCCTCCGGCGATCAGGTTCGTTCGTTTAATTTTTATTAATTGAGAAATGTCACCTAATATTTGTTGAGTACTACAAACTCTCTTGTTGATGTTAGCTATGTTATGTTTGTTACATTTAATTGTTAAATGTAACTAATTTTAATTTTCATGGCTAACACCAACTAGCAAATGTGTAATGACTACAAGCTAATGTCACTAGTTACCTCAATGCTACTTTATTATTCAATGCGCTATGTGTTTGCTATGTCGAATATACGAGGTATTCAAGAGTACTTTTTTTTTCCCTCTCTGCATAAAGTCAGCGATCATCATCCGATGATTCGACGACAGTAGAGACAGGACGAGGAAGGGGGAGGGGGAGAGGGATGGGGAGGGGGAGAGGGAGAGGACAGAGAGGCAGAGGTGAATCGCATGCGGTAGGAGCAGGGCAAGCAAGGCAAGAGGAACGAACAGAGGGCCCCCAAACCAGCCGAGCTGCCGCGGAGAGAACCGGAGCCATCCCACGACAAAGACGTACAACGTCTACTTCATTGAGTGTTGGAACCACTACAAGGTCCCGAAGATTGGCGTTTTCTAGAGAGGACGAGGAGAGAGTGGAGGAGCTCCGAAATCAGAGAAGAGAAGAAACAGAGGTTTGCCTAGGGCACGGCTTAATAGTAGAATAACGTGCACCATAGTATTTTCAGCCATATACTGTACATCTTGTCAATACCCTTGTCATAACAAGAGCCTTATTCTCCTATTCATCGGATATTATTTGTTTTTATAATTATATAGCCATACAATTAATCAGCTTCTCTTACCTTCATTGGCCTCTCAACTTTTGGCAAGGCAGCCAGGGCTAGTTTTTGATGCCTTGTTCGAACACCAACGACGTCATGGTCACCCCACACCTGTAGAGGTCCCAGGGCTACCATGGTGCACCTGTGGGAATTGTACAGATATGCCAACAGATGCAGAGCGCAAATGCTGTGGCCAAGACCCTGTCCACTGTGTAAGCCTTCTGCAACATTTTAGACAGTACTGTTTGGATGAAGGCGTCCTGAGGATCCACCGGCAGTACAGAGCAGACATCACAGTATTAGGCCAGATTAGGGAACCAGGTGACAACAACAGGGAGTACAGGTATGCTGCATACCAGCACTTCATTTTCTGGCAACACGGGTCACTGGGCCAAGGAAACCGAAGAGTGATCCCAAGCTGCTGTGTATCCAAAATAAGGGACACATTTCCTGACCCTCAGGGACAATACACTGGGTATGTCCCAGGAATCTAATTTTGTACATAGTTTACATTGTTTTTGGAATATTTAATTTGTATTTTATTGAGTGTTATAGTTTTGTGACAACATTTTTGGTAATAAAAGATTTGTTGTTGACTAACACGGTCAGTGTTGTTTGTCTTGCATAATAATGACATAGGATAAAGAAGGGTACAATTAGTAGGCCTAACCTGTAACAGTGAGCAGAAATGTAAAATTTCAAGTAAAATGAGAAACAATCACAGTGGAAAACTGTAATGCAGATTTATTACTATTACTACTATTACTATTACTACATACTATTTACATTTATTCAATACTATACATCGCTGTAGTGCCATGTTGAGTGAAAAGGATTTGCACATCCCACATTCAGCAGGGATTGGGTTCACCTGTGTCATGATGGCCATGGTCATCATTGTTTGTCTGTAGCTGCATCGAGAGCTGATTCTGTGAAAGAAGTGCAGTGCAATTAGACAAGTGCACACAAGTGACTGGGCTCTAAATGAAAGGATGCACACGACACATACCAAGACCTCGGCTGACTTGCATCTGTAATAGTTGCGAAATCGGTGGTGGATGGATAGGTGGCACAAGACCTAGCCTTCTGGGGTCATCTTCTGTCATTGTCCTGGTTCGGGGCATCCCGACTCCAATCGCCAGTCTTGCCTTGACGACTTTTGCTTGCAGGTCCGGAATGTATTCATAGCTCTTTTCAGATTTCAGTGCGTACACACTGTACCTTCTTGCATTTTTGTTGTATTTCCGTCTGAAACTAAAAAACACAAACAAACAAAACTACAGGACATTTGCTCATGACATTGGGACAAACTTCTGAACTGACGTGAATGTGTAGTTATTTGTAAACAACATTTCTGAATGAGTGCATGTATGTAGGTGTGCTTTACAATGAGAAAAAAAAAATTGTTGAAAACCTACATTGGTTTGCCCCCGGCATCCCTCATTGCTGGTCGGTTGCGGTGGAAATTATAGTCCAGAGCTGCAAGGAGAACTCTTGCTTCATACACTCGGCAAGAGAAGGCTTGACTCTTGCCGAGTACTCTTGCTGGCATACATAAGAATGTGATTTTGGAAGGATTCTAGGTGTGCTGTTGATCTGTATAAATGAAAACCTTTAGTGAGAGAAGTCCAAAAGACCTACATGGTGTAGAGCTCTGTAAAACTTAGTAAAAAATGTATGTCCTCACACATTACCTGAAGTTCTGATATTTATGCACATCCTTCTGCCAGCGTTATCCCTCTCGATCTACTGCTTCCCCTGCTGGTCTCCGAGATGATCATGTTGGCAGCTTCCTAATTCCCAGGTGTGGATGTTGCAAACATGGTGGAGCATTCCAACCCAATGTGCCTGAGCAAAATAAAACAAAAAAGGATTGTATAACCACATACTTCATGGACTTTTATGGCTACAATTGGAATAAAATTAATTCTCCTCACAAGGAACTGCTCAATTGTGTTGGCCGTCTTGCAACACCACCAGAAATGGTTGACTATGTCCTTCAACCAGTTGAGGAGCGCAGATTGTCCTTTTATCTTTGCTGCCTGGAGGAGAAACAAAAACCACAACAAATACATATCCATGAACAAATGTTATCCAATGCATTGCTTTGCTGGCCAAAGCAATGAGAACTTTGTTGCCATTAAAAGATTAACATACTTGTTGGAGGTATGTGTAAATGCATTGACACTGAAATGGGATGAGTACAGATTAGAATGACCATACATAAAACTTACAGCAGAATTTTTTTTTGCCTGGTTTTTGGCACCATGCCACATGTCGAGGCTGTGGTGTATTGCAAGGTCCTTATACCTGCCTTTGTCTGGGTCTGTGGAGTCAGTCATGGCATCATGTTATTTTAGAAAATATCAACATTTCTAAAAAAAAATTCATTTATGCCATCGGATGACCACTTACTCAAAAGGGCTGCAATCTGAACATGAGCATCCGTGCAGATCTCAGCTACTTTTAGTTCTTTTGAGAGCTTGTCCACAGTTTGAATAAAAGCCTCTTTCTCCATGACGTTAGAGTTCCACTGTGTCTGACGTTTGTCTATTGTGGCTACGTGGATTATCGCCTTGCTTTCAAGCTCCATGGTGGTGTAGCTACAGAACTGTGCACAGTGTCCTGGTGAGTCATTTCGGCCATCACCTACAAAATGACAGTGATCTATTGATTTTAGATATACAAAGCAGATGCTTGTAGACAACATCACTGATATAGGATCCTGCCATGAACACATACAAACACTGATGTCCAAAATAACATACCTAGGAGAACCACATCTTTCCCCTGGAGTTGACTGATGGCCTCAGACCTCCTCTCTTCCCAGAAGTCTTTTACTGCATCAAGTCCTGGATGGTGAAGTAGGTGTTGGGATTCACCATGCCCAGGTTCATAAATTTGAACAGGAGCGCAACTTTGTAATAGTTATTGCCGGATAGTAAGATGTTGGTTGATAGAAGAAAGTCCGCTGCCTGCATACCAAATTTCAAGATTGGTTGAGAGTTCCACCTCCATAGGCAGTGTCCATTGGGGCAGATCTAAAAGTCCGAGGAGATAAATAAATGTGAATGCCTCAAGCAGCTCTGTCTGGCACCATAGTTCTGATATGATATTCCTGGTCAAGACTTACCCATTCCAAAGTCACTGCCGTGCCCTTGAAGGAGATGTTTGTGGGAAAGGGAGGAGCACTGCCACACACTTGACCTGTCTGGAGAACGCCGGTACATCTGTCCACAGGCAGAGCTACAAACTTAACAAGCTGCCTCAAACAGTTTTCATAAACAACTGCTGCCCGGACACCAATTATGTCTTCTTCACAGTGGACCTTCTCAGGGCCTGGCAAAATTGGGTCAAAGGAGGGAGCTGCTTTGAGTGCACCACCCATTCTAGGGAGGAAGAACATGGAGATTGAGGGAAAACAGTGTGAAAGGATGACACAAAGACAAAGGAAACTAATCGCAGTCGAAAGCTCACCGTAAAGATATTGGAGGAAGATACTCATCATCTGAGCTGTCATCCCTCTCTCCACCATCACTTGTAGGCTCCTCGTCTGCCCAATCAATTCTGTCAGTGTTCTCGTGGAAAATAAACAATTGTAAAACTAGGCTAGCAGCACACAAGCAGTAGTAGAAACCAGGAGTTAGGCCTAGCGTCACTTACACACTGTTCATGGGGTCATTGAGGACATCCTCATCCAAGTCCACTTCAGCAATACTCATGTCATGCATGCTTTGAAAAATACAAATAATGAATATCAGTAAAATGTAAAAGTATGTTTTGGAAACATGAATGAGACCACACATGTCAAGACAGTTTGGCTGTTTATGGGTTACCTTTGCTCAAGGCTTTCCATTTCTGGTGCTTCCTCAATTGCACTTCAAATGTTCGTCTCTATAAATCATAACAGAACACAACACAACTTTTTTTGATTATCTTCATTTGTATTAGGACATGATCAAAACTGCTTCATGCAATAACTTACCGGTCAGTTCCACTGGAAATGCTGGAGAATGGTGGCTCATGAAGCACTTCACGCTTCCGCTTCATGGGAGTTGATGTGGTGGTTGTGAGACTTCTGTCATAACTGGAAAAAGAACCGTTTTATTTCCCCCTCATAATTCCACACATTACTATGATGTCAGTGTGAAAAGAAGTTCCTATGCTACACAGGAAAGCTAAAGACATTTCTCCACAATCTTATCGAGCATATTGTATCCTTGGAACTTCATCAAAACAGTGGCAACTAGTGACAATATAAATGAGAAAACTATAATTGTAACACATTGTCTAAGCGAGATCAGATGAGGGAGACGCAGATCGTGGTAATATGGGGATCGTAGGTTCAACTAGGAAGATAACTGAGACACAGACCCACGATACCACAGTCATTGTTGCACGAGTCGAGCAAAACAGTATGCGGTATTCGCCATAGATGAGCTCATCCTGTGGACCTAGCCCACCCCGCCCCCCATCTAGCTCTCAACAGCCAACTTATTCCCCGTTCCCAAGTACAGGGTGCGATATAATAGCATGGCATTTCGTTGGTGAAATCATAACATAAGGTTATAAAAAATAAGGTTGGTCTAATGATGAGACGCACTATGATTTTAGCCTGTTTGTGTTAGTAACTCTGCTGCATGAGCTTGTTTTTCCATATTAAAAACGTTACTGTCTAACAGTAACGTGAGGTCTATGGTTTCCACTGCGTAAAAAATTACGCAGTGGAAACCATAGACCTCACGTTACTGTTAGACAATCGCGCAATAAAATAAACATTTTGAATTCAGACTGTTATCATAACTTACCTGTCCAGAAGGAAGCAAGCCAATTCGGCGTCTCTTTCGATCCCTTTGTCCTTCATCAGGTCTTTCCATCTTTGGAAGGCAGCTCCAATATTCACTTTTTTTTTATGAAGACGCCGGTCTCTTGCATTTTTCAATAATCTTTTTCTTTTTTTTTTTCGGAGAAGAAGACTCCTGTTCTGGAGATTTGGATGTTGAATACGTGTGGTCTTCCATTTGTCTTTCTTAAAACTTGTCGGGGCCGGGAAACGAGGATAACAATGAGCAGCACCTGAGAAAACGCGAAAGGCGGAGTAGTAGGCTATGTCCGGTATGTCCCTTACCTGCTAACGCAGGGGTCGGCAACCCAAAATGTTCAAAGAGCCATACTGGCCCAAAAAAACAAAAACCATACCTGTCTGGAGCCGCAAAAATCTAAAAGCCTTATAAGGCAACATTGAGTGTCAATACATAAGCTGTATGCCTACTATTAAAATGACTAAGTAGGCTACAAATACAAAATGAACATTCATGATTAAATGTTTATTTTCCCTGCAGCGCATCCTGGAGAGAATTACGCACCACGTGACTACTGATGTACGATAGGCCTATTGCTGCTTCAAGTTTAGCCTACATAACTTCCATTACAATATCAATGTGTTTTTGTTGCACTGATTAAATTATAGATATACAAGAAGAAATACATATTTTTGGTGTCATCTTTTTTATTTTGAGGTCTCCAGAACAAAAAAGTACATAGCCTCAGGCTATTTTCAGACCGTGTGGAAATGAAATGTTCTCTTCAAATGTCAATAACAATAGAACTCACTGTTCAATAACAATCAACAGAGCGCAAAAAACACACAGCCTGTCGTTAAAACATGCAATTATAAAAATAAAACGGCAGCCTTTTGAAAAGGTAAGTAGGCAAATGCCAAGTTAAGTAGCCTATGTCAGTGCAAATGAGTAAAATAAATAAAACAATCTTTTAATTACCCCCCTTACTCAGCGTCAGACATTAAATAAATTGGTTAGGCTACAGTCGCAAAGGAGTAACGCTGCCTGCAATTAAAAGGCAGCTTGCTTAAAAATTCAACACAGTCAGTCGAAATTAACAAAATTAAAATAAGACAGGTAAACTTCGATTTCTGTGCATTATCCTCTTCTCTTTAGTTCGCAAATGCCACGCAGTCAGTGCAACTGTCAAACGCAGCAGCATCCTTCTCTTCCCCCCTCAGCTACAGACACGTAGGCTACGTCATCGGACCTGAGTGACAAAACACAATAATTGTGTCATTCCAAATATATATAGGTATACTGACAGAAACCCATTCATAAAAACAGTCACTTTGTTAGGCCTAAATATGCGCCTATGACGGGATTGTGTTCTCACCTGTTCAATGTGACTTCTGTTTTCGGACATCACTGGACAGCTTCTCAACATCGGGCATGTAAGATGTAACTTTAATCTTGACGCAGGACTGCAAGCTGTCATCTGTGAGGCGGGTGCGGTATTTGGATTTGATATAGTTCATGTTTGAGAAGATCTGCTCGCACATATATGTTGATCCAAACATGGATAATACTGCAAATGCGTATTTCTTCATGTTACTATAAGTGTCGGGAAGAGCCTTCCATGTTTCAAACACAAGTTTCTCTGGTGTTGGGAGGCTTTCAATTTCGCTCCATTTGTGGCTTTGGGCAGCATGGGCTTTCTGGCGGCTGACGTCTTCAAGCTCTGCTGTCAGACTTTTGAATTTGTCAACCCACAAATCTTTGTCAGCTATATCGGCCATTTCCATTTCGAGGTCAGCTTGATTTACTCCTGGGAATGTTTTCAGCAAGGAAGGGTCAATTTCCAGGGGTGTGACAGGGAAAGACAGGGTCACCTTTTCCTTTCGAAACTCACTAAATCTTCTCCCAAATGCAGCTTGCATGTCAACGATTGCACCTTGCAAATAATCACTGTTGAGTGTGTGATCGTGATGGGCGTCTTTGAACTCTCTCAGGGATGAGAAGTGGGAGAGCGTGCCTCGCTCTACATCCCTGGCGAATACTGTCAGCTTGCGCTCGAATGACAACACGGCTTCCAGCATTTGAAGCGCAGTGTTTCCCCGCTCCTGGAGACTTTTGTTGAGCGTGTTTAGGTGACGTGTCATGTCAACCATGAAGTGCAGTTTTTCAAGCCACTTGGTGTCTTCCAGTTGTGGGTAGTTCAGTTCTTTGCTTTTCAGGAATGTTTTCACGTGTTCTAAACACGCAACAAAGCGACGCAAAACTTCGCCCCTGGATAGCCAACGGACTGTGTTGTGCAGCAGGAGATCGGCATATTCGCTGTCAACTTCATCAAGCAATTCACGGAACTGGCGGTGGTTTAATGCTTTTGCGATTATTTTGTTTACAATCTGGGTGACAAGGTTCATCACCTCCATACACTCCGGTGGGAATGTTTGTGCGCACAGCGCCTCTTGGTGCAATATGCAATGGAATGCAAGCAGATTCCGATCCAATGCTTTCTGTAGTAAAGTCACAAACCCCTTTTGCGACCCTCTCATACTCGGTGCACCGTCTGTAGCGACTGAAATCAGGTGGCCAGTGTGTATTCCTTTGTCATTTAAACACTGCAGCACAACCTCACAGATGTCCTCCCCCCCGTGTTTGGCCTTTTAGTGGTATCAATTCGATCATTTCTTCTTGCGGCCCATCAGTGTTCACGTACCTGCATAGCAGAGCTGTCTGTTCGATATCGGTCACGTCACACGACTCATCACAGGCAATTGAGAAAGCTGGAGCTGAATTGATGTCCTTGATTTGCTGATCGGTGATATTGTTTGCCATTTTAATTACCCTTTCCTTCACTGTTTTTGCGGAGAGAGGCATGTCTTTAATTTTCTGAGTGATCTCGGTTTTGTTTTTGAAGTCCGAAAATAGGCACTCTGATATTTTAATGAATGCATCCTTCATGTACTCGCCATCGGTGAATGGTTTTCCTCGCTTTATTATCTCCCGGGCTGCAACAAAACTTGCAGCAGTAGTAGAGTTTGGAGATGCAATCCACTTCTTAAAACTGTTTTTTCGGCCCTCAAATTTCTCCACCAACACTGCAATTGCACCTTTCCTCTCAGTTCCAACTGGGTGATCGGCAGCGAATTTTGCATGCTTAAGCTGGAAATGTCGCTCCAAGTTGCTCTTCTTGTTATTTGACAACTTCTCATTGCAAATCAAACATGCAGGCAGTCCTTCAGCATTGGCAATGAAAGCAAATAGTTCAGTCCATTCTTCCTTAAACCCTCTGTTCTCATCAGCAACCTTTCTTTTTTTTGCCTTTTAAATCCATGGCCAATCACTCACACACCCGATTGTTTACAACTCGCCTGTGCTGTGTCGCTAGGCAATTTTGCTATTTGGCGCCATTCTGAAATTCGGTATTTTAAATATATTTACAATTACATACATTTTTACAGCATAAGAATGTTTGTGTCATGTTTACCCCCTAAGAAACCATATTTAAATTTTTTTTTTTTTTTTTCCATTTTCGCACATTTTTGCGAAAGCTCCAGGGAGCCACTAGGGGGGTGCTAAAGATGCGGCTCTGGAGCCGCGGGTTGCCGACCCCTGTGCTAACGTATTTCAAGATGGCACATGCATATGGAGCGCCGGGCGACGCTCATGTATATGCAAATGTAAAATGTAAATCCTATAGGCATACTTGGAATTAATAGTGGTGGTACATATTCGTGAAAAAGGACAAACTTGTGAACGGGCAACAAAGATTTTGATATTAAACTAATAAAAATGTTACACATTGTCCCTTTAAACTTGAAAATAATAAATATCAAATAGGTGAATCATTATTATCATGAACACTTCTATACCGGTAGTAAAACATGGTGTGGTTTTCTGCCTCAATTGCAACCTGTATTCCTGTAAATCTGAAATCAAAGCACACTTTTGAGGCTCAAACAGAACAGAATTCCCGACAGCTCCACGTTGCACAGATTGAACTTGGATACAAACCCACAGTAAGTGATTTCAAAGACCCAGAAAACATGGTCAAACGTGGTTCATTATTTGGGACAGGTTAAACCACCCCAACCACTTAGTTAGTTGTATGACAGGTGAAGGTGTGGTGTCACCTGTTTCATTATTTATTTTCCAATCGTTATATGGGGCAACTCAATTGCAACCTGTAATCCTGTGAGGCCCAATCTGAATTCTCTATCTTACCCCTTCCCCTTGGCCCTTCCCCTTCCCCTACGTCTTGGCCCTTGAAACAGAGGGGTAAGGGCTACATGCCCCTATGAATTGAGACAACACTCGTTACGGTTACGTCATCATACATTGACGACAAAATATTGACAATTTGTTATACACACTGCATGGTGTTTTGTATCTTTTTCAGTTAATACGGTTTTGAATTTAATTGATTTCATTGATTCAGAAACAATGTCTTTGTTAACCAACATGTCTTTATTTACCATTATGAATGGCTACAACATTGACCGCATGACTCACTCCCACATTTGCTTTGAAGCGTATTTTGATTTAGCGTATTTTGATTTCAGAAATTTCTGCTCGTTTTCGTGCCGAAAACATATCAGCTGCCGGATTTCCTCCGGCGTTCCTGTGTGAAAAAGGACGATATATGTAAAGCACGTATCGATTTGTCTCTAGTTGTCTACACTGATATCAAACGGAATTCGCTGCTAATTGTGTTTAGTAAACTAGACATGCATGGAGTTCATTGCTAGTCAGAGAAATGTGTAGTTGTGCACTCAGCAATGTAACGTTCGCATATCGATTTTCAAAAAAGTTTCGATTAAGAATATGGTTGCAAATATATGGGTACAGGACTGTTTAGAGCACAAAACAATACTGCCATGAATTTTAAATAAATTATTTCAGCCGAAAATACTTATTACTTACTTACTTACTTACATTTATGTGACTCTCGTTGAGATCTGGCCGCGATTGTTGCCGGTTGCGCATTGTAATGCGTACCCCTTGGTTTCAAGTAAGCTCCCGATCTTACTTGGTTTCAAGGGGTGTATACCCCTTCCCCTTGGCCCTACCCCTCGGTCGAAATGAGAATTGAGATAGCCCTTGGTCTCACATGAACGCGCAAAACCAAGGGGAAGGGGGAAGGGGAAGGGGTAAGATAGAGAATTGGGAAGGGGAAGGGGTAAGATAGAGAATTGAGATTGGGCCTGAATCTGAAATCAAAGCACACTTTTTTGCACTACTGTACGCCACATCGTCACTTATTATTTCCATACTGTACTACACTGTACTATCCATACCTCTATAATTACTACCTCTACTTGCACTGTCTGTTCATTGTTTATTGTTTACCGTTAACTGTTACTACTTGCACTGAGTTTTTACTGGTTACTTTACAGGCCCACTGTTTACATACTACTTGCCACTTACCACTTACTTACTACTTTCACTTTACAACTGTCCACTTGTATTGCACTACTCATGTACTTACTGCACCAGGAACTTAATTTACCTCAGGTCAATAGAATGCCAGTTCTCACCAGGTTAGACATGACAAAGCACTATGCAGTATTTCTAAATGTAATATATGTTTTGCACACCCTGGTAACATGTCCACAGTTGGACAGTACTATGTGTTCGACTGATTAAATGAGAGACAAATCAGACAAGTGCTGATAAACAGTATTACTACAGCTCTCAATACTGTTGATGTGTGGAGCAGCCATCTCAGATCCTAAGGTTGGGGGTCTTTCTGACTGGGAACTGACTGATCAAATGACCCCAGCCGTTACCTGACAAGCCTCAAATGTGTAACATGTAAGATAATTAGTTTAAAACATTAATCATATTAATTAAGGACATGTATTTATGTAAGTTAGCAGTTAGACCAGCTAGCAGCGTCCTGTACTGCCTTTTAATGGGGGGTGGGGCGTGATAAATTTGAAAAATATTGGATATTCATAAGATGTTCACGCTCTGAATTACTGGATGTGACATGGGGAACTAAAGACAGGATCCCTCGTGGTGTATACCTTCCCAGGATACAGCAGCACTCCTCTCTGTCTCAATATCTCTCCAGGTCAATTACAACAGCAGCCTAACTGAAATGCAATTAAACCAAACTCTGTTTAGAAGTATACCTGTCTAGCTATACAACAGCAACATGCAGGTTAAGAGCTGCATGGCCAGTGGAGCTATTGCATGGGTGTAGATAATACTGATTAAACTGTTTGTCAGTTTGTGTTTGTTGAGCTTAATCTCAGAATTGGTCTCAAAGAACCACACTTCCCAGAGTGCACCAGCAGCTGCAGTCAGTAGGCGAGTTTCAGATGAGGCATGCGGCTTCGTTTGCCATGCGTCAGAATGCATTCTGGGATGAAAACGTCAGAAATACCTGTGATAAACTTCCGATGCGACGAGTCACCTGGCTTTCAAAACTCGCGTGGTTTCAGGAAAACAACTTCCGCCTGCTTTTCTGGGCATTTGCTCTTGAGCAAGTGTGGACATAAGACACTCCCCTCAACATCCTCTCAACTTTGCCCTGGTTGTTTGCAATACCAACATTAAATTCCCCACGTCAAAAGTGACATAACTCCTTCCAGAGAGGCGTGCCTGGTGCCCTCTCCCAAACTATGCATATTAAAAAGAGACGATTTTGTGAACTTTAACTTCATCACTCATCATGCATTTTTTTATTTTATTTACACATTTCTCCACACAGCCAAGTCATTGTGCATGCAGAAAATTAATCAACTTTGCTCCTCAGCCTGCATCAATAAGGGGAAATCCAATGCTACGAAGAACACAAGAGCCACTTCGTATGCCATCCTTGTTGACGAGAAGTTCACCTGTGTCCGCCTTGACGTGATGGGAACTTGTAGTGATTATGACGAGTTCCGCCGGATCTTCTCAATTCTTGTTGCAACAAATGCGCAAATGCAAACGAACTGAAACTCGCCTATTGTCACTGATTTAGAGCACCTGTGAAGACATGGTGGTTCTCACTACAACCAATTGATGAAACAACAGCTCAGGAGGTTGAGCCTCAACAGGACACTCCTGAATCCCCGGAATCATCCAACGGCAAGCAAGATCGCGCTGACAATGCTCAGACAGCAATCTCTGTGTCACCAGCTGCTGAGAGATTTTCCAGACCTAGTAGAAATGCTCAGCCGCCACTGAAGCTGATTGAGAGTTGCTGAAAGTAATACAGACTGTGCATTTCTACTTACCCTTACCGGAACAGCAATATGGACTGTTTAGTTGTTTACTTACCTGTGATTAAAAAAAAAGCTGTAAAGAAAAGATTGAAATGTGTGTGGCAGAGTGGCTCCACTCACTCCTAATTTTTCGTATTCAGGGTGTATTAAATCACTGTGGCTTTCCACCTCTGCTCCCCGCCCACTGTGCGTAATCAGTTTTGACCACAGGGCGGTGCCGTAATCATTATAGGTGGGTGAGAATTGTCTCCGGTGTGTGTCTTCTCCAGGGCAGATTCTGACGTGGGCAGCGTGGCTTGGTCTGACGTGGCTGTCGCGGGGCCTAGTGGGGCGCAGCTTTACTTTTCATACTTGTAAGTACGTTTTTAGCAGTGTTTTGTAGTTGGGCATCTGTAGCTTGTTGGTGGTGGCTTATGGTGCTCTCTGCTTATAGTAGAGTCGGCCAGTTGTCGGGCTGGAGGTTGCAGCTGCGGGAGCGCTGCTTCAGCGTGGTGTGCGTGTGTGGCTGTCCAGGCGCGGCACGGCGTGCGGTGTGTGTGTGACTCCCTGTTTTGCATCATCAGGTATGTCTCCCGATTGTATTGGTATGGCTGTGCATTGGTATTATGTAGTAATGTGGCTTATTTATGCTTGGCTTTGCAGTGTCGGCTTATTTGCCGACTGAGGCTGGGAGTGGGGGAGCGTGGCCTTCAAGCCGGTGCGTAGTTGTCCATGCGTTGCGTGGTATCCACTTTCTACGGCAGGCTGCTTCATCTGTTTACTGCTCTTGTGTACCTGTGCCTTTTCTGGCTGGTTGTATGACTCTGCACCTCTGATCTGTTAACAGTTAAAGCTGCCTTGTGTGGTGCGCCCCTCTTGTGCCGGAGTAAAGAAGCCTCCACGTCCTGCCAGTGGCTTATCTGCCGAAGCGGGCCTTTACACCTTTAGGGTCTCTACTGCTGTTCTGTCTGGACTGGTTTCATTAGCGCCGGTTACCAGTTTAATGATTGTTAATTTTTCTTCTTTTTTTGTCTTTGTGTGTGTGTGTGTGTATAGACTCCTGTCTATCACTCATTCTGTTTAGCACACGACCAACTCACTTGGTCGTGTGTGTGAGTCAGTGGGTGCGCTATTTAAGACCCAGTGATTCTGGTGTGACTGATTCAGCGCAATATCTTGTGGTAACAGGACAATATAGTGTGCGAGTCCCCACCTCCGTGTTGCATTGCCTAATATTGCTTTACTTTTTCTTTTTGGACCGGAGCTGTTGGTGCTGCTGGTGCGAGTGGCTGGCTGATTTGGTTGTGGTCGTCCCCCTTCACTTTCCTGTACAGTAGTGCACCTGTGTGTCAACAATTTGTGTGGTTTTTCACGTGTGGTGTAGCATAAGGTACCCTTCCCCTTTTCCCCCGTCAGCAAGTCATCTCGCCCGGTGAGCCCTCAATCTTCTGTATCCCTGCACTTTAAAGGCAATATAGCAACATTTTTAAAGAAAATTCGGTTTGTGCAATATTGTATTGATCGTGAATCATATTGACAACCTGTGCTAAAATATTTTAAGGGAACCACTTTGTGAACAATAAATTTTGTATCTTTTTGGGATCACGTCCAGTGCCTGTGTTGTTCGAACCTGTGTCCTGTAGTTGACCGTCGATTACTTGTCCTTATACTAATTCCTTGGGGGGAAATTCCCCTAGGTGGCGTCGTGTTGTCATTTCACTATAAATTTGATTATTCTCGTAGCCTTGCCACATGTGGAATCCAACAATGTGAAAACTGAACAGTGTTCTATGACCTATGGTTTTGATTTATTAGAGAAATTGATTGAGATGCTTTATTCAGACAGTTTATTTGGTTATTTCCTTGTAAGGGCAAGAATAGCATTGGAGAGGGATATATATAATGTTTACATAGTAAAGGCATAACAGTTCATGGTTAAAGTGCATTATATTACGTAAAGATGTTGTTTACTTTATAGGGGGAACGATGTGATATTATGCGCGAATAACATTAAGAACTTCAGTTCCCAACATGCACAGCGCTAGGCTGGATGCGCATTTAGCCCTTCACGCAGCCATGCGATGTTGTTAGTAGTTCAAGTTTGTACTGACATGCTGCAGTGGACTTGATGTGGACATAACAAGGGGGTTCAGCACAATGTGCAGCATTATAACAGAGTACAGAAACAAACTGACGACAAGAAATGCAGCAAACCTCTTCATCAACACAGTGGGACCACCATGCAAGCGGTGGCATCCCCTTCCTTAAGTAGACTTGGCAGGGCAAAGGAAGGAGAGCTGCTCACTCATCAAGCGGCATGGCTCGCCATCAAACAGATGAGGACCGCTGCTTCAAGCATCTTTGGAATTTATTTCAAGTGTTCTACCTAAATGTTCACTTTTCTGTTCTGTTCCACTGTCCACAATGAAAAGTCAAGATAGTTTTCAACTGTTCAGCTAAAAAAATATATCTATGAAAATGAGTGTGTTGTTGAAATGATGTGTTTAATTTATTTGTAATCAAAAACTGATACAGGGGGATGAAAAAGTGATACACTAGTGTGATAAAAAGTACTAAAGTGACAAGAAGTCTTAGCGAATGCTTGATAAGTTGAAAGTTGAATTTCTAAAGAAATTTTGAGTGCGCTTGACTCTGGCCCATGACTCTCGCCCATACATTATTGACACTGCTGAGTAGTTTACAGTATATGACCTCTACCATTGCTTAGGTATGTGACAGATCAAGCTTTCAACGTGTGTTCATATGAGAGAGCGAATAGGCTGTTAAAAATGTACCATTGACATTGTCTGTCTCTATCTATCTGTCTGTGTTTGTGTCTGTGAGAGAGAAGCATAAAATGGCCGACATTCAAACTGTATTATTGACAGTCATTGTTATTATACAGAGAGTTCAATAAAGTTAATCACAGTCAGGCTTGTGGAGGCAGGCTTTGGTAGCCATGCAACCAGGCCCAGGTGGAAGCCACCAATCAGAGCAGACAAGTAAACCACAGCTGCTGCTGTGACATGTGACGGCGCTGAGAGAGAGGGAAAAACGTCTGAAAGTATCCTCTAACAAAAAGGATTTCTGGCAAAACCGTAGGTCCTATCTTTGAACCAGCTTCACTCTGAGCATCTTGAGCTCTTTCTGAACGTCTACATATGTGTTTTGTGAAGTAAAACTGAAGGAATTGGACTTTTAGAGTGATCGGAAGAAATGTTATCTCTGCTTTTCTCCAGAAATTTTCCTGCCTTTTTAACATGCAGTCTATGAGTCTGTGGGTGCATGTTGGTGGCGCATCTGTGCATCCTACGCCCAAACTATAACTCCTATGACAGCCTTAGCAGACGAATGTGAGTGAGAAGACGAATTTTCCTACGTTTCCATGCAGAAATTATTTCTGTAGAGTGGCATTTGCGGCCTTCAGCACAGTTTCCAATTTTTTTTGGGGACAAATTTGGGGTGGTAGGGTGGTATTTGGATTTTCGAGGAAGAAATGATCAAAGGCATCTAATAATTATAGTAATAATTCATTTTATTTGTATAGCGCTTTTCAAAGACCCAAAGTCACTTACAGAATGAAAGAAAGAAAGAAAGAAAAAACGCATACATACATACATACATCGGTACATACATACACAAGAGCAGTAGTAGAATGAGGAATAAATAGTAAATAATAATGGTGCAAACATCAAAGACAAGAGCAATGGTGGTATGAAGAATAATTAATATTGGTACAGACATCCAAGACAAGACATAAAGACAAGACATTTGATCACAGATGACAAATTACACGGAAACATTTTAAACTTGCGCAAAACGGCATGAACCCATGAATCGGTGCATTTATTTTTATTTTATTTTGGCGATTCACTTTTCATAGTGACACAGGAGGTGGCGGATCCAATAAAAAAAGTACCAGATCCAACGTGTTATGACTGTGGTCATAGTTTGTTGTTTGCTCTGTTTTGGGGTTTTTCCTTGCCAATCCTACATGTAAATAGGAATGTGCCATACCCGGAGGAGGATTGGTCGAGGGATTTCAGGCCCCTGATGGTGATTGGCTGCAGCAGGAAACCCCAAGAATATAAGGAGCCAAGATGGCCACCATTGGGGGGTAGCCAGCACTTCCTCATCCTCCTCATCTCCCAACCAGCCACATGTCCTTTCGGGAAAAGCTTAGGTGGGAAATAGATATAGTTTGCATAGTAGGGGTGGACCGCCATTTCAGTTGATCGTGTTTTCTCTTGTTTTGTTAGTAGGGAGGTAAGTAGTCTTGGGACGTGGGGTGCCAATGCTTTGGAGCGTGGGTCGAGTAATCCAGGAAGTGTTTAGTGGAGCGCGTATCGCGTTATGTACCATTTGGGGCGGTGACGTCATTGATGACAAACCAAGCTTCGTTGGATGTTCGAAATTTAGGCGGGATTCACAAACGCATAAAGCGTCACTGCGCCACCTGCCTCATTGGCACATTTGTTGTCTCGGTGTGAGTTTCGGTGAGTTTCAGAGTGAGTTTCAGTGAGTTATAGTTAGTTTTATTTTATTAGTTTTTTTTATTATAGTTTTATTGATAGGCTTTTTATATGTATGTTTATATGTCTTTGTATTGTTTCCATGGTTTATGTGGACCCCAGGAAGATTAGCGACCACTGCTGTGGAAGCTAATGGGGATCTGAATAAAGAATAAAGAATAAAGTTTCAGTGCGAGTTAGTTAGTTTCAGTGCGAGTTAGTTAGTTTCAGTGTGAGTTAGTTAGTTTGAATTTGGCAAGTGTGAAAACCTCACTTATAGAGGAATGGGGGATATTCTCAAAGGTCACATGTCTGGTCACTGATGGTGCAGCTAACATGATCGCTTGTGGCAAGGCACTGAGGCTGCGCCATGCCATCTGTGTGGCTCACACTTTAAATCTCATCATCAAGAAGTCTCTTGATTTGACCCCTGTGCTGTCCGATATTCACACAAAGGCAAGGAGGCTGGTGGGATATTTCTGGAGCAGCACAACGGCCAAAGTAGGTTCACTGACATTATTTTCATGTTATTGCTCAATTTTTCACGATAACTATAATTTTTGTGATTTAAAAGAGAAACTTGCACTAATTCAGGAGCAAATGGGGAAGCCTAAGCTAAAGCTCATCCAGGAGGTGGAAACAAGGTGGAACAGCACTTTCAAAATGCTCCAGAAACTGGTGGAGCAAAGGGAGCCACCCAACGCTGTGGGGGCAGCTTTGGGTGGCTTGGTGTGTAACATCCCTGCATTGACATCTGAGGAATACACCAATGCCGTTGGGTGTCTGGCCATCCTGTCTCCGTTCCACAAAGCCACTGTGGAGCTTTCTGAAGAGAAAAGAGTGTCTGGCTCAAAGGTCATTCCACTGCTCAAAATGATTGAGAAGATGCTCCAAGAGGAGACAATGAGGAGCAGTAAACCACTGACTAGAGAGCTGGGAGAGCACCTCATCAAGCTGCTCAGGGAAAAGCTGCATACTCTACAGAGCTCCAGCATTACATCACTTCCTACATTACTTGATCCCAGATTCAAAACATAGGTTTCTTTAGACACTCAAAGGCTGATGAAGCAGTAAGACGACTCACATCTGAGCGTGCCAACGGCATAAGTGAAACCAGCCATCAACAATCATCTGCAGAGGCTTCAACATCAACTTCTAATGTAGTTAAAAGACCTGGTAATATTTTTTTCTCCTTTAGTTAAGTCAATTTAGAGGACTTATGACCCTCACTTACATTATCTGTTTATGCTTCTCAGGAAACAAGCTTTGGAGTCATCTAGACGCCACAGTGATGGCATCCAGAACAAAGCACAATGTGACGGCTGATGCCACAGTGGAGGTTCAGCGCTATCTGTCGGAGCCAAATATCGGGAGGACAGATGACCCACTTATCTATTGGGAGAGGCGGAAGTGCATTTACCCTAACCTGTACAAGCTGGCAATTGTGTACTTGTGCACCCCAGCCTCATCTGTTCCATGTGCGAGAGTGTTCTCAATAGCAGATGAAGTAATTTCCAAAAAAAGGAATCGTCTCAATCCCAGCACAGTAGAACAAATATTGTTCTTCAATAAAAACCGATGAAAAGAATCCATCAGTTGCACAAGCACATCTTCAATGTTCACAAGCACAATGATCTTCATATCATCTTCATCCATAAGCACCACAGTCTTCCTTGTTAAAACACAGTACCACTTTAAAGTCTATGAATATTCTCATTAATCCAGGTCATGTTTAATCCGGCCAACAATTAAATTGAACGCAACTGGACTTAGATATGTCTGTGAAGACGTTTCGCCTCTTATCCAAGCGGCTTCATCAGTTCGTAACGCATCAGTCTGAGATCATTAGTGTAGCTTCACATGACCATTGTTTGGGGCCTGTGAGTCATCTTGGTGGATGATGGTCATTAGGGGTGGGTGGGACCACTGGAGAACGACAGTCATTAGGTATGGCCTAATGACCATCATCCACCAAGATGACTCACGTAAAAGCCCATTAACAGCTGTAGGTGAGAGTCGCGAGTGTTTTTACTGCCATGAGCAAGGCCATTTGATAGCTGTCTGTCCGGCTCTTAGGAGAAAAACACACTACTAGTCTGGTCATAATGTGAGGTTCTGTGACCATCCTCTGGCAAGAATGTTTTGATGATTGATTTAACCTCTATGGACCCTTTAGAAAAGATTTAGCCCCCATGTCCCTCCCAAAAATCCCGGCATTTTTTGCTAGAGAGCCAAATTCAAAATGGCGCCCGGCGCCATCTCTAAAAAATAACTTTTGATCTGGATGACCTAGAATCATATATGAAAACATTTTTTCATACAAGTCAACCATGAGGATTCCAAATCTGACATCATTTTGATATTACAACTTTGTTTTGACCGCGAAATTCAAGATGGCTGTCATCTAGTACAATAGTTCTTAACCTTTTAGGCCGTGACCCCCCAAAACAATCATATTTGGACTGGGGACCTAGAATCATGTATGAAGGCACTTTTTCATACAAGTCAACCATGTGGATTCCGAATGTGACATAATTTTAATCATCAAACCTAGTTTTGACATTGAAATTCAAGATGGCCGGCATTCAGTAGAGTGAAAATAGCGAGATAGCCAGCTGGGGGGACTTCCCCCTTAGGGCCTGCCGTCCTGCCCTGAACCATTCTTCGTCAGGCCCCTCACCAGAGACCAGTTTGTCATGGGAGGCCCTACCAGGAGCACAAGGCTCCAGACAACATAGCTATTGGGTCATAGGGACACACAAACCCCTCCACCACGGTAAGGTGACGGTTCCCGAAGAGGCTTTTTTATTTTTTTTATTTTTTTTTTTAGGTTTTTATTTATTTTTTAAGGTTTTTTTTATGCACATCGGAGGTACCACCTGCTGCATTATATGGAGAGGTAGTTATCGTCACCAATAACGGCAACACCTGAAACAACACAAAACACATATCAGTCTGAATCAGAGCATTCTGAGTCACTGCTTTCTGAATCATCGGATTCAGATGACTCCACCCTCCTCTGTACAACATCATCCTCCTCCTCATCTTCCTCTCTCTCAACTTGCTCGTCCTCTTCAACCAGCCCTGGTGCAGGTAGGTGTGTGGGGAGAGCAGGCGAGTGTAGCGGACAGGACAACAGCGACCACCCACCAACTCCCAACCATGTCCGAGTGGCGACGGGTGGTCCTTCAGTGTGGGGTGGCGCACTAGATACGCCAAGTAGTTGGCACGGAGACAGTGTTGGTGTAAGCTGTTTGCATCTGGAGGGAGACGGATAAAAGACTTTCTCTTCATGGTCTTCCACTTGGAAGCACGGGCTTCAGCCATGGTGCTACTCTTCTTGTCTCCATAGATCACCTGTCTCGTGAACGCAAACAGCTCTTGTACTACCTCCTCTTCAAGGAGCTCTTTGCCACCTTCTCATACACTGATGATTTTCCTTTTCCATAGAACCCTGAGTTGGCATCACAGCCGGTAAAACAGTGTAGCTGCACAATGCAGTGTGCCATCTCTTCTGTCAACAGGTCAAGACAGAGGACTGTCTCTTTGTTTCTCCTTATGCATAGCATGCCAGGAAGCTGCCGTGAGATGACTGATGCTGCGACGTAGACATCGGTATCAGCTGCATCAATAACAACAGGGCCACTATAACCTGACTGCCGTAGACCATCATAAACAGTGAAGAGGATGGTGTCTGCTTCAGACTGCTCAATGGTGTAGTCTTCAGGGGTGGACTGGTACCAAAAATCGGCCCGGGCATTTTGAACCAGGACAACCCACCAAATTCGAAAACGCACACCTTTTTGTTCTTTTCGGTCTCTTGAATGTGTATACCAACTGTGCAACTCTTTAAAACCACGTACCTTAAGCCTTGCAATTATTTAACAGGAATCAGTGAGAGAAAACACATTAAATACTTCCAAAAAGTGTAATTTATTAACACCACAAAAAAGTATACTCCACCACCCCATCACAGTAATGGATCTTAAAGCAGCATTCATCCTATTGGGTGTACTATGTGTTTCAGGAAGAAAAGAGAAAGAGAAAGAATAGAGATGAGAAATGGTGGATCAGATGCTAACTCTACCAAGAGTAGTACTCAATAAATTGTGAACTTACCGAGTCAAAAGGGATGAATGTAGCTAAACTCCCGAATGAACGTTGAACTCTGAGTAGGTATGAGAGAAAGAGAGAGAGAGAGAGATGACACATGAATGAGGGAGAGAAAAGGAGAATTAATAGACATAGTTGATTGATCTGATTATCACTGTACAACAGACAAAGCAGTGCTGAATAAATAGGGGATGCAAACTCCTTTGGGTTAATCCTTAAAAAAGAAGGCGTTATCCTGTATGTGTGTGACAGATAGAAGGATAGAGGATAAGATAAGATAAGATAAGATATAAGATAAGATAAGATATTTCTTTATTAATCCCCCGTAGGAGAAATTCGCAGAGACCAGCAGTGCAGGGGATAGATGAGCAGTAAAGAGCCTGGCTAAATTCTATACACAATAAAAAAACAATAGATTAGATTAAATACGCGCTCTTAAGTCAGGTCGGTGACGAGAGGACCCGTATGCATACTAGTGTCCTAGATAGCAGTTTGTGGTGCAAAATGCAAGATAGATCAAATAGTGCAAGTAGATAAAATAGTGCAAGTATGCAGAAAGTGCAAGGTGCAAGATGTGCAAATTTATACAGGTATTCCAGGTACAATATATGAATGGTCCTGGAATAACAACGGCTGGGTCACAGTCCAAGGTGTGTGGTGTGGTGTATGTGAATGAAAGTTCAGTCCATTCCATTTGTCTGGTGGTGTTGGAGCTTCCTGAGCCTGATGGTTGGTGGGATGAAGGAGCACCCAAGCACTTTGAGGCACTTGGCTGAGTGAGCATGTGGCTGAACGTGTTCCTGAGTTGCTTCAGTTGCTTCAGTTCGGCACAGTGAGGCTGAGAGGGTAGGTCCGGGTCGCCAGCAGCATTCCCCTCGTCTTCCTCACTGTCGCCGCCTCCACACCGTCCAGCTTCATCCCCACTGCAGGGCTCGCCTTCCTCCCCGGCTTGTACAGCTTCCTGGCACCACCGCTCCCAATGCTTCCTCCCCAGCACACGGCAGTGAAGAGGTGACACTGGCCACCGCAGACTGGTAGACCATCCGTAGAAGCCTGGTGCACACAATGAAAGATGACAGATGGGCAGTGGTTATTAATGAGATGAACAGACATAAGATGAGAATGGCTAGAAAAACAGTCTGGAGTGTGTGGTGTGTTATACAAATCCATTATCTGGTGGTGCTGGCGCTTCCGAGACGTTGGGAGCGGGTGGTTGAGGTATTGTAGAGCCTGATAGCTGATGGGATGAAAGAGCCCCCCAAGCGCTTTGAAGCACGTGGCTGAGTGAGCCTATGGCTGAACGTGCTCCTGAGTTGCCTCAGCTCGGCATAGAGAGGGTGAGAGGGGTTGTCCAGGATCGCCTGCAGCTTTCCCCTCATCCTCCTCTCTGTCACCGCCTCCACACAGTCCAGCTTCATCCCCACCACGGAGCTCGCCTTCCTCACCAGCTTGTTCAGCTTACTTGCCCCACCGCACCCGATGCCTCCTCCCCAGCACACGACGGCGAAGAAGGTGACACTGGCTACCACAGACTGGTAGAACATCCGTAGCAGCCTAGTGCACACATTGAAGGATCTGAGCCTCCTCAGGAAGAACAGCCTGCTCTGTCCCTTCCTGTAGAGGGCCTCGGTATTATCAGACCAGTCCAGTTTGTTGTTTAGGTGCACCCCAAGGAACTTGCAGGTGTCCACCATCTCCACCTCTTCCCCCTTTATGGAAACCGATAATGGGGGACACTTCCTGCGTCTAAAGTCCACCACCAGCTCCTTGGTTTTCCCTGTGTTGAGCTGGAGGTGGTTCCCATCACACCATCCCACAAAGTTCCTCACCAGTTCCCTGTACTCCTCCTCCTCGTTGTCTGTGATGCATCCAACAATGGAGGAGTCGTCCGAGAACTTCTGCAGGTGGCATGTTCGGGAGTTATAGCAGAAATCTGAGGTGTAGAGGGTGAACAGGAATGGTGAAAGTACAGTTCCCTGGGGTGTGCCGGTGTTGCTAGTCACCATGTCTGACAAGCAGTGTCGCAGCCTGACATACTGCGGTCTGTCCGTGAGGTAGTCCGTAATCCATGCCACCATGTCAGGATCGACCTGCATCACCAGGAGCTTCTCAGCCAGCCGGTCTGGCTGGATGGTGTCAAAAGCACTGGAGAAGTCGAAGAACATGATTCTCACCATGCTCTGTGGCCTCTCCAGGTGTGTGTAAGCTCTGTGAAGCAGGTAGATGATGGCATCCTCCACGCCGATGTGGGTCTGGTACGCAAACTGCAATGGGTCCAGGCAGTCACGCACCCTGGGCTTGAGATGGTCCAGAACCAGTCTCTCAAAGGTCTTCATGACGTGTGACGTCAGTGCCACAGGTCTGAAGTCCCCTGGAGCGTTGGGACGACCCTTCTTCGGCACAGGGACTACGCAGGAAGTCTTCCATAGAGTTGGTACCTTTTTCAGCCTCAGGGAGAGGCCGAAGAGGTGCGTGAACACTCCTGCCAGCTGCTCCGCGCAGATCTTGAGCACCCTCGGGCTGATGTCATCGGGTCCTCTGGCCTTGTTAGGCCTGATCCTTGTGAGCTGCCGTCTCACTTGGCTGGTGCTGATGGTTGGGGTTGTTATTTCCGGGGTCACAGGTGTAGTCTGGGGTGTGGCGAGGGGGTGACTGTCCTCTGGGCCGGACATTGGTCCAGCCTCCCTGTGAGTGTGGAACGGGAGAGAGAGGGAGGGTGGTGCAGGGAGGGGAGGTGCAGAAGCTGAAGCTGCCATGCCCGGATCTGGTGGTCCAGCAGGGAGATGAGTAGGGCAGGAGGGGGGAAGGGGAGTTGAGGGTCTGGCCCCCGTTGGTGAGTCAAATCTGTTGAAAAACAGGTTTAACTCATCGGCCCATTCCTTTGTCCCCTCCTGTGATCCTCCGGCAGTTTTCATGCCGGTGATGGTTTTCACCCCTGCCCACACCTCTCGGGAGTTGTTCTGCTGCAGCTTGTCCTCAATCCTGCTTTTATAGCAGGCCTTAGCTCTCCTCAGTTCCCTCCTCAGCTCTCTTTGTATCTCCCTCTTTGTGTCCTCATTGTCTCCTACCATGAAGGCTCTCCTCTTACGGTTCAACAGGACTTTGATGTCCCTGTTGATCCAGGGTTTGCTGTTAGGGAAGCAACGGACCTTCTTGGTGGGGACAACACTCTCCTCACAGAACTTTATATAGTCTGTGGCGCACTGAGTGAGACCCTCAATGTCATCACCATAGTCCTCCTGAAACATCCTCCAGTCTGTTGTCCTGTAGCACTCCCTCAGGGCCTCTTCAGCCTCCTCAGACCACTGCTGTACAGTCCTGGTGGTAATGGGCTGTCTCCTAACCTGAGGCTTATATGTAGGAGACAGTAGGATCAAGCAGTGATCTGATTTGCCCAGGGGGGGGAGGGCTGTTGCACTGTATGCTCCCTTAGCATTGGCATACAGTAAGTGGATCCTCTGTGTCCTTTGCATTATATAGTCAAATAGAGAAAATAGTCATAGTCAACCACTCACATTATAACTTGTAATCCTGTCCTGACAACTGTTACATCGCAATGAATATTTTCATAATCAATGATAATCAATTTCCTCTGTTACCTTACATACCTTACAAGAGCAGCTTTCTCATTAATTCACTCTTCTCAGCCACCTTGTCTATGACTGTGTCTGTGTCCAATGCCATGAGGATGTCTTTCTCAGTGGCTATCAACATAAACGCCTTGGTTCTCACATTCAAGACTAATTTAGTTCAGGGTGGAAGACATAGAAGTAGGCTACTAACCTAGGCTTATTTTCTCACCCAGTCAGTGTCTGTAACGCAGTTGCCTAGTTGCACCGCTAGGGGGAGCTAATTAGATTTTCCTACAGTAGGCTTGTTGGATTGGTGATTTTTGCGTTAGACGCTATTTTCTTTCAGAATGCGTTGCTAAACCCTACAACTGACCCATGTGATTTGCTCTGCTGAAATAATAAATGTTTTCTAAGTGAATGCAACTCCTGAACATTAGTTTAATGAAATATTCTGAACGTTAAATCGTTAAGCAGTCAAAGATTTGATAGCACCTGTTGTTTCTTATAAAACACCATGTGGAAAATGTCTAGTAATGTTAATTGGAATCTACCAGCATGTAAACAGATGAACTAAAAGTTGCCAAACCCAACCGCGAACCCCACGTCTCCTGCCTGGCGCACTAAAGCCTACCACTAAACAGAACGCACGCAGAGTAGGCTAGCAAGCTGTAGGCTACACAGAGTAGAGCAAGAGGCTGAGAGCTAGCAGCAGCTACATACACAATGTCTTGTGTTTACAGTACAAACTGGCCATACAACATATTTTACTGACGTTTTAATAAAAAACAGCCCAACTTACCGTAGGTTCTCCTGCATGTCCCTGTTCAATGTCGCCTCTACCACTGTCATTATCCACAGGAGCTGATGAAGCCCCAGCGGTGGCAAACAAATCAGTATTTTTTGCGCATTTGGCAGCGTTGGCTTGAAGAGCCAGCTTCTTCTTTTCTCGCAGTTTCTCTGCACCCCCTTTTCGGGGTTGAATAAGGCCACACATTCCTCAACAACACGGTGTTCTAGCAGCTCGGGGAGCTTCACAAGTTGACTGTCTTCAACCAGGTTGATCACTGCTTTGAGAGCACTTCTTTCCATTTCAGCAGCTCTTGCCTTGAGTTCTTCGCCGGGCTTCTCTATGCAAGAATGCTTGTAAAATGTCAAGCGTTTGCTCAAATTGACAGGTGCATGGAGGGATTTATTCTTGCTGAACACCCGGTCCTGCAAGAACATGTTCAACTTTTCCTCTCCAGCAGAATAGGCACATTTAAAGTCTGCAACAAGCTCTTCAGAGGCAGGCATGGCTGACTGTAGGGTGCGAAGTGTGGGTGAGGCCGGATTAAATGGGAATGAGTCAAACTCATTCATGCATGAAATCAGGTTATGCACACCCCTCTCGTATGCGCTTCGGGCCACATTCTGTGTGTTTCCGCTTTGCTTTCTTTCGGGTGGCAAGAGAGTTGTGTGCTGATCTTATGCAGTTCACATTGTTGACATTTCTGGAGTGCACCAGCAGCTGCTTTTCATTTTGGAGGATGGAGAGCCAACCTGACTTCATTTTGCTGCCCTTGTTCATGGTACATTCAATCCACATGTCCCAGGCCATGTTGGAATAAGGGTTACCTGTGATGGCTGACTGAAGTTAGAATGAAGGAAGGGAACCTCGCCCAGAAGTCAGGCAGCCACCTCCCATACTTATTGTTGTCATATGCCACCATCCACGGCTGCATCGCACGCAGAGAACTGACATATTCTTCCCAGTTGCAGATATGGACTGCATGCACATTCTGCATTAATGCATCTGTCATGGACAGGAAGTCCCTCCAGTAGTCTGCCATGTCACTCACCTTCACATGGGAGAAAAGGTTGGCGATGAAATCTTGGAGATCAACATCATCCTCCAGGGCTGCATGAGCAGCATTACGGGCCTCCTGAGAGAGACTTGTATTCCTCAGAATATCAAGATTCTTTCTTGTCACCTCTGTTAGGTTGGGTATCAGTCTTTCCTTGGCCAGCTGGCTCATAAGTGCTTCATACATCAGCCTTAAGCAACAAAGTCCCCTCTTATAATGCTTTCCTTTCAGAGCAGAATCAACGGATCCCTCAGCAATAACTCCTGCTGCGACAAGTACATCTCCTAGCTCACTCCCCTTGTAGCGCTTGTAAATGGCACTCATCATCACACACTGTGTATGGAAAGGACCAAGAAAGGGCACGATGTCACGGTACTTTTCTGGGTTCTCTGCCTTGAGTAGAGTGACAAGGACGTACACAGGATGATCTCCCACTAAAAAGGCAAAGGGCATGCGTTTTGTGATGATGATTTGAGATAGCTTCTCCATTATGTCATTCACAACTGACTTGTTTGGCGGTTGATTGTAAGACATATAAAAGTAAGCCTTGCTCTTTGACTGCTCCTTATTCAACCTAGCATGAAACCCGTTGGTCAGCTGCATCGGGGCGATCACCATTCTTGTTTGCACGGACAAGGGCATGAATAATGCTCCGCTTGCGCTGAGGCTCTGTACTTGATGAGAAGGTAGTGGGCTTGGGGCGGATGGGAGGTTCCCCACGCTTGATCGTCTTATATGGTTTAACTGCCTGCATCTAAAAAAAAAAAAAAAAAAAAAAAGCCTCTCCGGGAACCGTCACCTTACCGTGGTGGAGGGGTTTGTATGTCCCTATGACCCAAGAGCTATGTTGTCTGGAGCCTTGTGCTCCTGGTAGGGCCTCCCATGACAAACTGGTCTCTGGTGAGGGGCCTGACGAAGAATGATTCAGGGCAGGACGGCAGGCCCTACGGGGGCAGTCCCCCCAGCTGGCTATCTACTGAATGCCGGCCATCTTGAATTTCAATGTCAAAACTAGGTTTGATGATTAAAATTATGTCACATTCGGAATCCACATGGTTGACTTGTATGAAAAAGTGCCTTTATACATGATTCTAGGTCCCCAGTCCAAATATCATTGTTTTGGGGGGTCACGGCCTAAAAGGTTGAGAACTATTGTACTAGATGGCAGCATCTTGAATTTCGCGGTCAAAACAAAGTTGTAATATCAAAATGATGTCAGATTTGGAATCCTCATGGTTGACTTGTATGAAAAAATGTCTTCATATATGATTCTAGGTCATCCAGATCAAAAGTTATTTTTTAGAGATGGCGCCGGGCGCCATTTTGAATTTGGCTCTCTAGCAAAAAATGCCGGGATTTTTGGGAGGGACATGGGGGTTAAATCTTTTCTAAAGGGTCCATAGAGGTTAAATCAATCATCAAAACATCCTTGCCAGAGGATGGCCACAGAACCTCACATTATGACCCGACTATACCAAACTACAAAACCTCACGCAGGTGTGGGTTTCATCAACACTGCATCCCCGCCTGAAAAACTTCCTGAGCCGTTACCTAACTCGATTGTACATGATGAGGTTGACCCTTGGTTCAAGCCCTTTGTTTCAACTGGGTTTGTGTCTGTCACTGGTGAGGAATCTGATAAAGTCCCTGTACTGTTATAGACAGTATTTATTTAATTTAATTATTTTGTGTTATCGTGTTCATCATTTGTGTCTCTTTGCACCATCTAGTGGCAGAAAGGTAGACCACATTGATTGATAGGAAAGTTAATGGGGTGGTTTAAGGAAAAAGACGGAGGAAAATGTCTGCTGAGGAACTTCTACTTCATCTTCTACATCTTGTACTTAATGTTGCATCGTCGGTTGTGTTTATGTAGAAGTATATTTGATTGTTCCTTGGATAAATGTGTATAGTTTCTTACGACATATCAGACGGTTTCAATTAGGAAAGTTAGCATAGTTTATGTTGCTAATAAGCTCATTCATGATATCATATGTGTAGCTAAAAACATAATAAATTAGATAAATATGTTGAAATGCATAGGTTCATGTACAAGTCATATAAGTTACATTATAAGTTACAAGTTATAAGTTACTTTGCCCGAAGTGATTACGGATCCTATTTCGGTTGCGTCTGCTGGCTGTCCTACCTCTGTCTCTTCTGCTGTATCTGTGCCAAATTTGTTCCCTGTGGGCGCAGTTATGCACGCACAGGCTCGTAAATTAATCTGTGGATCTGTCTGAGTCGTTCATGGCTACGTTAGGTGAGGGTGAGCCCTCCTTTTCAGTGTCTCCTGCTACGGAGTGTGACAAAGTAGCAGCATGTGTCGATGAGTCTGTGTTATTTTGTGCTGATACAGATCTGAGTTTGAATGTAACACGTGAAATGTTGATTGACGCTCAGAAAAAAGATCTGTCTCTAACCCTGTCTGTCCTCTGTAGTAGCCACTGAGGAAGACAGCAAACCGGGTGTGTATTTTCTGGATAACGATGTCTTGATGAGACGGTGGAGTCCCGACTCCAGTGAAACACGTGTTGTAAATCAGGTGGTTGTGCCAACAGTATAGGGCACAAATTTCGAGTCTTGCCCATGACTCTACCTTAGCTGGTCACCTTGGTGTTAAAAAGACCCATTGTGACCCATTGACCCATTCGATACTGTTGAGGAGTACAAGTACCTGGGGGTGTACTTCAACAACAAGTTGGACTGGACCAGGAACACAGAGGCCGTCTACAAGAAGGGCCAAAGCCGACTCTTTTTTCTGAGGAGGCTAAGGTCCTTCAACATCTGCAGGACAATGCTGAGGATGTTCTATGAGTCGGTTGTTGCCAGTGCAATCTTCTTTGCTGTCACATGCTGGGGCAGTGGGATGAGGGTTGCGGACACCAATAGACTTAATAGACTCATCAAGAGGGCTGGTGATGTAGTGGGTGAGGAATTGGACACTCTAACTACCGTGGCAGATAGGAGGATGCTGTCCAGGCTACGGACTATCATGGACAATGCCTCTCACCCTCTCTTTTCCACCCTGGCTCAGCGGAGGAGTTCCTTCAGCAGAAGACTCCTCTCACCGAGATGCACCACAGAGCGACATAGGAAATCATTCCTGCCTGTGGTCATCAAACTATACAATATGTCACTTTCATCATAGTTTCTGCTGCACAACAGGTTATTCATTCATATTGCATAACTGGTCATTTCTTTTAATTTCACTGCATAACTGGTCATCTCTCTGCACAACTTGTCTTTTCCAACATAGATTCTGTCATGCTACATCCTTGCGTATGCTATCACCTCTCAGTGTATGCCTGGTTGTATGTACATTTATGTATATTTCTTTATGTTTGTATATTTTGTATATTGCTTACATAGGTTTATATTTTACATAGGTTTATTTTACATAGGTTTTTATTTTTATTTTTTATTTTATTTTATATATTTATATTCTAACACTTTACTTTACGTAGAGTGTCTGTCTCTTCTTCCTTTTGCACTGGAGTATTGTATTGTAACGAATGCAATTTCCCTCAGGGATTATTAAAGTACGTCTGTCTGTCTGTCTGTCTGTCTGTCTGTCTGTCTTGTGTGTTGCGCAATTTCTTTTGGCCCGGATTAAAAAACAACGTGGCAAAGTATTGCCGCACCTGTCATGCATGTCAAGTTGTGGGAAAGCCAAATCAAACTGTCCCTCCGGCTCCCCTGCATCCGATCCCGGGGCTTGGGGAACCATTTGAATGTGTTTTGATAGATTGTCAGGACATCAGTACATCCCTCCCCAGTCACTGCAGGTGTGCCCCAGGAATCTGTCTTGGGGCCTCTCCTATTCATTATTTATCTCCTCCCCCTCGGCCAAATCCTCCGCAAGTTCAACATCCAGTTTCATTGCTTCGCGGATGACACCCAGCTCTACCTTTCCTGCAAACCTAATTCCTCATTCCCACCCCCCTCCCTCACGTCTTGTCTTTCTGAATTAAAAACCTGGTTCACCTCAAACTTCCTCCAACTCAACTGCAATAAAACCGAAATTCTCCTCGGCACTAAATCCACCCTAGCCAAAGTCAACACCTTCTCTCTCACCATCGACGGCTCCTCAGTTTCCCCCTCCCCTCAGGTAAAGAGCTTGGGTGTCATCCTCGACAGCACACTTTCCCTCCAGTCTCACATCAACTCCATTACCCGCACCGCATATTTCCACCTACGCAATATAAACAGACTCCGCCCCTCCCTCACCCCCCACACCGCCGCCATCCTTGTCCACAGCCTCGTCACCTCCCGTCTGGATTATTGCAATTCTCTCCTCTTCGGCCTCCCTCTCAAGTCCCTCCGTAAACTTCAATTGGTCCAAAACTCTGCCACCCGCATCATCACTAAGACCCCCTCCCACCACCACATCACCCCTGTCCTCCAGGATCTCCACTGGCTTCCTGTAACCCACCGCATCACCAACAAACTCCTCCTCTTCACATTCATGGCCATCCACAACCTCGCCCCTCCCTACCTGTCCGACCTCCTGCACATCACCATCCCCACTCGTTCCCTCAGATCCTCCTCCTCCATCCACCTCTCTGTGCCCCCTGTCCGCCTCAGCACAATGGGGGGCAGAGCCTTCAGTCGCTCTGCTCCTCAACTCTGGAACACCCTGCCACCTGACCTCCGGAACTGTGACTCTCTCCCCCTCTTCAAAACACGCCTCAAAACCCACCTCTTCCGGATAGCCTTCTCCCTATAACCTCCTTGCTTCATGTTTTATTTGCCCTATTTATATTTATTCTATCTTTATATGTCAATCTTTCTTTACCATGGTCCTTTTTTAACTTTGTATACCTCACTATGTGATTTTAATTTTCTCTGTCTGTACAGTGTCCTTGAGTGACATGAAAGGCGCTTTTAAATAAAATGCATTACTATTATTATTATTATTATTATTACATTGTCACAGTAATGTGCGCTGCGAAGCGGTACGCCAAGGCCATCCCTCTGCGCACTCTCCGAACCAAACCCAAAGTGAAAGCCCTCACTAAATTCTTTACGACATTTCGTTTGCCTCAAACAATACAAAGTGATCAAGGTTCCAATTTCACATCCAAACTATTTGCACAGGCAAACGTCAGAGGTGGCAGGACATGTTCTGGCATCAACCTGAACATTTTCTTGTGATGCTGCATTCCATTTACCTCACGTAAATGGAATGCAATAGTTCTCACCGGGTTGGCCATGACAAAGCATGCAATATTACTAAATTTAGTATATTTTTTTAATGTAAAAAATGTAAAATAAGAAATGTGTTTTTGTTAGTTTAGAATGAGCCCTTTATATCTACGGAGGGATATAAACGGAGGGAGGGGGTCCTTTTCCAGTGCAGTGAAGCGAAGTCAAGATGAACGTGCCATGTTTCTACAGTGGCCAAGAGCAAACGAGCCGTTTGTCAAATATGCACAATGAAGTGTCTCAGTCAACGCAGCTGACTGAGCTTCACTCACTGCTGAACCTTAGCTCCTCTGGTGGCGTGTCCATTCTCGCTCACACGACCCCCTGCGTTTTGTATGTGTCGGTTGGACTTTTTCATTCAAAACGTCACCCAAGTAGGTGTGTAGGACACGTTATGTTGATCAGACTAGGGTTTTGGCACCTGCGTTAATAAAATAATATTATTTCACACATTTAAAAACATTGGTGACAGTCTAATAATAACAACTTTATTTGTTGTCAAACCTGTTTGTTGAAACAAAAAGATAACAAACACGACGCTCTGTTCTTCATGGTTGTCATGTCATATGGGCCAACGATATTTCCACAGCTACGTCAGACACACATACTTGGGTGGGTAGGGCCTACTGCACTTGACTTCATTCCAGTTTCTTTGTCTGCCACACCAACCTCTCTAATGAGGGCTTGTATATCAGAATGCATGGGAGTTTTCTGTTGGCTGTTTGTTCACTACAGCTCAGTATTCAACACTATTGTTTAAGGATGGTGAAAAAAATCGATTAACGATTACTCGCGATTATATTATGAACGATTATGAATCGATTATTACATTTCCAAAAATCGATTATTTAAAAAAATAAAAAAAACTCTACACTGAAGATGCTTTGACTTGTTTATTTTGTATAAATTAAATTGTAATACGCAGTCAAGGGTCACGCACGCGCGCCCCCAATCAGCTCATGCGTGCAGTGGCTAGAGCAAGACGAGCGAGGCGAGGCGTGTGAAATGGAGGACGCAAAACCAAAAATAAGCTGCAAGCAACTGATACACCCAGCTCCTCCTGGGCTAAAAGCACATTTTGGTTTTTACGGCAAGAGTTCAAAACATGTCGACAAAACGCACGCCGTGTGCAAACTTTGCCACAATAAGCTCAAGTACTGCGGCAACACTAGCAGCTTGAGGGCTCACCTGTCCCGCTTCCATCCAGATGAGGCAAGCTCGGCTAGAGATGACCGCCTGAAGCCCGTCATTCCACCGAATCAACGCACTCTCCACGAGATGACAAAACTAGCCCCGGGCTCGGAGCGCGCTAAGACAATCTCAACGTCGATATCTTATTCATTGCCAAAGACATGAGGCCGTACAGCGTGGTGGAAAACCAAGGCTTCCGATACATGGTCCACAATTTGGAGCCAAGGTATGTGAAACCATCCTGAAGCTATTTTACCAATACGGCGATCCCGAGTCTTTACAACGAGATAAAGTCTAAAGTGAAAAATTCCCTCAAGTCAGCTCCCAGGGTGGATATAACTTGTGATTCCTGGACATCCAGATCCACCGTCTCATTTGTGACTGTTACCGCTCATCACATCAACACAGACTGGAAGCTAACTAGCTACATGCTTCAGACGAGAGCTATGGATGATAGCCACACAGGCGCAAACATGTGTGAGTTTCTCAAGGCTGTGGCGGACGAGTGGGGAATAGAGAAACACGACCTGGTTCTCGTCACCGACAATGCCTCAAATATGGTCCTGGCTGCAGAGCTTGGCAACTTTCTACATGTCTGGTGTTATGCTCACACCCTCGACCTCGCCTGCCAACGAGCCCTGAAGTTGCCCGCTGTAGCACGACTTTTAGGTAGAGTCAGACGGATCACCACCTTCTTTCATCGCAGCACCACTGCCAGTCATGTGTTGGAGCAAAAGCAGGTCTTACTCGGTAAGCAAGAGGCTTTAAGTACATTTAAAAATATAATTCCTAATGTAAGCTATGAGTAACAGGCTCTTTGTCTTCACTTTACCAGAACTGCCTAAACACAACTGAAGATAGATGTGCCAACAAGGTGGAATAGTGGCTTTGATATGGTTGATCGGTTCCTGGAACAACAGCCAGCTGTCTGCGCAGCACTCCTCTCTCCTCAAGTAAGTATGGGATTCATTAGCCCTAGTATCAATGCAGTGATTGATTAATTATCAGTCTGTGATATAGTTTGTTGATGCATTTTCACATGATTGTATCATGGCTACATAGTACATACAGTAAGTAAAACTGACACGTGTTATTAATAATGTTAACCAGTTAGCTGTGCCACTGTCCGTCTATTGTTTCATTTGTTGTTTGCCTCACAGGATATAAGTTGACATGCACCAAGGTTATTCACTAAAACTAGGTGTGAAAAATATTTTAGTTAACTGAAATAGAAAGTGTGAGTGTTTATGTGAATGGATGAACCTTAAAGCAATTGTTTTGTTTTAACAATTCTAATTCCTGTGCTCATTTCCCATTATCCTCATAGGTGAGGAGAGGTGTACATGTGTGCACACTGAGTGAGGCAGATGTGTCCGGCGCTGAACACCTAGTGAAGGCCCTCAAGCCCATGAAATTGGCCACCACCACAATGTCTGAGGAGAGCGTGCCTACTCTCTCCATCATTGCCCCACTACATGGACAACTCCTGGCTAACTTCACCGCCGCACCAGAGGATGACCCGGTGACCCGTGAAATCAAGCATGCCATACGGGAAGATTTGATGAAGAGATATACATCTACAAAAGAGAGGCGCACACTCCATACAGCATCTGCCCTCGACCCTCACTTCAAGACTCTTCCATTCCTTTCAGAGGATGAAAAAGTGGAGACATACAGCAGAGTGACTATAGGGATGGCTAGGCGCTACGTCATCATATCCAAAAAGCCACTTCCGTGTCCATTCACTAATATCAGAGCTAATATTCTAACGGTATTCTAACGGTAAAATGGTGCAGTGCTGTGTCCCAAGATGTAAAAACAGAAACGACATGATTAAAACGATCTTGTTCTACCGATTTCCCCTCGACGAAAAAGGGAAGAAGAGATGGCTGAAGTTGATACGGTAAGTTGGATCTCAAATGATTAACAATAATAACAATAATAACAGACTAGCGGTATAGCTAGGTATTACTAGCTAGTGCTAGCTTTGTTTGTTTAGTCAGCACTTAGTTAGAAGTGCTTTTAAGGTTATCGTTATCATTTTTGAAATGCTACCAATAATGTTGCATAATGAAGACAGCCAGTGTCTGTGCTGCACAGGAAATCGTTAGACTTTGAAGTGAGTCTGCCTTTGACTCTTGTAGAACTAGCGAGCTGCTAAACAACACGTCTGATAATAGAAGTTGGTTCTGCAAGTTGGAGGGTGCCTGAGATGTAAGATGTTAATTGCCACTTAGTTATTTTATGTTATTTTATTTATTTTTGCAGGCGTGAGAAGTTCACCCCGAACAACAACTCGAGGGTCTGCGGGTGGCATTTTCCTGATGGCAAAGCAGCTGGGCCAACACGGTTTGCATGGAATGACGGAAAGGCTTTCCCCGACCACATCCCCACCAAACGTAAGAAAGTCCCTGCGACCGTGGAGGATGAAGCAACAGCTGGACTAGGCCCAAACCACCTTGACTTTGCTACACAGACCCATGGTACTTCAAGTGTTGTGGTGCTTGAAATAGAAAATGATATGCTCAGAAAAGAAAATGACCAACTGAAACGAGAATTGGAGAAACAAAAACAAATGTTTTCATTCAGTCAAATCTCCTCCCACCCTGACAAAGTCACACACTACACTGGCTTGCCAGATGCTGCCACTGTCCTCTTTTTGGAAGCCCTTCTCTCTAAATTTGATCTCCAGTACCACTTTGATTGGAATGTCCAAATTATGCCCCTCGTTGATCAGCTACTCCTGACCTTGATGAAGCTCAGACTGAATTGTGGCATCCTAGACCTTGCAACAAGGTTTAATTGCTGCCGTGCCACAGTCACCAACATCTTCACCACAATCAGCAGTGCACTGTAGGACATTTTATATGTCGGCATGATGGAAAACAACATCCCCTCCAGAGTCAAGAACCAAACCTCCCTGCCAGATTGCTTCCAGCCATTTCCCGACTGTCAGATTGTGCTTGACTGCACCGAAGTGGCCGTCTCCAACACAGAAAGACTGGACACCCAGAGTCATCTGTACAGTTATTACAAAGGACGCACCACACTTAAAGCTCTGATTGGTGTGACTCCCAATGGAGTTATAGCCTTCGCCAGTGACCTATACGGTGGAAGTACCTCAGACAAGATGATTACAGCTGACTGCGGAGTACTCCAACAACTACAACCAGGTGACACTGTGATGGCAGATAAGGGATTCACTATTCGTGACATTTTGCCTGAGGGAGTTTCACTGAACATCCCAACGTTCCTTGTCAATGGACAGTTCACAGTGCAGGAAGTTAACCACAACAGACTTTTTGCCAGTGCAAGGATTCATGTGGAGCGTTCCATACAACGTCTTACATCCCATACCAGTATAAGGAGCATGCCAACAAGATCCTGAAAGTATGTGTTTGTCTTGTGAATTTACAGACGCCCATTCTCCGTGAAATAGCATGAATTGTTGACAATTAAATCCTTAAAAATAAATGTCATTGTTTTACTCATGTCTATATTTTTTGTCTGTCACATTAAAATCATTCAGTTTAAGCCCCCATCAGTTGGATGAATAATTGAGGGAACTACTTGGACATAGCCTACACTTTGACAGGCTAGGTGCAAAATATTCTGAACTAGCAGACAAAAATGAGTCTTCACACAGTTGCTCCCTAGCCTGGGAATTCCCATGCTGCTTTGCGCGCGATTTCATTCTCACTGCAAAGAAAGCCTGGAAACCACCGCCCTTATTTTCCCCTGAGTTAGGGAACCAATCACAGAACGGGGGGGGGGCAGCAATACGATGACGACGTCTATGCACGACACCGAAGCTTGTAGCGTGTTAACCCAACATGGCAGCGGACACAACGTTACCGTTCGATGCAGCTTTAGAAAGTGTATTAAGTAGCTTTTGTAGCAATTAATTTAATTTTAGTAGCTATTTTTTAGTAGCAATTGGCTATGAATCGCGCGCAAAGCAGCATGTGAAGAACCAGACGCCATTTGATAGACATTCGTAGCGCCCAATAAACGGCTCTAGGCATTCGTAAACCACGCCTCAAATACGAGAAAATGCACACCTAGTTCCCAGACCACCATCTCATCGAGATGTGGACGCGTCAGCCAGGCTAGTTGCTCCCAGTCAGTTTATTGAAATCATGTACTAGAACAGGTCATGAATGCAGGGTCAATATAATTTTACATTTCTGACAGAATGCGAGGTAGGAAACCATCCTTATAGAATGTTTCTAGTAAGTTAATGTTGTTAGCCCATGCTGGGTCTCTATGGATGAGCAAGATTACAAGGTCAAGAGGAGTCCACACCACAAGATGACAGCTGTTGGCTCCTGTCAGGTGCAGATTGCCCTGAATCTGATGCCAGTGGTTGTGGGTTTGCTTGAGCTTTAGTAAACCAGTGACTTCATCCAGTTCTAGAAAAAAGTCCTTTCTCTCCGCTGCTTGCAGGTTGGTCTGGGTTCTGGCTAAATAGGGACATTTCACCTCAATGATGATGTCATCGGCCACCATCCCATCTGGAGAGCCACCGAGCAGGCCGCTGTCAGAAAGGAACACTCCCTTCTCCTGGATGGTCACACCAGTGCGCTTCATGTATTCCTGCTTTGCCTTTGGTTCATGGAGGATTCCCCAATCACAAGCCTGGGGGCAGGGACAGAAAAAGTTGTAATCTTGAATACTATCCCTGCATTCCGTATCGCATGATACGTCCATACTAAATGACACAAAATTTGACTGGATGTAGAATGCATTCCTGTACTCTAGACATAACATTGACAAAGAAGCATTATGAATTATTTATATATTCATGTTTTTATTTAGATCACTTAGTGCCCACCACTTACATGAGATCCTTGTTTGAGGTTGTACTGGCCAAGCAGGGTCTTGAATAAGGAAGGAGGGTAAGAGTTCCGCTTCACTGCTGCCAACACCAAACCAAAGTTGCTGGCGGTGATTCTTTTCCGGAGATATGCTGTCCTGTTAAAAGAAAACCACAACAGTTAACCTCATGCCACTTGCAACACAGGTGCATTTTGTCCATGTAGCACACAGGGATGTTTCCAGCACTAATGGAGAGAAAGCTAGTCAATACTGTATACCTGAAATCAATAGAGACTGTATTTGTATGTATCATTACCATAAGGTATTCTTGATTTGCCCAACTGTGGCTCTCTCAATGGCTTCTTTCTCTTGTGGACTGACAGCAAGCGATGAAAGTACATACAGAGCTTTGTCCTCTGTATTGCCATAACCTGGGCTGGTCACTACCCCATCAAAGGTCTTGATAGGAACGGTCCAAATATGAAGTAAAACAGACAAATATCATTAAATTAGACAGAAAATGTTGGTCAATGATGTTCAGTAAGACATGGACCACACATGTTGTTTGACATACATACAGTACAAATGAAATACATTCAAAGTGTGAACAGTTTGATGTCTGATTTGCAATGGTTTATATCTATGGTTATGTCAAATTGAATTCATCATCAGTGGAAAATGGAGTGTGGTGGGATAACTCAATAAAACTTAGATAATTTGTTACTGATTTAATATAGTGCTCTTGTCATGTTTCTGATATAGCAGGGCGTGACAAATCAAAATACAAAGGACAGAAGTCAAACCTGAGGTGTTTCTGGTGCCAAAATCCAACCCAGACCTGTAAAACGGCCCAGCTGTGCCAAGGAGTTCAGTGTCAATTCTCTGTCCTCCTGGGTGACAGGTCGTTTAATCCCAGCTGAAATAATAGCATGAAAGGGTTAATAAAATAGATTATAGTATTCTCACTTGAAACCATCTCTTATCTCACATAACTGCTGTCAGTAGAATCACCATTCATCTATAACACTAAAGCCAGACAGGGCTTAGCTCATAGTATGAAAAGACAATGATTTTTCTGTAATAATAAAACTGCAATCATGATTAATAACACTGAATTAATTTATGTGCTGACCTTGAGATGTGGAAGGTGCAATCACAGACACCCTCTTCGCTGTAACCTCATCTGTTTTGGGTGCCGGGGCCCTCTTCCACACACACTCGACATCCGTGCGGGTTAGGTTCTTTTCAGCCCAAATCAGCAGGGCTGCTACATGGTGACACTTGGCCCTCCCGACAGCACAAGAGCAAGTACTTGCCTTTACCTCCTGTTCCTCAACGTGTACCTGAGTGAATACAACTTAGCTAGCTAACCCTCATCAAACCCTAAGATAGCTAAAGGACAATCAACAACTCACAGCCTGTGTTTATATTAGCTAGCTAGCGCTAGCTTCCAACCCTAAATTCACTAACCTGTCTAGCTTTTCTATAAGACATTTCCAGTGTGTTCTAACGTAATTTACATGAACAAAACATGTAAAGTTGTATGTTACGCTGTTATGCTGAAAACAACTAAGCTAGATAACCCTCACCAAACCCCAACACGGCTAAAAGACAGTCAGCAACGCCCCGTGTTGACATTAGCTAGGTGCTAGCTATTCTCACCTCAACATCGTAGTTTTTTTTTCTGAGAGGCCTGCACTTTCCCTACTATACTTCCACCTGACATTGATACAGATATTACTCGATTGGAGTTGATACGAGTTGAGACCCTTTTTGACAGACTTTAGAAAGTCAGCAAAGTAGGCTGTCACTGTATAGAAGGTGACCGGTTCCTCAGCTGTAGCCATTGTTGTTTGGACACGGAATTGACTTCTAACGGTTCCTGACGTCACACTAGCCATCCGTATAGAGGCTGCATCAGCATCCCCCCAGGTATTCTCTTTGATATACAGGTAAATAAGACTTTAGAGAATGATCAATTATGCAGATCTTAGATTATTAGAAAAATATAGCCAATCAAAGCTAAAAAATGAATGGGTAAGTTTTGTTTTGAGTGTAAAATGCAGACTTCGAATGTAATTAAAAAAAAGTAAAATGTAGGCCATTGAAGTTAGCTGTGGTAGCTATGATAGCTATGATAATGATAATGATAATGATAATGCTAGCTATGATGATGCTTTTGTATTTGTTTGATCATTTTGAAATGTCTTATTTTACTGTTTCGCTGTGGCAGATGGTGAGGCGAGAGGCTCAAGTCCATGAGGGGGAAGGTGATGACGTGGCGGGGGGCCATGATGATGGTGAGGAGGATGACACAGTGGAGGCAGTTCGAGACGAAGGCCCGGGGTGGAGGAGGCCGGCCCCTCCACCTCAAGACCATCTTCACTTACTGCACTTCTGGGCCAAACCTTTAGTGTTGTCACCACAGCGGAGCCCAAGTCGGCACAAAGCAGAGCTGAGGAAGAAGTTCGCATGTATCTGGAGCCCCCTTCACTTCCTCTCGCCAGTGACCCCCTTGAGTGGTGGAGCACCTACGATCATGTGTGTCCTCTACTAGCCAAGCTGGCCAAACATTACTTATGTATACCAGGTACGAGCGTAGCTGCGGAAAGAGTGTTCTCCACTGCGGGGGACATTGTCTCAGCACAACGGAGCACACTCACTCAACAACATGTGGACCAGCTGGTCTTCCTCCATAAGAATCTGGTCGTTCCAGAGCAATAACTGATGTTCAGCACAACTTTACAATCACTCACAAGTTACAGTATTTTGTATTTTTTGTATTCTGTCACTGTGTTCTACAGCGTATAAGCTGTTAAGATGATTCCTTTGGTCATTTGTTTTAAGTTATTTATATTTTATTTTATATTTTTAAGTTAAAATATTCCAGGTGCCACTCAATAAAAGAGAAGTTAAGTAATTAAGTTGCTGATTGTTTTGTTTTTTTAAATTGTGCAATAACTTTGTGGTGTATTTTGAGTTACTGTTGTCAAATGGAAAATGAATCGATAATTGAATTGATAATCGTTAATCGAAAATCGTTAATAATCGAATATCGGTTGTTGGCGTGTCCCCCAACATCCTCATTGACTTTCACAGATGCACCATCGAGAGCATTCTCTCTGGCTGCATCACTTCTTAGTATGGCAGCTGCTCCACCCCAGGACCGCAAGGCCCTACAAAGAATGATGAAAACCGCCAAGACCGTCACGGGCAGGGTGCTGCCCACCCTAGACAACACCTACCTCACCCGATGCCTGAGGGAGGCCCATAAAATCACCAGGGACCACAGCCACCCAGCACACTCACTGTTCACCCTGCTGCCATCTGGAAGATGGTATGGGAGCGGTCAGTCAAGCACTTCACGACTGGAAGACATTTTATGTATGATGCTTATATGCATATGCACCTGCACATTTGTATCTATATCTTTAGATCATTGCTACTGTGGCAGGTTAGGGGTTTCCCCTCCCCATTTTCACCTACCAGGGCATGGGCACACTCAGGTGCAGTGATTGCAGGCCGTGCATGCATATAAGGTGAATCAATCAGCGATCCCGTGTGTGTGTCTTGGTCCTGGAGCCTGGTGGCGGTGGTCACGGCGTGGCGGAGTCTCGTTTGGTGTGGCTGTGTGGCAGCGCATAATTTCGGGCCGCAGAAAATCTGTATCCCAGTTGTAAGTGATGCCTTTCCAGTTTTGTCATTTGCCGGTTTTGGCATTACATTTTCCGCTCTGTGTATTGTAGCGCGGCCGGCTTGTCCCCTCCGCCTTCCCGGTCTGGAGTGGCATTTCCATTGCTGCTTTTATTTCATTCCGTGATGCCCTTATTTTTATAGCATTTTAGTCTTTGATTTTCTTTGATTTTCCTTCCATGTTGGAACGTGCCTCGTTCAAAACATTTGAATGTACAGTATGACTGTAAGCAGTGGAGGCTTCTCCGGTGAGGAGAGGGAGGAAGATCCTCCATAACATTTTTGAGAATGAAAAGTGTAGATTGCCCAGACTACTGTAATGAATTAATACCCTTAAATATGACTACTTTAATGCCCTTTGTGTGTTGAGTTCGTTCCCATGGGTAAACATGACATCAGCACTCCCTATCGCTATTGAAAATGACTGCTTGAGGACTTTCCTCCCTCAGCCTCCAATTTACTGCCATTCATTTCGCCGGCAGTGTTGGCGGCCGGTGATAACATGGGGTTTAATGGGGTAGAGGAGGAAAATCCTCCTCTGAGAGGGTGTGACTAGCTAAGAGGTCTTAATTGCGCCAAAATATATTAACAAATAGGCTGGAGCCCTGTCCAGGGTGTACCCCGCCTCTCGCCCGTTGCAGCTGGGATTGGCTCCAGCCCCCCCGCGACCCTCGTAGAGGATAAGCGGTTACGACAATGGATGGATGGATGGATAATAATAATAACTAGAGTTCAAAAATTCCCTCGAGGGAAATTTTGATAGTGCACGGGTGACGCTACCGGAGTGTGAACCTCTATCAGAGTCACAGCCGTTTGAGTAATGGTGCTGATCCCAAAAACAGCAGTCAACAAACTGAACGTCATGAAACAGTGAAATGTAAGGAACCCAACATGTCCTGAAAATTTGCCTCCAAACCCTATCTAATAGCAATAACATGTAATGAAACAGAATGCCAGAATGTCGCAATGCATTCTGGGAGACACTCCCCCAACACGTTACAAAACACGCTACTATCCACGATTTTCTCAGGCAAGTACAACAACTTGAACTGACAATACAAAAAACACAAACGCATTAACCTAATTTACACAAAATAGAAACAACATTTAATTTGATTTGTGTCCGTTGACGAGAGAGACGCTAGATGGTAACCATGGCAACGGAGACTCGATATCTCACAGTTTATTTATCAACGACAAGACAGACAGATCTCACTGCCCATCACTGATCAACTGCTGCGGTCGGGACGTGTGTGTGTGTGTGTGTGTGTGTGTGTGTGTGTGTGTGTGTGTGTGTGTGTGTGTGTGTGTGTCACTCAATGTTATGAATTAAAATGACAGTTTTGCAAGCACCCACACACGCAAGCACGCGCAATGTCGACAGAGACGTTGCGGTTAGGGTTAGTGTTAGGTTTACTTTACATTCACATTTAATTTGATTTGTGTCCGATGACGAGAGAGAGACGGAGAGAGATAGAGCACTTTGGTAGAGAGACATACAATAACAGAGAGCGAGCGCCGGTCTCGATAAAGCCGTTATTCAGCTAAATGAAACGTTATTTCCCGATTGTTTCACAGCGGTTACATTCAGCAGGTAGACAGGGCCATGAACTGCGCCTGTCTGAATCACATTATCCAATGAAAAGTATTAGAGCTCTGTGCGTGATCATAGCCAGGACATCGCGTCTACAACCAGTTCTCCCAGCAGCAGCGGTGTGTGTGTGTGTGTGTGTGTGTGTGTGTGTGTGTGTGTGTGTGTGTGTGTGTGTGTGTACAGGTGCTGCGCGCGATCGATACAATGTTATTATTTAAATTGACAGTTAGACCCACACACGCGCGCGATGACGACAGAGACGAGGAGGAGAGGAATAGAGGAAAACAGCCATTTTCTGCCTCGGCACTGGTCTCACATTTGGGCTTATTCTGACAAAACGGTAGCTCCTACCAGAAAAACAGCAAGACCATCATCGCCGTTAGGACTTCCCGAACGATTTGGTGTTTCTAAAATGTTTCTAGAGTAAATATTTCGGAGACACTCGCAAGTTTAAAACAGGGGTCCGTTCTGCTTTTCTCTGAAAATATTTGAAATATTTGTATTGGAGTCAATGAGGAGAAGACAGCGACTGGCCGCACTTAGAGGCTGCTAATTCGAATTCTGTAAATCTCTCCGATTTTTTAAACACATTGTGAGAGACAGAACACCTATGTCTACAAAGTTGGAAAAAATCACGTGTGTACATTGTAAACTGTGGCCAGGAGCAGCGTGGAAAGACATTATTTTTTTCATTTTTGTGGGGCTCTCTCCACTCTAGCTACACTGTAACCCTAATAAGGGCATGCAATACACACCCATTGTAATCTCATCATTTTTCCAAAAATGATCATGGTAATTGAACAGTGATTGATCAAAAAGTATATGACCTATCAAAACATGGAAATATACATAAAATACACAAGACTTTTGTCTACTGTTTAAAGTTGAAATGGAGTCTCTAGGTCAAAGTATGCAGGAGCAGCAGACAGCACCAAAAGTCTTTATTTTTTTACCTCCTCCCATTCATTGTCTATGGGAAAATATTCACAGTTTTTTGCCAATAAAGTCATGAAAAATTAATATTATTTTAAGAAATCGAATAGCACACCGATCCCGATGAAGACGCACATTTTGATATATAATTTGTCCTACAACTCTTCGAGTTGTAGGACTAGTAGCGAATCAAAATTCATCCGGAAGAGGAATAATAACTAGAGTTCAAAAATTCCCTCTAGGGAAATTTTGATAGTGCACGGGTGACGCTACCGAGTGTGAAAGTCTATCAGAGTCACAGCCGTTTGAGTAATGGTGCTGATCCCAAAAACAGCAGTCAACAAACTGAACGTCATGAAACAGTGAAATGTAAGGAACCCAACATGTCCTGAAAATTTGCCTCCAAACCCTATCTAATAGCAATAACATGTAATGAAACAGAATGCCAGAATGTCGCAATGCATTCTGGGAGACACTCCCCCAACACGTTACAAAACACGCTACTATCCACGATTTTCTCAGGCAAGTACAACAACTTGAACTGATAATACAAGAAAACACAAAAGCATTAACCTAATTTACAACAAATAGAAACAACATTTAATTTGATTTGTGTCCGATGACGAGAGAGACGCTAGATGGTAACCATGGCAACGGAGACTCGATATCTCACAGTTTATTTATCAACGACAAGACAGACAGATCTCACTGCCCATCACTGATCAACTGCTGCGGTCGGGACGTGTGTGTGTGTGTGTGTGTGTGTGTCACTCAATGTTATGAATTAAAATGACAGTTTTGCAAGCGCCCACACACGCAAGCACGCGCAATGTCGACAGAGACGTTGCGGTTAGGGTTAGTGTTAGGTTTACTTTACATTCACATTTAATTTGATTTGTGTCCGATGACGAGAGAGAGACGGAGAGAGATAGAGCACTTTGGTAGAGAGGCATACAATAACAGAGAGCGAGCGCCGGTCTCGATAAAGCCGTTAATCAGCGAAATGAATCGTTATTTCCCGATTGTTTCACAGCGGTTACATTCAGCAGGTAGACACGGCTGAACTGCACCGCCGTTAATCAGCGTAATGAATCGTTATTTCCCGATAGTTTCACAGCGGTTACATTCAGCAGGTAGACACGGCCATGAACTACACCTATCTGAATCACATTATCCAATGAAAAGTATTAGAGCTCTGTGCGTGATCATAGCCAGAACATCGCGTCTACAACCAGTTCTCCCAGCAGCAGCGGTGTGGGTGTGTGTGTATGTATGTGTGTGTGTGTGTGTGTGTGTGTGTGTGTGTGTGTGTGTGTGTGTGTGTGTGTGTGTGTGTGTGTGTGTGTGTGTGTGTGTGTGTGTGTACAGGTGCTGCGCGCGATCGATACAATGTTATTATTTAAATTGACAGTTAGACCCACACACGCGCGCGATGACGACAGAGACGAGGAGGAGAGGAATAGAGGAAAACAGCCATTTTCTGCCTCGGCACTGGTCTCACATTTGGGCTTATTCTGACAAAACGGTAGCTCCTACCAGAAAAACAGCAAGAACATCATCGCCGTTAGGACTTCCCGAACGATTTGGTGTTTCTAAAATGTTTCTAGAGTAAATATTTCGGAGACACTCGCAAGTTTAAAACAGGGGTCCGTTCTGCTTTTCTCTGAAAATATTTGTATTGGAGTCAATGAGGAGAAGACAGCGACTGGCCGCACTTAGAAGCTGCTAATTCGAATTCTGTAAATCTCTCCGATTTTTTAAACACATTGTGAGAGACAGAACGCCTATGTCTACAAAGTTGGAAAAAATCACGTGTGTACATTGTAAACTGTGGCCAGGAGCAGCGTGGAAAGACATTATTTTTTTATTTTTCTGGGGCTCTCTCCCACTCTAGCTACACTGTAACCCTAATAAGGGCATGCAATACACACCCATTGTAATCTCATCATTTTTCCAAAAATGATCATGGTTATTGAACAGTGATTGATCAAAAAGTATATGACCTATCAAAACATGGAAATATACATAAAATACACAGGAATTTTGTCTACTGTTTAAAGTTGAAATGGAGTCTCTAGGTCAAAGTATGCAGGAGCAGCAGACAGCAGTAGGCAGTAGTAAAAGTATTTATTTTTTGACCTCCTCCCATGCATTCTCTATGGGAAAATATTCACAGTTTTTTGCAAATAACTTCATGAAAAATTAATATTATTTTAAGAAATCGAATAGCACACCGATCCCGATGAAGACGCACATTTTGATATATAATTTGTCCTACAACTCTTCGAGTTGTAGGACTAGTAGCGAATCAAAAAAGCGAGGAAGAGGAATAATAACTAGAGTTCAAAAATTCCCTCGAGGGAAATTTTGATAGTGCACGGGTGACGCTACCGGAGTGTGAACCTCTATCAGAGTCACAGCCGTTTGAGTAATGGTGCTGATCCCAAAAACAGCAGTCAACAAACTGAACGTCATGAAACAGAGAAATGTAAGGAACCCAACAAGTCCTGAAAATTCGCCTCCAAACCCTATTTAATAGCAATAACATGTAATGAAACAGAATGCCAGAATGTCGCAATGCATTCTGGGAAACACTCCCCCAACACGTTACAAAACACGCTACTATCCACGATTTCCTCAGGCAAGTACAACAACTTGAACTGATAATTCAAGAAAACACAAAAGCATTAACCTAATTTACACAAAATAGAAACAACATTTAATTTGATTTGTGTCCGATGACGAGAGAGACGCTAGATGGTAACCATGGCAACGGAGACTCGATATCTCACAGTTTATTTATCAACGACAAGACAGACAGATCTCACTGCCCATCACTGACCAACTGCTGCGGTCGGGACGTGTGTGTGTGTGTGTGTGTGTGTGTACAGGTGCTTCGGGCGATCGATACAGAGATCGCGTCACTCAATGTTATGAATTAAAATGACAGTTTTGCAAGCACCCACACACGCAAGCAAGTGCGATCTCTACAGAGACGTTGAGGTTAGGGTTAGTGTTAGGTTTACTTTACATTCACATTTAATTTGATTTGTGTCCGATGACAAGAGAGAGACGGAGAGAGATAGAGCACTTTGGTAGAGAGACGTACAATAACAGAGAGCGAGCGCCGGTCTCGATAAAGCCGTTAATCAGCGAAACGAATCGTTATTTCCCGATAGTTTCACAGCGGTTACATTCAGCAGGTAGACACGGCTGAACTGCACCGCCGTTAATCAGCGAAATGAATCGTTATTTCCCGATAGTTTCACAGCGGTTACATTCAGCAGGTAGACACGGCTGAACTGCACCTATCTGAATCGCATTATCCAATGAAAAGTATAAGAGCTCTGTGCGAGAGCAAGACATCGCGTCTGTGTGTGTGTGTGTGTGTGTGTGTGTGTGTGTGTGTGTGTGTGTGTGTGTGTGTGTGTGTGTGTGTGTGTGTGTGTGTGTTGCGCGCGATCGATACAGGTCACTCACCCACACACGCATGCACGCGAGGAAAACACAACACAGCACTTCCCGCTTTTCAGCTGGGCCAAACCATTAGAACACCAGGCCCCCCCTGGAGTTTGCAATGTCATGGTACGGACTACCAGTAACGAACCCATAACAAAGCCATGTTCTGCCTCGGCACTGGTCTCACATTTGGGCTTATTCTGACAAAACGGTAGCTCCTATCAGAAAAAAAAGCAAGACCATCATCGCCGTAAGGACTTCCCGAACGATTTGGCATTTCTACAATGTTTCTAGAGTAAATATTTCGGAGACACTCGCGAGTTTAAAACAGGGGTCCGTTCTGCTTTTCTCTGAAAATATTTGAAATATTTGTATTGGAGTCAATGAGGAGAAGACACCGACTGGCCGCACTTAGAGGCTGCTAATTCGAATTCTGTAAATCTCTCCGATTTTTTAAACACATTGTGAGAGACAGAACCCGTATGTCTACAAAGTTGGAAAAAAATCACGTGTGTACATTGTAAACTGTGGCCAGGAGCAGTGTGGAAAGAGATTTATTTTTTTATTTTTCTGGAGCTCTCTCCACTCTAGCTACCCTCTAACCCTAATAAGGGCATGCAATACACACCCATTGTAATCTCATCATTTCTCCATAAATGATCATGGTCATTGAACAGTGATTGATCAAAAAGTATATGACCTATCAAAACATGGAAATATACATAAAATACACAAGACTTGTGTCTACTGTTTCAAGTTAAAATGGAGTCTCTAGGTGAAAGTATGCAGGAGCAGCAGACAGCAGTAAAAGTATGTATTTTTTGACCTCCTCCCATGCATTCTCTATGGGAAAATATTCACAGTTTTTTGCAAATAACTTCATGAAAAATTAATATTTTTAAAATTTGTATTGAAGCACACCGATCCCGATGAAGACGCACATTTTGATATATCATTTGTCCTACAACTCTTCGAGTTGCAGGACTAGATACGCATCAAAAAACGCGAGGAAGAGGAATAATAAGAAAAAATCCACAGTAGAACAATAGTGCTCGGGGCTTCGCCCCGAGCACTGGCTCCACAGCTTTGCTGTAGGGCCAGTGCTCGGTGCGTTTGCCCCGTGCACTAACTAGAGTTCAAAAATTCCCTCGAGGGAAATTTTGATAGTGCACGGGTGACAATACCGGAGTGTGAACCTGTATCAGAGTCACAGCCGTTTGAGTAATGGTGCTGATCCCAAAAACAGCAGTCAAAAAACTGAACGTCATGAAACAGTGAAATGTAAGGAACCCAACATGTCCTGAACATTCGCCTCCAAACCCTATCTAATAGCAATAACATGTAATGAAACAGAATGCCAGAATGTCGCAATGCATTCTGGGAAACACTCCCCCAACACGTTACAAAACACGCTACTATCCACGATTTCCTCAGGCAAGTACAACAACTTGAACTGATAATACAAGAAAACACAAAAGCATTAACCTAATTTACACAAAATAGAAACAACATTTAATTTGATTTGTGTTCGATGACGAGAGAGACGCTAGATGGTAACCATGGCAACGGAGACTCGATATCTCACAGTTTATTTATCAACGATAAGACAGACAGATCTCACTGCCCATCACTGACCAACTGCTGCGGTCGGGACGTGTGTGTGTGTGTGTGTGTGTGTGTGTGTGTGTGTGTGTGTGTGTGTGTGTGTGTGTGTGTGTGTGTACAGGTGCTTCGGGCGATCGATACAGAGATCGCGTCACTCAATGTTATGAATTAAAATGACAGTTTTGCAAGCACCCACACACGCGCGGTGTCTACAGAGACGTTGAGGTTAGGGTTAGTGTTAGGTTTACTTTACATTCACATTTAATTTGATTTGTGTCCGATGACGAGAGAGAGACGGAGAGAGATAGAGCACTTTGGTAGAGAGACGTACAATAACAGAGAGCGAGCGCCGGTCTGGATAAAGCCGTTAATCAGCGAAACGAATTGTTATTTCCCGATAGTTTCACAGCGGTTACATTCAGCAGGTAGACACGGCTGAACTGCACCGCCGTTAATCAGCGAAATGAATCGTTATTTCCCGATAGTTTCACAGCGGTTACATTCAGCAGGTAGACACGGCTGAACTGCACCTATCTGAATCGCATTATCCAATTAAAAGTATTAGAGCTCTGTGCGAGAGCAAGACATCGCGTCTGTGTGTGTGTGTGTGTGTGTGTGTGTGTGTGTGTGTGTGTGTGTGTGTGTGTGTGTGTGTGTGTGTGTGTGTGTGTGTGGCGCGCGATCGATACAGGTCACTCACCCACACACGCAACCACGCGAGGGAAACACAACACAGCACTTCCCGCTTTTCAGCTGGGCCAAACCATTAGAACACCAGCCCCCCCCCCCCCCCCCCCTGGAGTTTATGGTACGGACTACCAGTAACGAACCCATAACAAAGCCATGTTCTGCCTCGGCGCTGGTCTCACATTTGGGCTTATTCTGACAAAACGGTAGCTCCTATCAGAAAAAAAGCAAGACCATCATCGCCGTAACGACTTCCCGAACGATTTGGTGTTTCTACAATGTTTCTAGAGTAAATATTTCGGAGACAATCGCAAGTTTAAAACAGAGGTCCGTTCTGCTTTTCTCTGAAAATATTTGTATTGGAGTCAATGAGGCGCAGACACAGACTGGCCGCACTTAGAGGCTGCTAATTCGAATTCTGTAAATCGCTCCGATTTTTTGAGCACATTGTGAGAGACAGAACACGTATGTCTACAAAGTAGGAAAAAATTACGTGTGTACATTGTAAACTGTGGCCAGGAGCAGCGTGGAGAGAGATTTTTTTTTTAGTTTTCTGGGTCTCTCTCCACCTCTAGCTACACTCTAACCCTAATAAGGGCACGCAATACACACCCATTGTAACCTCATCATTTCTCCAAAAATGATCATGGTCATTGGACAGTGATTGATCAAAAAGTATATGACCTTTCAAAACATGGAAATATACGTCAAATACACAAGACTTGTGTCTACTGTTTAAAGTTGAAATGGAGTCTCTAGGTGAAAGTATGCAGGAGCAGCAGACAGCACCAAAAGTCTTTATTTTTTTACCTCCTCCCATGCATTCTCTATGGGAAAATATTGACAGTTTTTTGCAAATAACGTCGTGAAAAATTAATATTATTTTAAGAAAAGTAATAGCACACCGATCCCGATGAAGACGCACATTTTGATATATCATTTGTCCTACAACTCTTCGAGTTGTAGGACTAGTTTCGCATCAAAAAACGCGAGGAAGAGGAATAATAAAGATAAAGATAAAGATAAAGATAAGAAAAAATCCACAGGATAACAATAGTGCTCGGGGCTTTGCCCCGAGCACTGGCTCCACAGCTTTGCTGTAGGGCCAGTGCTCGGTGCGTTTGCCCCGTGCACTAATAAAAAGAATAATAATCTTAAGAAAAAATCCACAGGATAACAATAGTGCTCGGGGCTTCGCCCCGAGCACTGGCTCCACAGCTTTGCTGTAGGGCCAGTGCTCGGTGCGTTTGCCCCGTGCACTAACTAGAGTTCAAAAATTCCCTCGAGGGAAATTTTGATAGTGCACGGCTGATGCTCCCAGAGTGTGAACCTCTATCAGAGTCACAGCCGTTTGAGTAATGGTGCTGATCCCAAAAACAGCAGTCAACAAACTGAAGGTCATGAAACAGTGAAATGTAAGGAACCCAACAAGTCCTGAAAATTCGCCTCCAAACCCTATCTAATAGCAATAACATGTAATGAAACAGAATGCCAGAATGTCGCAATGCATTCTGGGAAACACTCCCCCAACACGTAACAAAACACGCTACTATCCACGATTTTCTCAGGCAAGTACAACAACTTGAACTGATAATACAAGAAAACACAAAAGCATTAACCTAATTTACACAAAATAGAAACAACATTTAATTTGATTTGTGTCCGATGACGAGAGAGACGCTAGATGGTAACCATGGCAACGGAGACTCGATATCTCACAGTTTATTTATCAACGACAAGACAGACAGATCTCACTGCCCATCACTGATCAACTGCTGCGGTCGGGACGTGTGTGTGTGTGTGTGTGTGTGTGTGTGTGTGTGTGTGTGTGTGTGTGTGTGTGTGTGTGTGTGTGTGTGTGTGTGTGTGTGTGTGTGTGTGTGTGTCACTCAATGTTATGAATTAAAATGACAGTTTTGCAAGCACCCACACACGCAAGCACGCGCAATGTCGACAGAGACGTTGCGGTTAGGGTTAGTGTTAGGTTTACTTTACATTCACATTTAATTTGATTTGTGTCCGATGACGAGAGAGAGACGGAGAGAGATAGAGCACTTTGGTAGAGAGGCATACAATAACAGAGAGCGAGCGCCGGTCTCGATAAAGCCGTTAATCAGCTAAATGAAACGTTATTTCCCGATTGTTTCACAGCGGTTACATTCAGCAGGTAGACACGGCTGAACTGCACCGCCGTTAATCAGCGAAATGAATCGTTATTTCCCGATAGTTTCACAGCGGTTACATTCAGCAGGTAGACACGGCCATGAACTACACCTATCTGAATCACATTATCCAATGAAAAGTATTAGAGCTCTGTGCGTGATCATAGCCAGAACATCGCGTCTACAACCAGTTCTCCCAGCAGCAGCGGTGTGTGTGTGTGTGTGTGTGTGTGTGTGTGTGTGTGTGTGTGTGTGTGTGTGTGTGTGTGTGTGTGTGTGTGTGTGTGTGTGTGTGTGTGTGTGTGTACAGGTGCTGCGCGCGATCGATACAATGTTATTATTTAAATTGACAGTTAGACCCACACACGCGCGCGATGACGACAGAGACGAGGAGGAGAGGAATAGAGGAAAACAGCCATTTTCTGCCTCGGCACTGGTCTCACATTTGGGCTTATTCTGACAAAACGGTAGCTCCTACCAGAAAAACAGCAAGAACATCATCGCCGTTAGGACTTCCCGAACGATTTGGTGTTTCTAAAATGTTTCTAGAGTAAATATTTCGGAGACACTCGCAAGTTTAAAACAGGGGTCCGTTCTGCTTTTCTCTGAAAATATTTGTATTGGAGTCAATGAGGAGAAGACAGCGACTGGCCGCACTTAGAAGCTGCTAATTCGAATTCTGTAAATCTCTCCGATTTTTTAAACACATTGTGAGAGACAGAACGCCTATGTCTACAAAGTTGGAAAAAATCACGTGTGTACATTGTAAACTGTGGCCAGGAGCAGCGTGGAAAGACATTATTTTTTTATTTTTCTGGGGCTCTCTCCCACTCTAGCTACACTGTAACCCTAATAAGGGCATGCAATACACACCCATTGTAATCTCATCATTTTTCCAAAAATGATCATGGTTATTGAACAGTGATTGATCAAAAAGTATATGACCTATCAAAACATGGAAATATACATAAAATACACAGGAATTTTGTCTACTGTTTAAAGTTGAAATGGAGTCTCTAGGTCAAAGTATGCAGGAGCAGCAGACAGCAGTAGGCAGTAGTAAAACTATTTATTTTTTGACCTCCTCCCATGCATTCTCTATGGGAAAATATTCACAGTTTTTTGCAAATAACTTCATGAAAAATTAATATTATTTTAAGAAATCGAATAGCACACCGATCCCGATGAAGACGCACATTTTGATATATCATTTGTCCTACAACTCTTCGAGTTGTAGGACTAGTAGCGAATCAAAAAAGCGAGGAAGAGGAATAATAATAAAAAGAATAATAATAAAAAGAAAAAATCCACAGTATAACAATAGTGCTCGGGGCTTCGCCCCGAGCACTGGCTCCACAGCTTTGCTGTAGGGCCAGTGCTCGGTGCGTTTGCCCCGTGCACTAACTAGAAAATTCCCTCATGGGAAATTTTGAAAGTGCACGGGTGACGCTACCGGAGTGTGTACATCATGAGATTCTGCAGAGGTTTCAAACAATTAATACCTGTAACATTATGATACTGTATACAAGGAGCACACCTACAACAAACATTCCTTTTTTAAGTATTTATTTATACAGTAACCTATGCCTTTTCAACATCAAATATGTGGGAGATGGTTACAAAAAATATGATGAAAAGGCAGAGTAGAGTTCAATGAGAGGGCAGTGATGATCTTCAATGTTGTCTGCAAATACACAAAACACAAAACCATCTGTAAGACACCAACATGAATCAAGTCAAGTTAAAGTAATCAAGATACTGTACAGTTTTGTACTCATGGGTAAATGTCTCTTACTTTTCTTCTGCTGACTTGCTGTCTTGATATTTGGTCCTCGTCTTCCAAGATCTGTTGACATCCTCCCTAAAATCTTTAACACATTGTTCAGTAACAGTTATCAAAGGGTTTAAGAATTTATTCACAGAGATACACAGACACAGCCTACATTGACCATCATAATGAAATCAATGACAATGCACAAGTAAATGTGTCTTACTTGTCTGTTGGGTTGCTGTCTTTAGCCGTGGTCCTCTGGAGGTTTTCTTCCTGGATCTGTTGTCATTCTCTCTAGATTAATAAAGCACACAATACAGTTAAAGCAAATCTTGCTCGAACATTTGATCACACTACAGTCGGTAAAACACATTGGAAAGTGTTGCTCACTCATCATCTGATGGGATGTTTTATCCTTTGTGGAGTCCTCTGGAAATCTGCTGTGGTCCTCTTGCATTCCTCTGCCTAGATCTTCTGTCACTCTTACAGGAAGATAAAAGGCAAAGACATTAATAAGTCACAGGTTTCAAAGCCTTCGGTAAACATTTGATCACAAACTGAAAAAAATAAAATTGCAGTGAATTAACAAAAATAATGAAATATCCCTCCCTTCTTGTTGAGTTGTTACTGGTGAGAGTCCCATGCAGTCCTCTGGAGGTCTTCTTCCTGGATCAGCTGTCATCTTTGGTATCTGCAGCTTCATTGTCATGGCTTCCCCTCAGACATGCAGGCATACATGATAGGAAGAGGTGTGGCATCAGTACAGGGCACTAAATACCCGAGTACATCTTTAAGTTAAGTCATTGCCATTTAATTGTTTTAAGAGAGACAGGGTTCCCCCAGGATTTTTAATCTTAAATTTAAGACTTTTTAAGACCACTTTAAATGAAATTTAAGACCAACGTCGCACCTTCCCTGGTATGCATATTCAAATTGACGTATTTGAATATAATAATTATTATTGAATGTAATACATTTGCATATTCATATGCAAAATTAAACCACCTATGCATTATATAATGTATTCTGTCATACAATATCACAGTGCCCTGTAACCACTTTTTTTGTATCATGCTTTGGGGTGGGGGATTATTGGATTGAACAACTTGCTGATATAACAGTTTACACTATATGCATTTTCATATGAAAAGGCAACAGCTTTTTTTTAATTTGTTTTACATTTTGTCAATCTTAACAGTAAAAGGCTAATATTGTGTAAGATTATAGAAAGCCTATTCATTATTTCACAGTTCTGTTTTCCATGCAGTTTGTTGCCAGACTGTGTGAAAAGTTACTAACAAAACTATGCTAGACAAATTGCAAATAACTTGTTCAGCTCAGTTGTTTTAAGAATCTCAATTCTGATCTAGGAAATGCACCAAAGCAACTAAGAAATCGTGATGACTCACTCACTCAATATGGACAAAAACGATGTCCTCTGAGTCTAGATGGCAGTAGCGCATCTATTCTCCCCCCCCCCCATGCGAACATGAGAATAATGGTACAGTCCTTTTTACCATTTTATAAAGTAGCCTAGTGCAGAGCACTGTAGCACGGGTATGCTCTGCCTATAAGTCTATGAATGTTCTCATTCATCCAGGTCATGTTTAATCCGGCCAACAATTAAATCGAACGCAATCGGACTTAGATTTGTCTGTGAAGACATTTCGCCGCTTGGATCTCTGTTTTACCCTTAGGTTACATTTTGAATGAACTTTTATTAAGTATTCTTCAGAAATGTTAGCTGTAGCTACTTACTCCATATCACTTCTGCCTGCAGTGTTGGTGTTGACCCGCACAGTATACCTGATAACGACGTGATAACGACGTTTTCCCTTTTCCGTGGGTGATCGTGACTGAGTTGATTTCACTTAACGCGCACTCTGAGCAAAGACAGTACAATGCAGCTTGGGGGTGTCAGCGTCTCAGCCAATGAATCTGTACAGGTTGCCAGATATTTTGGATGTAGCCTAGCCTGCTAAGATGCGACGTTTGGGTGTACGTTGTAACAACGAACAATAAATAAATGTTGTGGCGCCGTATCAAATAAAAATTTAAATTTAAGACATGTAAACGAAATTTAAGACCTGTGAACAAAATTCAATACCTTTTCGAGGCCTTAATTTCTGAATACAAAATTTAAGACTTTTTCACGTTTTTAAGACCTCGCGGGAACCCTGGAGAGAGAGAGAGAGACTTACTTTGTGATGGAGGAGGTGTCACCAGCGGCTTGGTCTGCATCTTCAGAGTGGGAACTGAAATCATCCACTTGAAAGGAAAGAAAAAAAAAGGTCTAGTGCAAGTTGGTAAAAATTAACTTGATGTTTGAACTTTGATGTTTCACATTAAACTTAATGTTGTGTTTCCCTTTACCTGGTCCTTGGCCCTCCTCCACTGCTGTCCCTATTTAGCCTGCCTCTTCTAGCTGTGAGGAAGGCTGCTGCAGCTTCCTGTCCTGAGCTCCCTGTCTTACATTTTAACAGACTGGCACTGTCCTCATCATCTTAATGTCTCAGATATTGCTGACCCCGTATAAATAAATACATTTATACATAAAGATATATAAATAGATACATCAATATATACAGACTTGAACTTGATTAGAATGATCATCATCATATGACCTGAAAATTTCCAGCCAACACATAACACCATGTTTAGTGTGTCGAGTAACTTAATTTTGGTTGACACACTTAACATTTAAAATGTAGACAGCGTGCACCCATGGAGCCTGCTCGATGGGAACATGCTTAGACACATGTATATGAAAACAATTACACAAGCCATGAAACAAAATGCACCCAGAACGGCAGCACAATTTGTGAGATAAATAAATAAATAGTATAATTGCACCCAATGTGCAATCACAGCATGATATGATTGATAAATAGATAAATAAATAACATGAAATAAATAAAGTTAAAATGCACCCAGAATGATGACAGCATTGTTGTTTTAAAATTAACATTTGCACCCAGAGACAGCCATTTTTTGTACCCAGAGCCATTAGGTACACGCCAGCACTTGGCTGGAATAAATAACATTAAATAAAGTTAAAATGCACCACGTGCAATCACTGCATGATTTGATTGATAAATAAATAACGTGAAACAAATAAAGTTAAAATGCACCCAATGTGCAATCACAGCGTATGTGATTGATAAATCCAGCATGATTTCATTGATAAAAAGATAAATAAATAACATGAAATAAATAAAGTTAAAATGCACCCAGTCTATTTCAGACTTAATAAAAAGCACCCAGAATGACAGCGTATCATATTTGCACCCAGAGACAGCCATTTTTTTGTATCAAGAGCCAGTAGGTAAACGCCAGCATTTGGCTGGACCCAGAGACAGCCATTTTTTTGTACCCAGAGCCATTAGGTACACACCAGCACTTGGCTGGAATAAATAACATTAAATAAAGTTAAAATGCACCCAATATTCAATCACTACATGATTTGATTGATTGATAAATAAATAACATGAAACAAATGAAGTAAAAGTGCACCCAATGTGCAATCACAGTGTATGTGATTTGATAAATCCAACATGATTTCATTGATAAAAATAAATAAATAACATGAAATAAATAAAGTTAAAATGCACCCAGAATGACAGCATTGGTCTGTTAAAAATATCATATTTGCACCCAGAGACAGCCATTTTTTTGTAACCAGAGCCAGTACGTAAACGCCAGGACTTGGCTGGACCCAGAGACAGCCATTTTTGTACCCAGAGCCATTAGGTACACACCAGCACTTGGCTGGAATAAATAACATTAAATAGTTAAAATGCACCCAATGTGCAATCACAGTGTATGTGATTGATAAATCTATTAAATAAATAAAGTTAAAATGCACCCAATGTGCAATCACTGCATGATTTGATTGATTGATTGATAAATAAATAACATGAAACAAATAATTAAAATGCACCCAATGTGCAATCACAGCATGATTTGTGATCAATAAATAGGGTTATAAATAAGTATAAATAGAGTATAAATAGAACACATAAAACCATTATGTGAAACTAAAACATCATGATTTAACGTATCATAGAAGACATGATTAGCACATTTTTGGCACAATGTGTTGGCTGGAGAGGCTATTAGTCAGTCAAAGTACAATAAACTGGACTGTGATAACTGTAATATGTTTGCAGAACACCTGAGTGAAGACATTTATCAGGATGTGAAATATAAATGTGATCAATCAGGGTGTTCTTTTCAGTTGTGGAGTCTGTGATCAACTGAGAGTAACCTCTGGACTGGAACAAATCTCTTATGCTTTTCTTTCCTTTTGACAAGAGATCCTCATTAAAGTCCCCACAAACAACAATGGGCTGGTGATTAAGTAATTCCAGCGAGTCCAAGAGGCTTTTCATGTTTGGCAGAAATTTTGCCAAACTGAAATTAGGCGGTTTGTAAACAGTCGCCAATAGCACTTTGACTGGAGCCTCAATTTTCACAATAACAAACTCTAAATCAGTGACATCTTGCATGTATCTGCGAGGCTCTGTTTGAACATCGCTTCTGCAGTACACTGCAACTCCACCTCCATCTTTTTTTGCCATGTCCACACAGGTGTTGTATGACACCTGTCTACTGCGTGTGAACATGTCGTATCCCTCCAGCTGGAAAACTGGGGACACAGAGGACCCTGACAGATGTGTCTCTGTGAGGCACAACACATCTGCAAGTCTGAGTTCATGATGTGCTTTCAGGTCCGCAATATGAGATGGAAGTCCTTGTGTGTTGTGGTGGATGATTGTCAAAGTCTTTAGAGTTTGGTCCGTTGATTTAAAAAGAGTCAACAGGGGTCTGGCACTCTGGAAAGATGCATGATTCATATTTTCCAGAGCCTTCTTGATTTCAGGATCAGCATATATCTTTTTCTCATCAAAGTCTCTAATGGTGAGACCTTGAAGGGAAGTTGTGCGGCTCAGAGCGACATAAGCCATTCCTCTTTCGAAAACACGTTTGAGGCACACGACCGCCGACGTCATGGTCATGCCTTGCACTTTGTGGGCAGTACATGCAAAGGCCAACTTCATTGGAAACTGACGTCGAATGACTCCCTTCTTGCTCGTGCTCTCCTCAGATCTCTCGATGTACACCAAGTCGTCTGAGGGACCCAGGATTTTTTTACGGAATCTCTGTCCTGCTGTAGGATTATCCAGCCGCAGCCCAATCAGCCTCGCAGCTTTTGGGCCACGTTCACTCATCACAATGTGTTTGATTGTTCCAAATGTTCCATTAACAATCCCATCCTCCACATCGAGATTCCTGGTCAACATAACGCGTACTCCTTGAGCAGCCATTATGTTGTCAGGCAAGTCTCTTTTGCTTCCTTGAAAGTTGTAGAGTAAGTTCATCATGCAGCCTGTTCTGGGATCTTTTCTGAAGTCTTGGGCTGCAATCTCGACAACATTCTTGTGGAGGGCGGCTACAGTAACAGCATTGTGATTGTCGACTTCTTTATTTGTGGCGTAGATGTGTAGCACATCTGCTGGACAATCCTTGCCATCAGCCACTGCCTGTGTGAGCAACTGCCTGTCTTCATGACTCAGACAATCTCCCTTTAGCTTCACTCGAAGGCGGTTCAGGAGTTCAGCAAAAGCTTGATCGTCTTTCTGTCTCATGATCTCTGTCAGGTTGACCATTGTGAAGTAATCCTTCCAGAGATCAAACTCATTCTGCTCATACACACACAGTGGCTTGGCTCTGCCGAGGGGTGGCAGTTGGTAAAAGTCACCTACAGCAAGGACAGACATTCCTCCAAATGGTTTCCTGTTCCCTTTGATTTGCTGAAATCGCCAGTGGACGTAGGCAAACAGCTCTTTGGAAACCATTGATATCTCGTCGATGATGAGAATCTGGGCATTGGACAGTGCCGCTCTGACTTCGTCTAGTGCATTTCCAAGGCCCTGATATGGTGGCTTCAAGGACCTTGGAAGCTTCAGGATGGAGTGCAATGTTTTGCCTGAGATGTTGAAGGCTGCTGTGCCAGTGAATGCAGTCAGCAGCACTGCAGGCTGGGACATGTCGGCTTTGTCCCGGAATCTGGGGAGCTCACGCAGAATCCTTGTTGCCTCCTGATGCATGCACTTGATGACATGGGATTTGCCACAGCCAGCTCCTCCCGTCATGAAATAATAAAATGGGTCTGGATCGTGGCCCCAGACACATTTGAAGCACCACTCACGCACACTGTAGAATATGGATGCCTGTGTCTCGTTCAGACTCTGATACATCTTTCTCATGTAGTCTGGACTCAACTCTGGTGCATCTATCATCTGCATGAAGCCCCTCCCATCGTTGTTGACTTGATAGTCGGGGATGTCTTCGTTCTCTTCATGCTCCGTCTCCAAGGGTTCGCGCTCAGCAAGACACTCCAAGCGGTCCAGTTCCACCTCGGGTGCAAAGGTGTTCCAAGCATTAAGAACTGGACCACACTGCTGAAACTGTTGGAGTGCTGCATCAATGTTTTTGCCTCCACCTTCGTATCGTTTCTTGTTGGCGTCTACGATACGTCTGATGTCCCCAACACCCCTTTTAGCGCATTTGTAAAACTGTTCATAAGTGGGGCATTGTTTATCAGTCAGCTCATCATCAGATCTGTGTGGGAGATAAAGCTTTAGAAGCCGCCTGTAAAACTTCTCTGGGGTTTTCTTTTCCGAGAAGCGAGCAAATCTGATGATGGCTGGTTTGCCTACAGTTCTCTTCTGAATGAACCCTTTCTCATTTTGGAGAGGAATTGTACTTTTGCCTTTAACTTGCTGGCCATACACTATCCTGTACTCTGATGCAAACTCAGCCAGACACATACATTCGAATGGTTGTCCGACAGGTCGGGCCAAGTACTTTTCAGGTACTCCTGACATCCACACCTCCTCGGAACCTGGTTCCATGTTTTTGAGCCTGTTGATGGGGTGACTCATTTTCAGACCGTCCTCATCAGTCTGAAGGAAAACAACGGAACGGGAGCACTTTTTCAAGGGTAAGCTGCAAGTGCGAGCTGCAGCTTCTTGAGCGCTGACCTCTCTGTGCTTTGCGTAGGCCTGCATGATCTGCTTCATCTCATCACGCTCATTGACCTTGGATTTTTTGACGTTTTTGATGACCGAGTTGAGGAATTCGGTCATCTCGTGCTCTGGCTTGGAAACATAGGACATCATGTACATTATGCAGCTGAAGTCATCGACAACGTACTGAATGTCCATGTTGGCGTTCCAGGCTCGTAGCAGGTCCGGATTGTAGGTGTTGATCCAACATTCATTTGGATCACGCTTCAGCATCACTACATTGCGGCTTGTCAGACTGATGACGTGTTCCAGGTACTCTTGTTCTGTCATCTTGCATTGGCGGAGCATGTCTGAGAAGCTGCTGAATGAGGTGTCTGGTTGCATGAGCAACTCTCTTAGTGGCTGAAGCTTTGACTTGGCTTCCTTTTGCATTTTTGATAGCTGTCTCTTATGTGCCTTCAATTGTGCAGCTGGATCTGGGTTTTCAACTGATTTGCTGTCTACAGTGGGTGGCCTGGTGATTATCGTTTTTTTCATAGGCAGTTTAGGGAAGCCAAATCTGCAGGAAACATTACCTTTTTTGCATGATTTTGAATGTTTCCTGCTGTGCACCTGAACCTCGGATACAATTTTGTGAAGCTCTGGGTCTCTCTTTGGGTCAGGCATTTTGCACGAAATGTACTGGTCAATGAATTTGGCGACATCGCTGTCAAGATCGCCTTCAAACTTGGGTGCATTTTTTATCCAGACCAGCATGTGAATGTGTGGGCTTCCTCTGGCTTGAAACTCCACACGGTAAAAGTAATCCTCTACTTCAGAAATGGGCTTTGCTGGTGAGAGGATGAGGCTGGTCATCAGAGCGTCTACTCTCTTTTCAAACATGCGCATAACTGTGATGGGGTTGCTGCGCAGAATGTCACATTTGGCGTTCCAGTCGAGCTCTGAAAAGTCCCCTAGTTCACCCTGCTGAGCCTTAATGACCTCCACGACTTCAGGCCATCTCATCTCAGCAGCAGAGAACGTCAGGAAAAATGTCGGTTTGCCAATCTGCCTGACCATTGCGTGGACATCTCTCAGTGTTTTCTCCCAATAAGCTGGAGTGCCTCTGAGTGGTTGCATGAATCGTGTTGCATCCTTGTCCATAATAAGTCTCTCCAGCTCTTCTTTGTCTTGCAGCATCAAGTTGTTAACTCTGCGGCCATCCTTGCTTTTGGATTTTCCTTTGCGCATTTGAATAGACATACTGCTGGTGGCCAAGTGTGTCTCTGTGACAAACTGCGCAAAGAAAAGGTAGCTTTGGTCACTGGCAAACCGTGTATCTGCAGCAAATAGCCTAGCATTAAAGTACATGCTGGGGGACAGTTTGATGTTTCTGGCTTCATCCAACGTGTTCTGTCCTGTTGGAAACTGCACAGGAAAGGCCATGGCTTCTAATTTTGGTATGGTGAAGAAACCTACTGGTTTGTTGCCTTGGGCGGGTGCAACACTGAAAATGCCATCACCATATGAAAGGATTTCCTGTGCAATGTCCGGGGGCTGCATGCATGTGTCCAGAGCCAGACCAGGTCTCAGCTCCTCTTTTTCTTTGTCTGCTTCCTCCATGTTTACCTCTGTGTTGCTGTGCTGCTCTGGGGTGCTGTGCTGCTCTGGCTGCGCAGCAACTGCAGTGTTGTGCCGTGAGTCTTCTTCATCGGCTGACTCATCTTGTACACTGTCATAAGTGGCACTGTCATCAATGGACACATTTTTGTACTCAGAATGTAGCTGTTTGAGTTTAGCCAGGCCAGCTAGCACATTCTTCATGTTGACGGTGTAGAAGTGCTGGTGGCCTTTGTATTTAATGCGTCTTTTTAGTTTTACTTGCAGTAGCTGTGCTTCAGTGTTGGGCCTTGGGAGACTGTTTACGACTGTTTCCATCTCTGATGGAACACACACAACAGCTCCGTGTACAGCTCTCTGTTGTCCTTTTGGCAGAGCGATTATTTTTGCAAAAGGCAGGATTTTAGCAATGAGCTGCCTTTCAAGCACATTAAGTATAGCCAATTCTGGGGGGATTGGTGCTAACTCTAGATTGTTTGCTACTGCAGGGGATGGCATTCTGCCTCTGCTCAGGTGGTTGTCACAGGTGTGGCAGATCCACTCCTTAAGTCTTTCTGGTGGAACAGAGCAGGGGGAAGTGCAGTGATCATCACAGAAATGAACATAGTTTCCTGTCAAGCATGCCACTGCCATTTTATTGTGTTTGCTATATTTGTCTCTTTTGCATAGCTTGACCTGATTGGGGAACATTGTTCTGTTACAGACTGTACAAACATATGTGGGTCCATGTCTATTAGTTTCATGGAAGGACGCCACGGCTGCTTCCATCACAGGATCCATCAGGGGCTGGGAAGGTTCCTGGTGGTGGGTAACAATGTGTCTGTATTTTCTTCTAATTCTAATTGCTTTTTGTATCTTGTGATGAATGCAAAAGACAGCATTAGTGGCCAGTTTGGTTATTGTTTTCTGGCTAACGCGTTGAATGCAACGTCGTCTAAACTCTGGGTCATTGTGATATCTTAACTTAAGACTTTGCATTTTGTTTTGCCTGTAGCTCTGGCTGGATGCATAATGTGTTTTCATGCACATTTTCAGTCTGCTCCGGTAAGCTGGATCTGTTCTGTACCGGTCAGTTATGGCTTTATTTTGTTTGCTTTGGAAAGCAGGATCTGTTCTGTACCGGTCAGTTATGGCTTTCTTTTGTTTGTTTTGGAAAGCAGGATCTGTTCTGTACCGGTCAGTTATGGCTTTCTTCTGTTTGATTTGGAAAGCAGGATCTATTCTGTACCGGTCAGTAATGGCTTTCTTCTGTTTGATTTGGAAAGCAGGATCTGTTCTGTACCGGTCAGTTATGGCTTTCTTCTGTTTGATTTGGAAAGCAGGATCTGTTCTGTACCGGTCAGTTATGGCTTTCTTCTGTTTGCTTTGGAAAGCAGGATCTGTTCTGTACCGGTCAGTTATGGCTTTCTTCTGTTTGCTTTGGAAAGCAGGATCTGTTCTGTACCGGTCAGTTATGGCTTTCTTCTGTTTGCTTTGGAAAGCAAGATCTGTCCTGTATCTTCCGATGTTTTGTTCCTTCTTTTTAGTTTGAACTTGGGGATCCAAATAATATCGTTTAAAGGACAACAGTCGTTGTTGATGACGACTTTTTTGTGCATACATAGTTTTTGCAGCCTGAACTTTTTTCATTCTAAATTCTGGACAGCTGGCATACTTGTTTCTATTATGTTCAGTGCCACAAGACAATGATGCATTTTGGTCTTTGCTAGCACTTGCCTTCCGTTTAGCTTTTTGTCGTCGCTGTGTATTCAGCTTGGACATACTTGCTGTTTGTGGGACAACTTGTGGGGCCGAGAAAAAGTTTATGTCAGCTGTCGGAACCTCTGCTTGGGGTGTGCAGGGGAGAGTTTCAGACTGGGTGTCTTTGGTTGGGTGAGCTAATTGTTGACAACGTTCACTGGAACCGACAGCGTCAAATGAAATGGGCACAAACTCATAGCTGGCATGAGCTCCGCGATTTTTAAACAGTTTGTGCAGATGGTCAGCCAGGTCGCTGAGCTCAGAGAAGGTCATCATGATTGCAGTTCCGTAGTGGTGTGGTAAGCCTGCTGCATTTCTTGTGTGTGAATCAAAGACTCCATACCTCCCCGAGTTGTCACGGGAAACTGCAATGCACTCTGGAGTTACCATGATCAAAGCTTGGCTGACTTCTGACGACAGACACTCTAGCTGTGTGGCAAGGGACTGCCCCCACTGCTCACTTCCTGGGCTGGGTGCTTGGGCTTTAAGGGGGCCTAGTCTGGCAAAAGACATTTTGACATTGTACATATTTGTGTCTGTCAGCACCTGTTTTGGCATTTCCTCTAATGTCAGGTGGTTTCCTTGGAATTTTTTGTCCAGAATTAGCTGCTGTTTAATTCCAAGATAGAGGGAGTCTCCCTGTGCCATCACTTTGTCGAGGGCAGTCGTGTTGAATTGACTGCCCTCATTCTGGTAAGCCAGGAAAGTCAGGGACATGCAGGTGCACTGGTGATTTCTGGAGAATGTTTTGTATCTCCCGTCATTCTGACTATGACTGGCCCTCACTTTTTCAACACGCTGGTCTGTCCTTGTCCTGGCTTGAACCTGAAATTATGTCATAAAAGGATTGCTACCATTAGCATTACTGTTTCACATATGATTAATATTATGATTATGGTTATTATTGTAGTGCTAGTAGTATAAATAATGCAGGATTAAGCCTATTTTCCACTGGATGCGGAACGGCTGCAGATCCGCTCCGCTGCGGCGGCGGAGCCGATACGCATCCATTATAATCAACGTGTGAGCGTCCACTGACTCCGGGTCCGCTGCGTCGTGGGTGCGGAACGGCTCCGTCATCCGCCAGCCCTCGCAAACGATACGCAGAGCTTCTATTTTTGACGGACGCCGGAGCACGGCGCATCAAATTCGACTCGTTCGAGCAGGAAGTCGTGCACAGATACAAAATAAAACATCCGACTTATTTTCGAAATACCTCTGGTTCTCAGCGGATCATATTTCACCAATTTAATACGTCATAATGAGCGGGGACAGACCTGAAGTCAACAGGTCAGGTTCGAGGCGGCTTTTCACCTCAACATCATGGATGAAGAGTGTCTAATTATGGGTGTTCAAAATCACCCAATGATTTTTGACCAGTCAAATCCTTTTTACAAGGATAACGATCTTCTTCTACTCCTGACTATGGAATGGACTCAAAAACATTGTAAATGCTTTGTGGTTCTCGACCGGTTATATCGCGTGATTATGCGTCAATTCGCGAGATCTCGTGCGCCCTCGGACAGCTGTCACAACAGGCGGGCCCGCAACGGAGCGGAGCACGGACGGAACCAGTCTGTTTTGACGGAGTTGAAGTACGCAGCCGTTCCGCAGCGGAGCGGATCTGCAGCCGTTCCGCATCCAGTGGAAAATAGGCTTTAGGGTTATAATGTCTGCAGTAGAAAGGTCTCTGCTGAGAAACACAGCTGCATCGCGCTGCACCCATAGACTTTAAAAATAATGGCCGTAGCACCTGTGACGTCATCCATTGGTTTGGGGGAGTCCGTTTTGTGATCCTACTACAGACATTTGAACTGCACTATCTTGGATTTTAGTGGGAGTGTACTTTCCATATTTTGGAGGAGATGCGGTGGTTAGCCGGCTGAGGACCCGCCCACTGAACTCAAAGCAACCAGCTTATGGTAACTGTCCATGAACCTGTCAGTCAATGTAACCACTCCCCAATTTATGTACGAATTTTAAGCCTAAACAATACTAAAACGGTTGTGGTACAAAAACACTTTTGACTCTTTTAATAGATATTTATTTTTTCCAAAAATGAAGGCCCCTAGAACTGATGCAAATACGCCGATGTGTGCAAATCCCAGTAGCTTCTTTGCGGCTGGCTTTATTGAAGCCCGGGCCACCTCATATGCTTTCTATGTTTCAGGTGACTTATCAAGTTTGACATATTAAGCTAGTGCTACTTTTAACAATTGTTACAATAACAAGTGACCTGTCTTCTTCAGAAACTTTGAAAAAGTCCCACACAATTGACGCCATGTTGTCTGTTTTCAAACATAAGCACGCTGTGCTTCATTCACAGCGTGACGGATATTCCCCATTCCCACGTTTGCTAGTCATTCTTTCGGCCTTTTTAAGTTTATGTTTCTATTGTTTATGTGTAACATGTGTAGAAATACTGTGGATATCAATTCAAGTCAGCAAGTACCAAAATTATGACAGAGTAACAAGTTGTTTTCCGACATGATGCAGAAAGAGTTTTTCTGATTATGCCAACGTCACTTGAACGCAGCATTCACTGCAGGCCATTCAGGTGTCCCAGTGGGAGTGGGGCGCTGCCGCGCTTACATTATATATAATCTTATATTATAATGTTATCGGAGCTATTCGTCATATCGGAATTATCGGAATGAGGTAATAATTTGTTATAACACGATAATCACCGTTCACCCCTAGATAATACCAATACCAAGGCAAAATAATGGACTACGGATATACAAAAAAGTTTACCAAATCAATTTGAATTACTCAATGGCATTTGTGAAATGCAGAGAAAGATAATGGTTTCAGAGATTTAACATGGGCCATAGTTTATTTCAGATGTAGTTCATTGTACTGTAAACATTTTGTGTGTGGATTGGAGAGGGAAGAAAATACCGTTGCTGGGGAGGGAGGATCGCAACCTGCATCTGTAATGGTCCAAGATGGCGTGGTTGGGGAAGGTGTCTTGAGCTTGGCCATCTGAGAACACATTACAACACATTCAGTGAAACTAAAGACTTTAATAAAACAATACACTTTATTCAGGTGGAGTGAAATTTACCTTTGCAGCCGGTGAACAGCAGGGGGTTGCTGCATCACCCGAACTCAAGGACAATCTGGTTGGGGGGGATCCAACGAGCTGTTGACAGATGACAAAAAACATTACACTCCAGACAGTGTGGATAATGGATAATGTAGACACAACTCAGTTAAAAAACATAGCACACAGAGCAGAAGGTACCATACATCGTTCACAGGAGGTCGGGTGCCCGAGGGGTGCCTTTCCTTAGTCCAGGGCGGTCTCAGCGGGGACACTGGCTGAGACTTCACAAAAAAAAGAAGACGAATTCAATTCAATTTTATTTGTATAGCACAATGAGCAGCAATAACAGTAACTGTAGCAATGATAACTGATGCCAATTAAGTCTATTAATTATCTGTCCTAGTTTTTTAATGAACTCAGCTACTGTCATTCTCAATGGTAATACATATCCAGTGAGTGCCATGTGCAATTTCTAAGGTTTGATTGGTCAAACACATCGGTTTTGTTCTTAAATCAGATAAAGTAATAATTGTAGGTGATTTTAATATCCATGTGGATGTTACAAATGACAGCCTCAGTAACACATTTACCTCATTAAGACATTAAACCTCATTAAACCTCAACAGCAAGACTGTCCACAATGTGGACAGTCTTGCTATGTCTCAGTTCAGTTTGTTGTTCAAAACAAGTTTCTGTGTGTGTGTTAGTTGTAATGGGAACATACACTAACTGGAGATGGGGAGCACGGGGGTTGGGTCTCGATGGTCCTGGACCCGGTGGCTGGGGGGGACTCCTGCTCCTGGTTGAGCTTCCTGCATCGCTGCTTCGCCGCCTGCGCACGCTTCCCCTTCCTCGGCATCCTGCTGGAGACAACTCCCTAACAAAACCCTAACCCTAATTAAATCTAATCTAACCCTGACCCAACCTGAAATACCTACTTACCCCAAATCTAATTTAATCTAGTGTAAAGTAACCTACCGGTAATCTTATAATGTTAATGTGTTGATATGTTATGTTATTATGTTAATAAGTTGAGAAAGGTGTGTGTGATGAAGGTGTGTGTAGATGAAGATCCAGGAATCTCTGTGACGTCGATGATCAATCTCCAAAAAGCTTTGTAAAGGTCTGACCGTGACCAAAGAGAATCTGCAATAAGAAACAAGCTAATTATGAACACATCTTGGACATATTTAATGTTCATGCTGTGCACCTAACTTCAGCAAATGTGCTAGTAGTGACGTATAAACACGCACAATATTTCTTACAACAGCATTATTTTGCAACACTAAGATCCATTTTTAAATCTGATATACTTGTCTGGCCAGTTATTAATTAATTAATTAATTGTGAAAGAACGTATCTAGAACGTGTCTAAAATGTTAAAAAAGAAAATAAAAAATAAGCAATGAGTCAGTCTTCAAATACACCACACTGCATTAACAAAAACATTAAGCCATTAATGAACCAGTTTAATTTAAGACATTCCCCATTCGAAAGCGCCATCTTTAATCACTGTTTTCCCGCGTACCGCCATCTTAAATCACTGTTTCCTTAAATAAGGTCTGACCGCTTAGCCTGGGAATTCCCATGCTTATTTGCGCGCGATTTCATTCTCACTGCAAAGACAGCCTGGAAACCACCGCCCTTATTTTACCCTGAGTTAGGGAACCAATCACAGAACGGGGTCAGCAAGACGATGAAGACGTCTATGCGCGACACCGAAGCTTGTAGCGTGTTAATCCAACATGGCAGCGGACACAACGTTACCGTTCGATGCAGCCTTAGAAAGTGTATTAAGTAGCTTTTGTAGCAATTAATGTAATTTTAGTAGCTCATTTTTAGTAGCAATTGGCTATGAATCGCGCGCAAAGCAGCATGTGAAGAACCAGACGCCATTTGATAGACATTCGTAGGGCCCAATAAACGGCTCTAGGCATTCGTAAACCACGCCTCAAATACGAGAAAATGCACACCTAGTTCCCAGACCACCATCTCATCGAGATGTGGACGCGTCAGCCAGGCTACTGACCGCTATCAAATCACATCGAAAATGATTTATCTGTGTAGAAATCATATTTACGAATTCCTCTAGCAAGTACAACAACTTGAACCGATAATACAAGAAAACACAAAACCATTAATGAACCTAGTTTACTTTGGCGCAAAAATAGAACACAAAGAAATGTAATTTGATTTGTGCCCGATGACGAGAGCGCTTTGGTAGAGAGACATGGCAGAGAGCGAGCGCCGACGTCGATAAAGCTGTTATTAAACAGAGAAATAGATAAATAAAAAGTTATTTCCCAATTGTTTCACAGCGGTAGAGACCACGTCACTCAAGGTTATTAATTAAAATGACAGTTTTGGATTTAATTTTTTACAAAGGAAATATTTATTTACACGTCTTTATTATCAGACTGCTATTACATATTCATATCGCGCATTTCCTATTCCCTATTGTGGCACATTTTCCCGCCGTTTAAATGACTGCCCTTCAAGACAACAACTGTACATATTTGAATGTGTTTCAGATTATTATAGCCAAAACACGACGGTAACAAAGTCAAGCTCACTATTGTGTACAACTGATGTATATTACTTACCTCTGACGCGATCAAGGGGAAGAGCAGACGGGGGGGGGGCTTTTATATGTCCTGGCCAAACACCAACGTCAGGCGACTGAAAATGACCAATAGGACTCCTCTTGTATCCGCCGTCAAATCAAACGAGGAATATCTGTAGGGTCTGCCTGACAACAGCTCGAGAACATTCGCGCCAGTGAAAATGACCAATAGGACTCCTCTTGTATCCGCCGTCAAATCAAACGAGGGATATCTGTAGGGTCTGCCTGACAACAGCCCAAGAACATTCGCGCCAGTGAAAAGGACCAATAGGAGTCGTCTTGTATCACCGGAGGACGCGAAAACCCGCGAAAACGCGCAGGCCCGCACGATGTCGACAGACACGTTGAGGAAAAGGGCCATTTTCTGCCTCGGCACTGGTCTCACATTTGGGCTTATTCTGAAAAAACGTTAGCTCCTATCAAAAACAAAATCCAAGACCATCATCGCTGTAAGGACCTCCTGAGCGATTTGGTGTTTCTACAATGTTTTCATGTTGTGGCGAGTTACGGTCGGCAAGCACAGCACAGCACAGATGAACTCAAGTTTTACAGGTCGCTCTATTGGGACGCGGTCACAAGCAGTCTATACATTTCGTCATGAGCAGAGTGGTAGGGTATGACAAGATGCCACAGTGAGTTGAGCAATGGTGCTCATCCCAAAAACAACAGTCAAAAAAGTGAAACAGTGAAATGCAAGGAACCCAACATGTCCTGAACATTCGCCTCCAAACCGTATCTAATAGCAATAACATAATGACACAGAATGCCAGAATGTCGCAATGCATTCTGGGAAACACTCCCCCAACACGTTACAATATCCACGATTTCCTCAGGCAAGTACAACAACTTGAACTGATAATACAAGAAAACAAAAAGCATTAACCTAATTTACGCAAAATAGAAACGACATTTAATTTGATTTGTGTCCGATGACGAGAGGGAGACGGAGAGAGAGAGAGAGAGAGAGAGAGAGAGAGAGAGAGAGAGAGAGAGAGAGAGAGAGAGAGAGAGAGAGAGAGAGAGAGAGAGAGAGAGAGAGAGACAGAGAGAGAGAGAGAGAGAGAGAGAGAGAGAGAGAGCACTTTGGTAGAGAGACATAGAATAACAATAACAGACAGCGAGCGCCGGTCGGGTGAATACTCGATTCTGATTGGCTGGAGGGTGTAGGTTAAAAAGTGTTAATGTACACCTTGGAAAGACGTTCGGGTCAAATTGCCTGATGACAGTTAGGCAATTGCGCTGGCTCAAACGCTAGATGGTAACCATGGCAACGGAGACTCAACGCCAACGGTATTTCACAGTTTATTTATCAACGACAAGACAGACAGATCTCATTGCCCATCACTGATCGACTGCTGCGGTCGGGACGCTATGGCCACGTTGCTTGGCAACGCCTGCATACGGGAGATATTTTAACTCTAAAACATATTAAAGAATTATTAATTGATTAATATTTCTTTCTTTCGTAAGAGACCATGGTATAAGCGGGATAATGCCCTTCGAGGTGTCCATTAATTTATGTTAATGGACACCTCGTCGGGCATTATCCCTTACGTATAGCCGGGCAGCGCTGTTTGTGTGTGTGTGTGTGTGTGTGTGTGTACAGGTGCTTCGCGCGATCGATACAGACCGCGTCACTCACTCAATATTATTAATTAAAATGACAGTTTAGTTAGTGTTAGGTTTACTTTACATTAACATTTAATTTGATTTGTGTACGATGACAAGAGAGAGACGGAGAGAGAGCACTTTGGTAGAGAGACATAGAGTAATAACAGAGAGCGAGCGCCGGTCTCGATAAAGCCGTTAATCAGAGAAAGTAAGCATTATTTCCCGATTGTTTCACAGCGGTTACATTAAGCAGGTAGACACGGCCATGAACTGCACCTATCTGAATCACATTATCCAATGAAAAGTATTCGTCTACCACCGGTTCTCGCAGCAGCAGCGGTGTGGCCATGCTGTGCCGGGCAGCTCTCTGTGTGTGTGTGTGTGTGTGTGTGTGTGTGTGTGTGTGTGTGTGTGTGTGTGTGTGTGTGTGTGTGTGTGTGTGTGTGTGTGTGTACAGGTGCTGCGCGCGATCGATACAGAGACCGCGTCACTCAATGTTATTAATTAAAAAAATGGCAGTTGCACACACGCAAGCACGCGCGATCGACGTCGACAGAGCCCTTGAGGAAAATAGCCATTTTCTGCCTCGGCACTGGTCTCACATTTGGGCTTATTCTGACAAAACGGTAGCTCCTACCAGAAAAACAGCAAGACCATCATCGCCGTTAGTACTTCCCGAACGATTTGGTGTTTCTATAATGTTTCTAGAGTAAATATTTCGGAGACACTCGCAAGTTTAAAACAGGGGTCCGTTCTGCTTTTCTCTGAAAATATTTGTATTGGAGTCAATGAGGAGAAGACAGCGACTGGCCGCACTTAGAGGCTGCTTATTCGAATTCTGTAAATCTCTCCGATTTTTTAAACACATTGTGAGAGACAGAACACCTATGTCTACAAAGTTGGAAAAAATCACGTGTGTACATTGTAAACTGTGGCCAGGAGCAGCGTGGAAAGACATTATTTTTTTCATTTTTGTGGGGCTCTCTCCACTCTAGCTACACTGTAACCCTAATAAGGGCATGCAATACACACCCATTGTAATCTCATAATTTTTCCCAAAATGATCATGGTCATTGAGCAGTGATTGATCAAAAAGTATATGACCTATCAAAACATGGATTTATACATAAAATACACAAGACTTTTGTCTACTGTTTAAAGTTGAAATGGAGTCTCTAGGTCAAAGTATGCAGGAGCAGCAGACAGCACCAAAAGTCTTTATTTTTTGACCTCCTCCCATGCATTCTCTATGGGAAAATATTCGCAGTTTTTTGCCAATAACGTCGTGAAAAATTAATATTATTTTAAGAAATCGAATAGCACACCGATCCCGATGAAGACGCACATTTTGATATATCATTTGTCCTACAACTCTTCGAGTTGTAGGACTAGTAGCGAATCAAAAAAGCGAGGAAGAGGAATAATAATAAAAAGAATAATAACTAGAGTTCAAAAATTCCCTCGAGGGAAATTTTGATAGTGCACGGATGATGCCGCCGGAGTGTGAACCTCTATCAGAGTCACAGCCGTTTGAGTAATGGTGCTGATCCCAAAAACAGCAGTCAACAAACTGAACGTCATGAAACAGTGAAATGTAAGGAACCCAACATGTCCTGAACATTCGCCTCCAAACCCTATCTAATAGCAATAACATGTAATGAAACAGAATGCCAGAATGTCGCAATGCATTCTGGGAAACACTCCCCCAACACCTTACAAAACACGCTACTATCCACGATTTCCTCAGGCAAGTACAACAACTTGAACTGATAATACAAGAAAACACAAAAGCATTAACCTAATTTACACAAAATAGAAACAACATTTAATTTGGTTTGTGTCCGATGACGAGAGAGACGCTAGATGGTAACCATGGCAACGGAGACTCGATATCTCACAGTTTATTTATCAACGACAAGACAGACAGATCTCACTGCCCATCACTGATCAACTGCTGCGGTCGGGACGTGTGTGTGTGTGTGTGTGTGTGTGTGTGTGTGTGTGTGTGTGTGTGTGTGTGTGTGTGTGTGTGTGTGTGTGTGTGTGTGTGTGTGTGTACAGGTGCTTCGCGCGATCGATACAGAGACCGCGTCACTCAATGTTATTAATTAAAATGACAGTTTTGCAAGCACCCACACACGCAAGCACGCGCGATCTCTAAAGAGACGTTGAGGTTAGGGTTAGTGTTAGTGTTACTTTACATTCACATTTAATTTGATTTGTGTCCGATGACGAGAGAGAGACGGAGAGAGATAGAGCACTTTGGTAGAGAGACGTACAATAACAGAGAGCGAGCGTCGGTCTCGATAAAGCCGTTAATCAGCGAAATTAATCGTTATTTCCCGATAGTTTCACAGCGGTTACATTCAGCAGGTAGACACGGCTGAACTGCACCGCCGTTAATCAGCGAAATGAATCGTTATTTCCCGATAGTTTCACAGCGGTTACATTCAGCAGGTAGACACGGGTGAACTGCACCTATCTAAATCGCATTATCCAATGAAAAGTATTAGAGCTCTGTGTGTGAGCAAGACATCGCGTCTGTGTGTGTGTGTGTGTGTGTGTGTGTGTGTGTGTGTGTGTGTGTGTGTGTGTGTGTGTGTGTGTGTGTGTGTGTGTGTGCTGCGCGCGATCAATACAGGTCACTCACCCACACACGCGAGGAAAACACAACACAGCACTTCCCGCTTTTCAGCTGGGCCAAACCATTAGAACACCAGCCCCCCCCCCCCCCCCTGGAGTTTATGGTACGGACTACCAGTAACGAACCCATAACAAAGCCATGTTCTGCCTCGGCGCTGGTCTCACATTTGGGCTTATTCTGACAAAACGGTAGCTCCTATCAGAAAAAAAGCAAGACCATCATCGCCGTAACGACTTCCCGAACGATTTGGTGTTTCTACAATGTTTCTAGAGTAAATATTTCGGAGACAATCGCAAGTTTAAAACAGAGGTCCGTTCTGCTTTTCTCTGAAAATATTTGTATTGGAGTCAATGAGGCGCAGACACAGACTGGCCGCACTTAGAGGCTGCTAATTCGAATTCTGTAAAGCGCTCCGATTTTTTGAGCACATTGTGAGAGACAGAACACGTATGTCTACAAAGTAGGAAAAAATTACGTGTGTACATTGTAAACTGTGGCCAGGAGCAGCGTGGAGAGAGATTTTTTTTTTAGTTTTCTGGGTCTCTCTCCACCTCTAGCTACACTCTAACCCTAATAAGGGCACGCAATACACACCCATTGTAATCTCATCATTTCTCCAAAAATGATCATGGTCATTGGACAGTGATTGATCAAAAAGTATATGACCTTTCAAAACATGGAAATATACATCAAATACACAAGACTTGTGTCTACTGTTTAAAGTTGAAATGGACTCTCTAGGTGAAAGTATGCAGGAGCAGCAGACAGCACCAAAAGTCTTTATTTTTTTACCTCCTCCCATGCATTCTCTATGGGAAAATATTGACAGTTTTTTTGCAAATAACGTCGTGAAAAATTAATATTATTTTAAGAAAAGTAATAGCACACCGATCCCGATGAAGACGCACATTTTGATATATCATTTGTCCTACAACTCTTCAAGTTGTAGGACTAGTTTCGCATCAAAAAACGCGAGGAAGAGGAATAATAACTAGAGTTCAAAAATTCCCTCGAGGGAAATTTTGATAGTGCACGGGTGACGCTACCAGAGTGTGAACCTGTATCAGAGTCACAGCCGTTTGAGTAATGGTGCTGATCCCAAAAACAGCAGTGAACAAACTGAACGTCATGAAACAGTGAAATGTAAGGAACCCAACATGTCCTGAAAATTCGCCTCCAAACCCTATCTAATAGCAATAACATGTAATGAAACAGAATGCCAGAATGTCGCAATGCATTCTGGGAGACACTCCCCCAACACGTTACAAAACACGCTACTATCCACGATTTTCTCAGGCAAGTACAACAACTTGAACTGATAATACAAGAAAACACAAAAGCATTAACCTAATTTACACAAAATAGAAACAACATTTAATTTGATTTGTGTCCGATGACAAGAGAGACGCTAGATGGTAACCATGGCAACGGAGACTCGATATCTCACAGTTTATTTATCAACGACAAGACAGACAGATCTCACTGCCCATCACTGATCAACTGCTGCGGTCGGGACGTGTGTGTGTGTGTGTGTGTGTGTGTGTGTGTGTGTGTGTGTCACTCAATGTTATGAATTAAAATGACAGTTTTGCAAGCACCCACACACGCAAGCACGCGCAATGTCGACAGAGACGTTGCGGTTAGGGTTAGCGTTAGGTTTACTTTACATTCACATTTAATTTGATTTGTGTCCGATGACGAGAGAGAGACGGAGAGAGATAGAGCACTTTGGTAGAGAGACATACAATAACAGAGAGCGAGCGCCGGTCTCGATAAAGCCGTTAATCAGCGAAATGAATCGTTATTTCCCGATAGTTTCACAGCGGTTACATTCAGCAGGTAGACACGGCTGAACTGCACCGCCGTTAATCAGCGTAATGAATCGTTATTTCCCGATAGTTTCACAGCGGTTACATTCAGCAGGTAGACACGGCTGAACTGCACCTATCTGAATCGCATTATCCAATGAAAAGTATTAGAGCTCTGTGCGTGATCATAGCCAGGACATCGCGTCTACAACCAGTTCTCCCAGCAGCAGCGGTGTGTGTGTGTGTGTGTGTGTGTGTGTGTGTGTGTGTGTGTGTGTGTGTGTGTGTGTGTGTGTGTGTGTGTGTGTGTGTGTACAGGTGCTGCGCGCGATCGATACAATGTTATTATTTAAATTGACAGTTACACCCACACACGCGCGCGATGACGACAGAGACGAGGAGGAGAGGAATAGAGGAAAACAGCCATTTTCTGCCTCGGCACTGGTCTCACATTTGGGCTTATTCTGACAAAACGGTAGCTCCTACCAGAAAAACAGCCAAACCATCATCGCCGTTAGGACTTCCCGAACGATTTGGTGTTTCTAAAATGTTTCTAGAGTAAATATTTCGGAGACACTCGCAAGTTTAAAACAGGGGTCCGTTCTGATTTTCTCTGAAAATATTTGTATTGGAGTCAATGAGGAGAATACACCGACTGGCCGCACTTAGAGGCTGCTAATTCGAATTCTGTAAATCTCTCCGATTTTTTAAACACATTGTGAGAGACAGAACACCTATGTCTACAAAGTTGGAAAAAATCACGTGTGTACATTGTAAACTGTGGCCAGGAGCAGCGTGGAAAGACATTATTTTTTTATTTTTCTGGGGCTCTCTCCCACTCTAGCTACACTGTAACCCTAATAAGGGCATGCAATACACACCCATTGTAATCTCATATTTTTTCCAAAAATGATCATGGTTATTGAACAGTGATTGATCAAAAAGTATATGACCTATCAAAACATGGAAATATACATAAAATACACAGGACTTTTGTCTACTGTTTCAAGTTGAAATGGAGTCTCTAGGTCAAAGTATGCAGGAGCAGCAGACAGCACCAAAAGTCTTTATTTTTTGACCTCCTCCCATGCATTCTCTATGGGAAAATATTCGCAGTTTTTTGCCAATAACGTCGTGAAAAATTAATATTATTTTAAGAAAAGAAATAGCACACCGATCCCGAAGAAGACGCACATTTTGATATATGATTTGTCCTACAACTCTTCGAGTTGTAGGACTAGTTTCGAATCAAAATTCATCCGGAAGAGGAATAATAATAAAAAGAATAATAATAAGAAGAAGAAAAAATCCACAGTATAACAATAGTGCTCGGGGCTTCGCCCCGAGCACTGGCTCCACAGCTTTGCTGTAGGGCCAGTGCTCGGTGCGTTTGCCCCGTGCACTAATAAAGATAAGAAAAAATCCCCAGGATAACAATAGTGCTCGGGGCTTCGCCCCGAGCACTGGCTCCACAGCTTTGCTGTAGGGCCAGTGCTCGGTGCGTTTGCCCCGTGCACTAATAAAAAGAAAAAATCCACAGTATAACAATAGTGCTCGGGGCTTCGCCCCGAGCACTGGCTCCACAGCTTTGCTGTAGGGCCAGTGCTCGGTGCGTTTGCCCCGTGCACTAACTAGAGTTCAAAAATTCCCTCGAGGGAAATTTTGATAGTGCACGGGTGTCAATACCAGAGTGTGAACCTGTATCAGAGTCACAGCCGTTTGAGTAATGGTGCTGATCCCAAAAACAGCAGTCAACAAACTGAACGTCATGAAACAGTGAAATGTAAGGAACCCAACATGTCCTGAACATTCGCCTCCAAACCCTTTCTAATAGCAATAACATGTAATGAAACAGAATGCCAGAATGTCGCAATGCATTCTGGGAAACACTCCCCCAACACGTTACAAAACACGCTACTATCCACGATTTCCTCAGGCAAGTACAACAACTTGAACTGATAATACAAGAAAACACAAAAGCATTAACCTAATTTACACAAAATAGAAACCATTAAACCATTGAACATTTAATTTGATTTGTGTCCGATGACGAGAGAGACGCTAGATGGTAACCATGGCAACGAAGACTCGCTATCTCACAGTTTATTTATCAACGAATCAACTGCTGCGGTCGTGTGTGTGTGTGTGTGTGTGTGTGTGTGTGTGTGTGTGTGTGTGTGTGTGTGTGTGTGTGTGTGTGTGTGTCACTCAATGTTATGAATTAAAATGACAGTTTTGCAAGCACCCACACACGCAATCACGCACAATGTATACAGAGACGTTGAGGTTAGGGTTAGTGTTAGGTTTACTTTACATTCACATTTAATTTGATTTGTGTCCGATGACGAGAGAGACGGAGAGAGATAGAGCACTTTGGTAGAGAGACGTACAATAACAGAGAGCGAGCGCCGGTCTCGATAAAGCCGTTAATCAGCGAAATGAATCGTTATTTCCCGATAGTTTCACAGCGGTTACATTCAGCAGGTAGACATGGCTGAACTGCACCGCCGTTAATCAGCGTAATGAATCGCTATTTCCCGATAGTTTCACAGCGGTTACATTCAGCAGGTAGACACGGCTGAACTGCACCTATCTGAATCGCATTATCCAATGAAATGTATTAGAGCTCTGTGCGTGATCATAGCCAGGACATCGCGTCTACAACCAGTTCTCCCAGCAGCAGCGGTGTGTGTGTGTGTGTGTGTGTGTGTGTGTGTGTGTGTGTGTGTGTGTGTGTGTGTGTGTGTACAGGTGCTGCGCGCGATCGATACAATGTTATTATTTAAATTGACAGTTACACCCACACACGCGCGCGATGACGACAGAGATGAGGAGGAGAGGAATAGAGGAAAACAGCCATTTTCTGCCTCGGCACTGGTCTCACATTTGGGCTTATTCTGACAAAACGGTAGCTCCTACCAGAAAAACAGCCAAACCATCATCGCCGTTAAGACTTCCCGAACGATTTGGTGTTTCTAAAATGTTTCTAGAGTAAATATTTCGGAGACACTCGCAAGTTTAAAACAGGGGTCCGTTCTGCTTTTCTCTGAAAATATTTGTATTGGAGTCAATGAGGAGAATACACCGATTGGCCGCACTTAGAGGCTGCTAATTCGAATTCTGTAAATCTCTCCGATTTTTTAAACACATTGTGAGAGACAGAACACCTATGTCTACAAAGTTGGAAAAAATCACGTGTGTACATTGTAAACTGTGGCCAGGAGCAGCGTGGAAAGACATTATTTTTTTATTTTTCTGGGGCTCTCTCCCACTCTAGCTACACTGTAACCCTAATAAGGGCATGCAATACACACCCATTGTAATCTCATAATTTTTCCAAAAATGATCATGGTTATTGAACAGTGATTGATCAAAAAGTATATGACCTATCAAAACATGGAAATATACATAAAATACACAGGACTTTTGTCTACTGTTTAAAGTTGAAATGGAGTCTCTAGGTCAAAGTATGCAGGAGCAGCAGACAGCACCAAAAGTCTTTATTTTTTGACCTCCTCCCATGCATTCTCTATGGGAAAATATTCACAGTTTTTTGCCAATAACGTCGTGAAAAATTAATATTATTTTAAGAAAAGAAATAGCACACCGATCCCGATGAAGACGCACATTTTGATATATAATTTGTCCTACAACTCTTCGAGTTGTAGGACTAGATACACATCAAAAACGCGAGGAAGAGGAATGAATAATAATAACTAGAGTTCAAAAATTCCCTCGAGGGAAATTTTGATAGTGCACGGGTGACAATACCGGAGTGTGAACCTGTATCAGAGTCACAGCCGTTTGAGTAATGGTGCTGATCCCAAAAACAGCAGTCAACAAACTGAACGTCATGAAACAGTGAAATGTAAGGAACCCAACAAGTCCTGAACATTCGCCTCCAAACCCTATCTAATAGCAATAACATGTAATGAAACAGAATGCCAGAATGTCGCAATGCATTCTGGGAAACACTCCCCCAACACGTTACAAAACACGCTACTATCCACGATTTCCTCAGGCAAGTACAACAACTTGAACTGATAATACAAGAAAACACAAAAGCATTAACCTAATTTACACAAAATAGAAACCATTAAACCATTTAAACATTTAATTTGATTTGTGTCCGATGACGAGAGAGACGCTAGATGGTAACCATGGCAACGAAGACTCGCTATCTCACAGTTTATTTATCAACGAATCAACTGCTGCGGTCGTGTGTGTGTGTGTGTGTGTGTGAGTCACTCAATGTTATGAATTAAAATGACAGTTTTGCAAGCACCCACACACGCAAGCACGCACAATGTCTACAGAGACGTTGAGGTTAGGGTTAGTGTTAGGTTTACTTTACATTAACATTTAATTTGATTTGTGTATGATGACGAGAGAGAGACGGAGAGAGAGAGAGAGAGAGCACTTTGGTAGAGAGACATACAATAACAGAGAGCGAGCGCCGGTCTCGATAAAGCCGTTAATCAGCGAAATGAAACGTTATTTCCCGATTGTTTCACAGCGGTTACATTCAGCAGGTAGACAGGGCCATGAACTGCACCTATCTGAATCACATTATCCAATGAAAAGTATTAGAGCTCTGTGCGTGATCATAGCCAGGACATCGCGTCTACAACCAGTTCTCCCAGCAGCAGCGGTGTGTGTGTGTGTGTGTGTGTGTGTGTGTGTGTGTGTACAGGTGCTGCGCGCGATCGATACAATGTTATTATTTAAATTGACAGTTAGACCCACACACGCGCGCGATGACGACAGAGACGAGGAGGAGAGGAATAGCGAAATTAATCGTTATTTCCCGATAGTTTCACAGCGGTTACATTCAGCAGGTAGACACGGCTGAACTGCACCGCCGTTAATCAGTGAAATTAATCGTTATTTCCCGATAGTTTCACAGTGGTTACATTCAGCAGGTAGACACGGCTGAACTGCACCTATCTGAATCGCATTATCCAATGACAAGTATTAGCTCTGTGCGTGAGGAAGACATCGCGTCTGCATGTGTGTGTGTGTGTGTGTGTGTGTGTGTGTGTGTGTGTGTGTGTGTGTGTGTGTGTGTGTGTGTGTGTGTGTGCTGCGCGCGATCGATACAGGTCACTCACCCACACGCACGCGAGGAAAACACAACACAGCACTTCCCGCTTTTCAGCTGGGCCAAACCATTAGAACACCAGCCCCCCCCCCCCTGGAGTTTATGGTACGGACTACCAGTAACGAACCCATAACAAAGCCATGTTCTGCCTCGGCGCTGGTCTCACATTTGGGCTTATTCTGACAAAACGGTAGCTCCTATCAGAAAAAAAGCAAGACCATCATCGCCGTAACGACTTCCCGAACGATTTGGTGTTTCTACAATGTTTCTAGAGTAAATATTTCGGAGACAATCGCAAGTTTAAAACAGAGGTCCGTTCTGCTTTTCTCTGAAAATATTTGTATTGGAGTCAATGAGGCGCAGACACAGACTGGCCGCACTTAGAGGCTGCTAATTCGAATTCTGTAAATCGCTCCGATTTTTTGAGCACATTGTGAGAGACAGAACACGTATGTCTACAAAGTAGGAAAAAATTACGTGTGTACATTGTAAACTGTGGCCAGGAGCAGCGTGGAGAGAGATTTTTTTTTTAGTTTTCTGGGTCTCTCTCCACCTCTAGCTACACTCTAACCCTAATAAGGGCACGCAATACACACCCATTGTAATCTCATCATTTCTCCAAAAATGATCATGGTCATTGGACAGTGATTGATCAAAAAGTATATGACCTTTCAAAACATGGAAATATACATCAAATACACAAGACTTGTGTCTACTGTTTAAAGTTGAAATGGAGTCTGTAGGTGAAAGTCTGCAGGAGCAGCAGACAGCACCAAAAGTCTTTATTTTTTTACCTCCTCCCATGCATTCTCTATGGGAAAATATTGACAGTTTTTTGCAAATAACGTCGTGAAAAATTAATATTATTTTAAGAAAAGTAATAGCACACCGATCCCGATGAAGACGCACATTTTGATATATCATTTGTCCTACAACTCTTCGAGTTGTAGGACTAGTTTCGCATCAAAAAACGCGAGGAAGAGGAATAATAAAGATAAAGATAAAGATAAAGATAAGAAAAAATCCACAGGATAACAATAGTGCTCGGGGCTTCGCCCCGAGCACTGGCTCCACAGCTTTGCTGTAGGGCCAGTGCTCGGTGCGTTTGCCCCGTGCACTAATAACTAGAAAATTCCCTCATGGGAAATTTTGAAAGTGCACGGGTGACGCTACCGGAGTGTGTACATCATGAGATTCTGCAGAGGTTTCAAACAATTAATACCTGTAACATTATGATACTGTATACAAGGAGCACACCTACAACAAACATTCCTTTTTTAAGTATTTATTTATACAGCAACCTATGCCCTTTCAACATCAACTATGTGGGAGATGGTTACAAAAAATATGATGAAAAGGGTCGCAGGCAGAGTAGAGTTCAATGAGAGGGCAGTGATGATCTTCCATGTTGTCTGCAAATACACAAAACACAAAACCATCTGTAAGACACCAACATGAATCAAGTCAAGTTAAAGTAATCAAGATACTGTACAGTTTTGTACTCATGTGTAAATGTCTCTTACTTTTCTTCTGCTGACTTGCTGTCTTGATATTTGGTCCTCGTCTTCCAAGATCTGTTGACATCCTCCCTAAAATCTTTAACACATTGTTCAGTAACAGTTATCAAAGGGTTTAAGCATTTATTCACAGAGACACACAGACACAGCCAACATTGACCATCGTCATGAAATCAATGACAATGCACAAGTAAATGTGTCTTACTTGTCTGTTGGGTTGCTGTCTTTAGCCGTGGTCCTCTGGAGGTGTTCTTCCCGGATCTGTTGTCATCCTCTCTAGATTAATAAAGCACACAATACAGTTAAAGCAAATCTTGCTAGAACATTTGATCACACTACAGTCGGTAAAACACATTGGAAAGTGTTGCTCACTCATCATCTGATGGGATGTTTTATCCTTTGTGGAGTCCTCTGGAAATCTGCTGTGGTCCTCTTGCATTCCTCTGCCTAGATCTTCTGTCACTCTTACAGGAAGATAAAAGGCAAAGGCATTAATAAGTCACAGGTTTCAAAGCCTTCGGTAAACATTTGATCACAAACTGAAAAAATAAAATTGTAGTGAATTAACAAAAATAATGAAATATCCCTCCCTTCTTGTTGAGTTGTTACTGGTGAGAGTCCCATGCAGTCCTCTGGAGGTCTTCTTCCTGGATCAGCTGTCATCTTTGGTATCTGCAGCTTCATTGTCATGGCTTCCCCTCAGACATGCAGGCATACATGATAGGAAGAGGTGTGGCATCAGTACAGGGCACTAAATACCGGAGTACATCTTTAAGTTAAGTTACATTGCGTTTTAATTGTTTTAAGAGAGAGAGAAAGAGAGAGACTTACTTTGTGATGGAGGAGGTGTCACCAGCGGCTTGGTCTGCATCTTCAGAGTGGGAACTGAAATCATCCACTTGAAAGAAAAGAAAAAAAAAGGTCTAGTGCAAGTTGGTAAAAATTAACTTGATGTTTGAACTTTGATGTTTCACATTAAACTTAATGTTGTTTCCCTTTACCTGGTCCTTGGCCCTCCTCCACTGCTGTCCCTATTCAGCCTGCCTCTTCTAGCTGTGAGGAAGGCTGCTGCAGCTTCCTGTCCTGAGCTCTCTGTCTTACATTTCAACAGACTGGCACTGTCCTCATCATCTTAATGTCTCAGATATTGCTGACCCCGTATAAATAAATAAATTTATACATAAAGATATATAAATAGATACATCAATATATACAGACTTGAACTTGATTAGAATGATCATCATCATATGACCTGAAAATTTCCAGCCAACACATAACACCATGTTTAGTGTGTCGAGTAACTTAATTTTGGTTGACACACTTAACATTTAAAATGTAGACAGCGTGCACCCATGGAGCCTGCTCGATGGGAACATGCTTAGACACATGTATATGAAAACAATTACACAAGCCATGAAACAAAATGCACCCAGAACGGCAGCACAATTTGTGAGATAAATAAATAGTATAATTGCACCCAATGTGCAATCACAGCATATGATTGATAAATAGATAAATAAATAACATGAAATAAATAAAGTTAAAATGCACCCAGAATGATTACAGCATTGTTGTTTTAAAATTAACATTTGCACCCAGAGACAGCCATTTTTTGTACCCAGAGCCATTAGGTACACGCCAGCACTTGGCTGGAATAAATAACATTAAATAAAGTTAAAATGCACCACGTGCAATCACTGCATGATTTGATTGATAAATAAATAACGTGAAACAAATAAAGTTAAAATGCACCCAATGTGCAATCACATCATGTGATTGATAAATCCAGCATGATTTAATTGATAAAAAGATAAATAAATAACATGAAATAAATAAAGTTAAAATGCACCCAGTCTATTTCAGACTAAATAAAAAGCACCCAGAATGACAGCGTATCATATTTGCACCCAGAGACAGCCATTTTTTTGTATCAAGAGCCAGTAGGTAAACGCCAGCATTTGGCTGGACCCAGAGACAGCCATTTTTTTGTACCCAGAGCCATTAGGTACACGCCAGCACTTGGCTGGAATAAATAACATTAAATAAAGTTAAAAAGCACCCAATATTCAATCACTACATGATTTGATTGATTGATAAATAAATAACATGAAACAAATAGTTAAAATGCACCCAATGTGCAGTCACAGTGTATGTGATTTGATAAATCCAACATGATTTCATTGATAAAAAGAAATAAATAACATGAAATAAATAAAGTTAAAATGCACCCAGAATGACAGCATTGGTCTGTTAAAAATATCATATTTGCACCCAGAGACAGCCATTTTTTTGTAACCAGAGCCAGTACGTAAACGCCAGGACTTGGCTGGACCCAGAGACAGCCATTTTTGTACCCAGAGCCATTAGGTACACGCCAGCACTTGGCTGGAATAAATAACATTAAATAGTTAAAATGCACCCAATGTGCAATCACAGCGTATGTGATTGATAAATCTATTAAATAAAGTTAAAATGCACCCAATGTGCAATCAATGCATGATTTGATTGATTGATTGATAAATAAATAACATGAAACAAATAATTAAAATGCACCCAATGTGCAATCACAGCATGATTTGTGATCGATAAATAGGATTATAAATAGAGTATAAATAGAACACATAAAACCATTATGTGAAACTAAAACATCATGATTTAACGTATCATAGAAGACATGATTAGCACATTTTTGGCACAATGTGTTGGCTGGAGAGGCTATTAGTCAGTCAAAGTACAACAAACTGGACTGTGATAACTGTAATATGTTTGCAGAACACCTGAGTGAAGACATTTATCAGGATGTGAAATATAAATGTGATCAATCAGGGTGTTCTTTTCAGTTGTGGAGTCTGTGATCAACTGAGAGTAACCTCTGGACTGGAACAAATCTCTTATGCTTTTCTTTCCTTTTGACAAGAGATCCTCATTAAAGTCCCCACAAACAACAATGGGCTGGTGATTAAGTAATTCCAGCGAGTCCAAGAGGCTTTTCATGTTTGGCAGAAATTTTGCCAAACTGAAATTAGGCGGTTTGTAAACAGTCGCCAATAGCACTTTGACTGGAGCCTCAATTTTCACAATAACAAACTCTAAATCAGTGACATCTTGCATGTATCTGCGAGGCTCTGTTTGAACATCGCTTCTGCAGTACACTGCAACTCCACCTCCATCTTTTTTTGCCATGTCCACACAGGTGTTGTATGACACCTGTCTACTGCGTGTGAACATGTCGTATCCCTCCAGCTGGAAAACTGGGGACACAGAGGACCCTGACAGATGTGTCTCTGTGAGGCACAACACATCTGCAAGTCTGAGTTCATGATGTGCTTTCAGGTCCGCAATATGAGATGGAAGTCCTTGTGTGTTGTGGTGGATGATTGTCAAAGTCTTTAGAGTTTGGTCCGTTGATTTATAAAGAGTCAACAGGGGTCTGGCACTCTGGAAAGATGCATGATTCATATTTTCCAGAGCCTTCTTGATTTCAGGATCAGCATATATCTTTTTCTCATCAAAGTCTGTAATGGTGAGACCTTGAAGGGAAGTTGTTCGGCTCAGAGCGACATAAGCCATTCCTCTTTCGAAAACACGTTTGAGGCACACGACCGCCGACGTCATGGTCATGCCTTGCACTTTGTGGGCAGTACATGCAAAGGCCAACTTCATCGGAAACTGACGTCGAATGACTCCCTTCTTGCTCGTGCTCTCCTCAGATCTCTCGATGTACACCAAGTCGTCTGAGGGACCCAGGATTTTTTTACGGAATCTCTGTCCTGCTGTAGGATTGTCCAGCCGCAGCCCAATCAGCCTCGCAGCTTTTGGGCCACGTTCACTCATCACAATTTGTTTGATTGTTCCAAATGTTCCATTAACAATCCCATCCTCCACATCGAGATTCCTGGTCAACATAACGCGTACTCCTTGAGCAGCCATTATGTTGTCAGGCAAGTCTCTTTTGCTTCCTTGAAAGTTGTAGAGTAAGTTCATCATGCAGCCTGTTCTGGGATCTTTTCTGAAGTCTTGGGCTGCAATCTCGACAACATTCTTGTGGAGGGCGGCTACAGTAACAGCATTGTGATTGTCGACTTCTTTATTTGTGGCATAGATGTGTAGCACATCTGCTGGACAATCCTTGCCGTCAGCCACTGCCTGTGTGAGCAACTGCCTGTCTTCATGACTCAGACAATCTCCCTTTAGCTTCACTCGAAGGCGGTTCAGGAGTTCAGCAAAAGCTTGATCGTCTTTCTGTCTCATGATCTCTGTCAGGTTGACCATTGTGAAGTAATCCTTCCAGAGATCAAACTCATTCTGCTCATACACACACAGTGGCTTGGCTCTGCCGAGGGGTGGCAGTTGGTAAAAGTCACCTACAGCAAGGACAGACATTCCTCCAAATGGTTTCCTGTTTCCTTTGATCTGCTGAAATCGCCAGTGGACGTAGGCAAACAGCTCTTTGGAAACCATTGATATCTCGTCGATGATGAGAATCTGGGCATTGGACAGTGCCGCTCTGACTTCGTCTAGTGCATTTCCAAGGCCCTGATATGGTGGCTTCAAGGACCTTGGAAGCTTCAGGATGGAGTGCAATGTTTTGCCTGAGATGTTGAAGGCTGCTGTGCCAGTGAATGCAGTCAGCAGCACTGCAGGCTGGGACATGTCGGCTTTGTCCCGGAATCTGGGGAGCTCACGCAGAATCCTTGTTGCCTCCTGATGCATGCACTTGATGACATGGGATTTGCCACAGCCAGCTCCTCCCGTCATGAAATAATAAAATGGGTCTGGATCGTGGCCCCAGACACATTTGAAGCACCACTCACGCACACTGTAGAATATGGATGCCTGTGTCTCGTTCAGACTCTGATACATCTTTCTCATGTAGTCTGGACTCAACTCTGGTGCATCTATTATCTGCATGAAGCCCCTCCCATCGTTGTTGACTTGATAGTCGGGGATGTCTTCGTTCTCTTCATGCTCCGTCTCCAAGGGTTCGCGCTCAGCAAGACACTCCAAGCGGTCCAGTTCCACCTCAGGTGCAAAGGTGTTCCAAGCATTAAGAACTGGACCACACTGCTGAAACTGTTGGAGTGCTGCGTCAATGTTTTTGCCTCCACTTTCGTATCGTTTCTTGTTGGCGTCTACGATACGTCTGACGTCCCCCACACCCCTTTTAGCGCATTTGTAAAATTGTTCATAAGTGGGGCATTGTTTATCAGTCAGCTCATCATCAGATCTGTGTGGGAGATAAAGCTTTAGAAGCCGCCTGTAAAATTTCTCTGGGGTTTTCTTTTCCGAGAAGCGAGCAAATCTGATGATGGCTGGTTTGCCTACAGTTCTCTTCTGAATGAACCCTTTCTCATTTTGGAGAGGAATGGCACTTTTGCCTTCAACTTGCTGGCCATACACTACCCTGTACTCTGATGCAAACTCAGCCAGACACATACATTCGAACGGTTGTCCGACAGGTCGGGCCAAGTACTTTTCAGGCACTCCTGACATCCACACCTCCTCAGAACCTGGTTCCATGTTTTTGAGCCTGTTGATGGGGTGACTCATTTTCAGACCGTCCTCATCAGTCTGAAGGAACACAACGGAACGAGAGCACTTTTTCAAGGGTAAGCTGCAAGTGCGAGCTGCAGCTTCTTGAGCGCTGACCTCTCTGTGCTTTGCGTAGGCCTGCATGATCTGCTTCATCTCATCACGCTCATTGACCTTGGATTTTTTGACGTTTTTGATGACCGAGTGGAGGAATTCGGTCATCTCGTGCTCTGGCTTGGAAACATAGGACATCATGTACATTATGCAGCTGAAGTCATCGACAACATACTGAATGTCCATGTTGGCGTTCCAGGCTCGTAGCAGGTCCGGATTGTAGGGGTTTATCCAACATTCATTTGGATCACGCTTCAGCATCACTACATTGCGGCTTGTCAGACTGATGACGTGTTCCAGGTACTCTTGTTCTGTCATCTTGCATTGGCGGAGCATGTCTGAGAAGCTGCTGAACGAGGTGTCTGGTTGCATGAGCAACTCTCTTAGTGGCTGAAGCTTTGACTTGGCTTCCTTTTGCATTTTTGATAGCTGTCTCTTCTGTGCCTTCAATTGTGCAGCTGGATCTGGGTTTTCAACTGATTTGCTGTCTACAGTGGGTGGCCTTGTGATCATCGTTTTTTTCATGGGCAGTTTAGGGAAGCCAAATCTGCAGGAAACATTACCTTTTTTGCATGATTTTGAATGTTTCCTGCTGTGCACCTGAACCTCGGATACAATTTTGTGAAGCTCTGGGTCTCTTTTGGGGTCAGGCATCTTGCACGAAATGTACTGGTCAATGAATTTGGCGACATCGCTGTCAAGATCGCCTTCAAACTTGGGTGCATTTTTGATCCAGACCAGCATGTGAATGTGTGGGCTTCCTCTGGCTTGAAACTCCACACGGTAAAAGTAATCCTCTACTTCAGAAATGGGCTTTGCTGGTGAGAGGATGAGGCTGGTCATCAGAGCGTCTACTCTTTTTTCAAACATGCGCATAACTGTGATGGGGTTGCTGCGCAGAATGTCACATTTGGCGTTCCAGTCGAGCTCTGAAAAGTCCCCTAGTTCACCCTGCTGAGCTTTAATGACCTCCACGACTTCAGGCCATCTCATCTCAGCAGCGGAGAACGTCAGGAAAAATGTTGGTTTGCCAATCTGCCTGACCATTGCATGGACATCTCTCAGTGTTTTCTCCCAATAAGCTGGAGTGCCTCTGAGTGGTTGCATGAATCGTGTTGCATCCTTGTCCATAATAAGTCTCTCCAGCTCTTCTTTGTCTTGCAGCATCAAGTTGTTAACTCTGCGGCCATCCTTGCTTTTGGATTTTCCTTTGCGCATTTGAATAGACATACTGCTGGTGGCCAAGTGTGTCTCTGTGACAAACTGCGCAAAGAAAAGGTAGCTTTGGTCACTGGCAAACCGTGTATCTGCAGCAAATAGCCTAGCATTAAAGTACATGCTGGGGGACAGTTTGATGTTTCTAGCTTCATCCAACGTGTTCTGTCCTGTTGGAAACTGCACAGGAAAGGCCATGGCTTCTAATTTTGGTATGGTGAAGAAACCTACTGGTTTGTTGCCTTGGGCGGGTGCAACACTGAAAATTCCATCACCATATGAAAGGATTTCCTGTGCAATGTCCGGGGGCTGCATGCATGTGTCCAGAGCCAGACCAGGTCTCAGCTCCTCTTTTTCTTGGTCTGCTTCCTCCAAGTTTACTTCTGTGTTGCTGTGCTGCTCTGGGGTGCTGTGCTGCTCTGGCTGCGCAGCAACTGCAGTGTTGTGCCGTGAGTCTTCTTCATCAGCTGACTCATCTTGTACACTGTCATAAGTGGCACTGTCATCAATGGACACATTTTTATACTCAGAATGTAAATGTTTGAGTTTAGCCAGGCCAGCTAGCACATTCTTCATGTTGACGGTGTAGAAGTGCTGGTGGCCTTTGTATTTAATGCGTCTTTTTAGTTTTACTTGCAGTAGCTGTGCTTCAGTGTTGGGCCTTGGGAGACTGTTTACAACTGTTTCCATCTCTGATGGAACACACACAACAGCTCCGTGTACAGCCCTCTGTTGTCCTTTTGGCAGAGCGATTATTTTTGCAAAAGGCAGGATTTTAGCAATGAGCTGCCTTTCAAGCACATTGAGTATAACCAATTCTGGGGGGATGGGTGCTAACTCTAGATTGTTTGCTACTGCAAGGGATGACATTCTGCCTCTGCTCAGGTGGTTGTCACAGGTGTGGCAGATCCACTCCTGAAGTCTTTCTTGTGGAACAGAGCAGGGGGAAGTGCAGTGATCATCACAGAAATGAACATAGTTTCCTGTCAAGCATGCTGCTGCCATTTTATTGTGTTTGCTATATTTGTCTCTTTTGCATAGCTTGACCTGATTGGGGAACATTGTTCTGTTACAGACTGTACAAACATATGTGGGTCCATGTCTATTATTTTCACGGAAGGACGCCACGGCTGCTTCCATCACAGGATCCATCAGGGGCTGGGAAGGTTCCTGGTGGTGGGTAACAATGTGTCTGTATTTTCTTCTAATTGTATTTGCTTTTTGTATCTTGTGATGAATGCAAAATGCAGCATTAGTGGCCAGTTTGGTTATGGTTTTCTGGCTAACGCGTTGAATGCAACATTGTCTAAACTCTGGGTCATTGAGATATCTTAAGTTAAGACACTGCATTTTGTTTTGCCTGTAGCTCTGGCTGGATGCATATTGTGTTTTCATGCACATTTTCAGTCTGCTCCGGTAAGCTGGATCTGTTCTGTACCGGTCAGTTATGGCTTTCTTCTGTTTGCTTTGGAAAGCAGGATCTGTTCTGTACCGGTCATTTATGGCTTTCTTGTGTTTGCTTTGGAAAGCAGGATCTGTTCTGTACCGGTCAGTTATTGCTTTCTTGTGTTTGGTTTGGAAAGCAGGATCTGTTCTGTACCGGTCAGTTATGGCTTTCTTCTGTTTGGTTTGGAAAGCAGGATCTGTTCTGTACCGGTCAGTTATGGCTTTCTTGTGTTTGGTTTGGAAAGCAGGATCTGTTCTGTACCGGTCAGTTATGGCTTTCTTGTGTTTGGTTTGGAAAGCAGGATCTGTCCTGTATCTTACGATGTTTTGTTCCTTCTTTTTAGTTTGAACTTGGGGATCAAAATAATATCGTTTAAAGGACAACAGTCGTTGTTGATGACTACTTTTTTGTGCATATATAGTTTCCGCAGCCTCAACTTTTTTCATTCTAAATTCTGGACAGCTGGCATACTTTTTTCTATTATGTTCAGTGCTACTTTTCCTCTTTTGTTCACAAGACAATGGTGCTTTTTGGTCTTTGCTGGCACTTGCATTCCGTCTGGCTTTTTGTCGTCGCTGTGTATTCAGCTTGGAGATACTTGCTGTTTGTGGGACAACTTGTGGGGCTGAGGAAAAGTTGTTGTCAGCTGTCGGAACCTCTGCTTGGGGTGTGCAGGGGAGAGTTTCAGACTGGGTGTCTTTGTTTGGGTGAGCTAACTGTCCACAATGTTCACTGGAACCGACAGCTTCAAATGAAATGGGCACAAACTCATAGCTGGCATGAGCTCCGCGATATTTAAACAGTTTGTGCAGATGGTCAGCCAGGTCACTGAGCTCAGAGAAGGTCATCATGATTGCAGTTCCGTAGTGATGTGGTAAGCCTGCTGCATTTCTTGTGTGTGAATCAAAGACTCCATACCTCCCCGAGTTGTCACGGAAAACTGCAATGCACTCTGGAGTTACCATGATCAAAGCTTGGCTGACCTCTGCCGACAGACACTCTAGCTGTGTGGCAAGGGACTGCCCCCACTGCTCACTTCCTGGGCTGGGTGCTTGGGCTTTAAGGGGGCCTAGTCTGGCAAAAGACATTTTGACATTGTACATATTTGTGTCTGTCAGCACCTGTTTTGGCATTTCCTCTAATGTCAGGTGGTTTCCTTGGAATTTTTTGTCCAGAATTAGCTGCTGTTTAATTCCAGCATAGAGGGAGTCTCCCTGTGCCATTACTTTGTCGAGTGTAGTCGTGTTGAATTGACTGCCCTCATTCTGGTAAGCCAGGAAAGTCAGGGACATGCAGGTGCACTGGTGATTTCTGGAGAATGTTTTGTATCTCCCGTCATTCTGACTATGACTGGCCCTCACTCTTTCAACATGCTGCTCTGTCCTGGCTTGAACCTGAAATTATGTTATAAAAGGATTGCTACCATTAGCATTACTCTGTTTCACATATGATTATTATTGTAGTGCTAGTATTATAAATAATGCAGGATTAGAGTTATAATGTCTGCAGTAGAAAGGTCTCTGCTGAGAAACACAGCTGCATCGCACTGCACCCATAGACTTTAAAAAGAATGGACGTAGCACCCGTGACATCACACATTGGTTTCGTGTAGTCTGTTTTGTGATCCTACTACAGGCATTTGAACTGCGCCATCTTGGATTTCAGCGGGAGTGCACTTTCCATATTTTGGAGGAGATGCGGTGGTTACCCAGCTGAGGACCTGCCCACTGCACTCGAAGTAACCAGCTAATGGCCGGTAACAGCTAATGGCCGGAATTTTAAGCCTAAACAATGCTACAACGGTTGTGGTACAAAAACACTTTAAAACGGTTGTGGTACAAAAACACTTTTCACTCTTTTAATAGATTTTTATTTTTTCCAAAAATGAAGGCCCCTTGAACTGATGCAAATACACTGATGTGCAAGTCCCAGTATCTTCTTTGTGGCTGGCTTTAAGTTGCTAGCGTCTTTTGCAGCTCGGGCGTCCTCATATGCTTTCTATGTTTCAGGTGCCTTACCAGTTTTGAAGTATTAAGCAAGTGCTACTTTTAACAGTTGTTAAAAATAACAATTTGCCCGTCTTCTTCAGAAACTTTGAAAAAGTCTCACACAATCGACGCCATGTTGTCTGTTTTCAAACATAAGCACGCTGTGCTTCATTCACAGCGTGACAGATATTCCCCATTGTCACGTTTGCTAGTCATTCTTTCGGCCTTTTTAAGTTCATGTTTCTATTGTTTATGTATAACATGTGTAGAAATACTGTGGATATCAATTCAAGTCAGCAAGTACCAAAATTATGACCGAGTAACAAGTTGTTTTCTGACATGAGGCAGAAAGAGTTTTTCTGATTATGCCAACGTCACTTGAACACAGCATTCACTGCAAGCCATTCAGGTGTCCCAGTGGAAGTGGGGCGCTGCCACGCTTACATTATAAATACTATTATACTACTATTATACATTATAAATACTATTATATTATAATGTTATCAGAGCTATTCGTCATATCGGACTTATTGGAATGACGTAATAATATAATATAATATAACACGATAATTATCGTTCACCCCTAGATAATACCAATACCAAGAAAAAATAATGGACTACGGTCATATAAAAAAGTTTACCAAATCAATTTGAATTACTCAATGGCATTTGTGAAATGTAGAAAGATAATGGTTTCAGAGATATAACATGGGCCATAGTTTGTTTCAGATGTAGTTCATTGTACATTTTGTGTGTGGATTTGAGAGGGAAGAAAATACCGTAGCTGGGGAGGGAGGATCGCAACCTGCATCTGTAATGGTCCAGGATGTCGTGATTGCGGAAGGTGTCTTGAGCTTGGCCTTCTGAGAACACATTAGAACACATTCAGTGAAACTAAAGACTTTAATGAAACACTACAATTTATTCAGGTGGAGTGAAATTTACCTTTGCAGCCGGTAAACAGCAGGGGGTTGCTGCATCACCCGAACTCAAGGACAATCTGGTTGGGGGGGATCCAACGAGCTGTTGATAGATGACAAAAAACATTACACTCTAGACAGTGTGGATAATGGATAATGTAGACACAACTCAGGTAAAAAACATAGCATACAGAGCAGAAGGTAACATACATCGTTCACAGGAGGTCGGGTGCCCAAGGGGTGCCTTTCCTCGCTCCAGGGCGGTCTCAGCGGGGACACTGGCAAAGACTTCACAAAAAAAAAAAAAAAAAATCAATATAACTGTAGCAATGATAATTGATGCCAATAGAGTCTATTAATTATCTGTCCTAGTTTTTTAATGAACTCAGCTACTGTCATTCTCAATGTTCATACATATCCAGTGAGTGCCATGTGTAATTTCTAAGGTTTGATTGGTCAAACACATTGTTTTTGTTCTTAAATCAGATAAAATAATTATTGTAGGTGATTTTAATATCCATGTGGATGTTACAAATGACAGCCTTAGTAACGCATTGACCTCATTAAGACATTAAACCTCAGACAGTGTGGACAGTCTTCCTATGTCTCAGTTCAGTTTGTTGTTCAAAACAAGTTTCTGTGTGTGTGTGTGTGTGTGTGTGTCAGTTGTACAGTTGAACATACACTAACTGGAGATCGGGAGCATGGGGGTTGGGTCTCGATGGTCCTGGACCCGGTGGCTGGGGGGGACTCCTGTTCCTGGTGGATCTTCCTCCACCGCTGCTTTGCCGCTTGCGCACGCTTCCCCTTCCTCGGCATCCTGCTGGAGACAACTTCCTAACAAAACCCTAACCCTAATCAAATCTAATCTAACCCTGACCCAACCTGAAATACCTACTTACCCCAAATCTAATTTAATGTAATGTAAAGTAACCTACTGGCAATCTTATAATGTTAATGTTACAACTACAATATAATGTTAATGTTAGTGTTAATATGTAAACAGGAAGAATACAGTAGAGATGAGCTGTTGAGAAAGGTGTGTGATGGTTAGATGAAGATCCAGGAACGGTGATGACGATGATCAATCTTCAAAATCAGCTTTGTGAATGTCTGACCGTGACCAAAGAGAATCTGCAATAAGAAACAAGCTAAAGGCATTATGAACACATCTTGGACATATTTAATTTTCATGCTGTGCACCTAACTTCAGCAAATGTGCTAGTAGTGACGTATAAACATGCACCATATTTCTTACAACAGCATTATTTTACCACACTAAGATCCATTTTTAAATCTGATATACTTGGTTGGCCAGTTATGAATTAATAATTCATTAATTGCGAAAGAACACGTCTAAAATGTTTTTTTTTTTAAAGAAAAATAAAAAAGAAGCCATGAGTCAGTCTTCAAATACACCACACTGCATTAACAAAACCATTAAGCCATTAATGAACCAGTTTAATTTAAGACATTTCCTATTCAAAATCGCATCTTAAATCACTGTTTTATCTCGTACCGCCATCTTAAAACACCGATGGCGAGAGAGACGGAGAGAGAGAGAGCACTTTGGTAGAGAGACAGAGTAACAACAGAGAGCGAGCGCCGGTCTCGATAAAGCTGTTATTAATCAGAGAAATAAAACGTTATTTCCTGACTGTTTCACAGCGGTTACATTCAGCAGGTAGACACGATCATCACCTATCTGAATCACATTATCCAATGAAAAGTATTAGAACTTTGTGCGTGAACATAATCCAGACATCGCGTCTACCACCAGTTCTCCCAGCAGCAGCAGCGATGGCGGCAGCGGTGTGGCCGTGATGTTGAATAGCCGAGCAGCGCTGTTTGTGTGTGTAAAGGTGCTGCGCGCGATCGATACAGAGCCCGAGTCACTCAATGTTATTAATTAAAATGACAGTTTTGGACTTCAATTTTTACAATGGAAATGTTTATTTACACGTCTTTATTATCAGACCGCCATTACATTTTCATCTCGCGCATTTCCTATTCCCTATTGTGGCACATTTTCCCGCCGTTCAAATGATTGCCATTTAAGACAACAACTGTACATATTTGAATATGTTTTTAGGTGGTTATAGCCAAAACACGACGAGTAACAAAGTCAAGCTTAATCTCACGAATGTGTACAACTGATGTGTTGTAAGAAGTATATCTTACCTCTGATGCGATCAAAGGGGAAGAGCAGCTCGGGGAGGGGCTTTTATATGACCTGGCCAAACACCGAAGTCAGGCGACTGAAAATGACCAATAGGAGTCCTCTTGTATCCGCCGTCAAATCAAACGAGGGGTATCTGTTGGGTCTGCCTAACAACAGCCCGAGAACATTCGCGCCAGTTAAAATGACCAATAGGAGTCTTCTTATATCACAGGGGACGCGACGCGCATACCCGCACACACACGCACGCCCGCACACACAGACGCCAGCACCCACACACGCAAGCACGCGCGATGGGGAAAAAAGGCATTTTCTGCCTCGGCACTGGTCTCACATTTGGGCTTATTCTGACAAAACGGTAGCTCCTACCAGAAAAACAGCAAGACCATCATCGCCGTTAGGACTTCCCGAACGATTTGGTGCTTCTACAATGTTTCTAGAGTAAATATTTCGGAGACACTTGCAAGTTTAAAACAGGGGTCCGTTCTGCTTTTCTCTGAAAATATTTGTATTGGAGTCAATGAGGCGCAGACACAGACTGACCGCACTTAGAGGCTGCTAATTCGAATTCTGTAAATCGCTCCGATTTTTTGAGCACATTGTGAGAGACAGAACACGTATGTCTACAAAGTAGGAAAAAATTACGTGTGTACATTGTAAACTGTGGCCAGGAGCAGCGTGGAGAGAGATTTTTTTTTTAGTTTTCTGGGTCTCTCTCCACCTCTAGCTACACTCTAACCCTAATAAGGGCACGCAATACACACCCATTGTAATCTCATCATTTCTCCAAAAATGATCATGGTCATTGGACAGTGATTGATCAAAAAGTATATGACCTATCAAAACATGGAAATATACATCAAATACACAAGACTTGTGTCTACTGTTTAAAGTTGAAATGGAGTCTCTAGGTGAAAGTATGCAGGAGCAGCAGACAGCACCAAAAGTCTTTATTTTTTTACCTCCTCCCATGCATTCTCTATGGGAAAATATTGACAGTTTTTTGCAAATAACGTCGTGAAAAATTAATATTATTTTAAGAAAAGTAATAGCACACCGATCCCGATGAAGACGCACATTTTGATATATCATTTGTCCTACAACTCTTCGAGTTGTAGGACTAGTTTCGCATCAAAAAACGCGAGGAAGAGGAATAATAAATATAAGAATAAATATAAGAAAAAATCCACAGGAGAACAATAGTGCTCGGGGCTTCGCCCCGAGCACTGGCTCCACAGCTTTGCTGTAGGGCCAGTGCTCGGTGCGTTTGCCCCGTGCACTAATAAAAAGAAAAAATCCACAGGATAACAATAGTGCTCGGGGCTTCGCCCCGAGCACTGGCTCCACAGCTTTGCTGTAGGGCCAGTGCTCGGTGCGTTTGCCCCGTGCACTAATAAGAAGAAGAAAAAATCCACAGGATAACAATAGTGCTCGGGGCTTCGCCCCGAGCACTGGCTCCACAGCTTTGCTGTAGGGCCAGTGCTCGGTGCGTTTGCCCCGTGCACTAATAATAATAATACATGTAATAAGTCCCCCTTGTAAGTGTACAAGTGTGAATAAGTGAAAAGGATTTTAAAAAAAAAGAGAGAGAGCGACGGCACGGAGAAATGGCAGCGCGCGAGAGAGGGTGAGCACTGAATGAATTCAAAGGACATAATTAATGGATTAACTTTCCCCCTCGCATTATAGACATACCTATGCTTTGGAACTGAAAACACACGTGAGAGAGATGCTCCTTCGTCTGCTCGTATGTGACGTCCACAAAAATGTTACCTTTGTTTTGTGAATTGTAATTTATTTCAAATGTATTTTTCTGTGAATACAAGTTTTATTTTGGAGTAACAAGTGTTGCTGAAAATACATCTAAATTGTAATCATTTAAAAAGGGTGATTTCCTTTGTAAGATGGACTTGTTGTACTCGTTCCATACCAGCAGGGGGCAAAGAGAACTGAAACCACTGCTCTCAGACAGCAATGTGTCTGATGAGACAATCCTAAAACAAATGATGAAGATAACAAACACTGAAAATGAACGGCAAAGACGTCTAGGAGCTGTCACACGACAGGAAATGTGCATAGCACGCAGCTGGACGTTGCAGCAGCACATGACAGTAGTGCAAGGAAAGATATGTCAGGTAAAAAGCCCAAGCCCGATGCACTCCAACAGTTAAATGACAAAATAGAGAAACTGATGAATAAAGTTGAACTAATCCAGCAGCCGGTGCAGGTCAAAGCAGAATCCTGCCACCATTGCCAAGTCAAAGTAGACCAAAAGAAAAGCAAATCTTACAGCTGTGCCAAGTGTCTTGAGCTGAATCGCTCAGGTTGCACTCATTGTTTTCACTGTGGTGAAGAAGGCCACAGGGCCGTAGGATGTCTAAAGAGACCCAAACGTCAGGAAAACTGGAGCCGGTCCCTGCCAGGGGACAAGCAGTGACAAGCAGGTTCAGTCCCAACCGCATCCACACCATGCTGCTCATTGTAACACAGTGAATTTCGAGAATTTGAATGATAAACAAAATGGAGTGAAACAAAGACAAAAAGATCACAAGGGGCCAATAGCTCCTCACAACGCTCTTTCCATACCCACTCAAATGAGTAGGCGCATGGCCAAGTTTATAGGCGCTAAAGCTTTAGTGAAATGCAACCTTAGTGGCTCGACAGTCAATGCCTTACTAGATACTGGAGCTCAAGTAAGCATGATTGACAGGGGCTGGAAGGAACAATACTTACCAAGCATACCAACCAAGCCACTCAGTGAAATATTTGATGATAAAGAAGAGTTAGAAGTGCATGCAGTGAATGGCGACATACTCCCTTTCGATGGCTGGATCCTCATCACAGTCAACTTGAGTGGAAATGGCAGTTTTGGCCAGCCTATCACCATGCCTTTTCTCATCTGCAACATCAAGCTTGAGCAGCCAATATTAGGATTTAACATTCTTGAGGAAGTTGTTCAAAGTAGTCCAGCAGAACTTGTGCCAGCTATTGCCAATCTTCTCTCTGAAGCAATATCAATACCTACTGAAAAGGCTGAACTGCTGGTGAACTTCATCCAAGCTGACAAGTCATTTGTGCATCATGGACGCCTAAGAACTGGTGCTTATAACACTGTTATTCAAGCAGGACAAGTAGCTTGGGTTAGGTGCCAGGTCCCACCTTGTGTAGATTCATCAGACACTATCCTGTTGTTTGAACCCAATGAAATGAATGCACACTTGACAGAATTAGAGATTGACGATGGCCTGCTGGAGATAAAGAATGCCTTAAAGAGACCTTATGTCACAATACCAGTGAAAAATAACATGAAACACCCTGTCACTATACCAAGGAAGACGGCCCTGGGTAGTGTACAGACTGTGGCAAAGGTGATTGAGACAGATCCACATGAGAGGGCTAAGCCAAGAACAGTGGTTAGTGCAGCATCAACATCAGCCGCTAAATCCAGTCCAACTTTATGGCAGCCTCCGGTGGACCTTAGCCATCTTAAGGAAGAAGAACAACAAAAAGTCAAAACGATGTTGTGGGAAGAATCATCTGCCTTTGCCAAAGACAGCCATGATATTGGATGTATCCCTAGCTTACAGATGTCGATCACACTCAAGGATGATATCCCAGTGCAGAGAGCATATTCATCAGTCCCCAAACCACTTTTTCAAGAGGTGAAGGAGTATATACAAGACCTGTTGATGAAAGGCTGGATTGTGAAGTCAAAGTCTTCCTATGCGTCTCCAGTGGTTTGCGTCCGTAAGAAAGACGGCACCCTTCGCCTCTGCGTAGATTATCGTCTATTGAACCAGAAGACCATCCCCGATCGACATCCGCTACCTAGAATACAAGACCTGACTGACACACTTGGTGGCTTTTCCTGGTTCAGCATCCTTGACCAGGGCAAGGCCTTTCATCAAGGCTTTATCGCTGAAGATTCCAGACCTGCTACTGCTTTCATTACACCCTGGGGGCTGTATGAATGGGTGAGGATCCCGTTCGGCCTGTCAAACGCCCCTGCGGCCTTTCAGCGGAGTATGGAGGAGATGCTAGGCGACTTGCGAGACGACTGCTGTATCCCATACCTCGATGATGTCCTTTGTTACGCAAAAACATTTGACGGTCATGTGGAAGGGGTCCGCAAAGCCCTTCAGGCCCTACAGAAGCATGGGGTGAAGCTAAGGCCTGAAAAATGTTAGCTCTTTCGACAGGAAGTACGATACGTTGGCCGTCTTGTGTCAGCTGAGGGAGTGAGAATCGACCCTAAAGACCTGGAAGCAGTGCGGTCATTAGCTAACAGGACACCACAGATGGTTGGAGATGTGAGGAAGCTCACCGGGTTCCTGGGCTACTACCGTTCCTACATCCAGGACTTTTCACGGATAGCAAAACCCATTTATGAGCTACTCCAAGTCAAAGCTGAACAGACAGCCCCAGTGCGTGGTAAAAGCAAAGGTCCACAATTGCCCTCCAGGACACCTGTGAATTGGACTGCTGAACACCAACAAGCCCTTGAACAACTCATCTCACTGCTCGTTAGCCCCCCCCGTGTTAGCGTACCCTGACTTCAACTTACCTTTTGTATTGCACACGGTTGCCTCCGAACTTGGCCTTGGAGCCATTCTATATCAGCATCAAGATGGAAAGTTAAGGGTCATTGGATACGGGTCCAGAACGCTAACACCAGCTGAGCGTAACTATCACCTACACAGTGGAAAGTTGGAGTTCCTTGCCCTGAAGTGGGCAATATGCGAAAAGTTTCGAGATTACTTGTACTATGCTCCCCACTTCACGGTATATACCGACAACAATCCATTAACCCACGTTATGAGCACAGCAAAACTAAATGCAGTAGGGCATCAATGGGTTGGAAAACTCTCAGATTTCAGATTTGACTTAAAGTATAGGCCAGGAAAGTCCAATGCAGACGCTGACACGCTGTCGCGTCTACATTTGGACATTGAAAACTATGCCAAGTCCTGTACTGAAGAATTTTCCAATGATGTTGTACTTGCTGTTTGGGATGGCAGCAAAGTGGCCAAGCAGAAAGATGTGGTATGGGTTGCCGCCCTTAACATATCGTCCCAAGCATCACCCGCCTCTACTCTTGACCCGATAACAGCCATAAGCCATAATGAACTCGTAGACGCTCAGAGAATGGATGGAGCGATCAATGAAGTGATTCAGTTAACAGAAGCAGGTACACCCTTGAGTGATGAAGTGCGTAAAACAGCAAGTGTGGCTGCTAGAAGACTTTTCCATGAATGGAGAAAACTAGGCCTTGAAAATGGTCTCTTGTAATGAAAGGAAACAGCTAGTGCTCCCTGCCAAGTATAAAGATCTGGTACTGAAGAAACTTCATAGTTAGATGGCTCATGTAGGGACAGAAAGTGTGCTTAATCTGGCAAGAGAGAGGTTCTATTGGCCTTTTATGGCAAAAGACATTGAAGACCATATAACAAAGAGATGTCCATGCATAAAATCGAAAAAGCCAGTAACTCATGTGAGAGCCCCAATGGGTAGTATTACATCTAGCTCACCACTTGAGTTAGTGTGTATAGACTACTTGCATCTGGAAACAAGCCGCGGTGGCTTCGAATATATACTTGTAGTAGTAGATCACTACACAAGATTTGCTCAAGCCTACCCAACAAAGAACAAGAGTGGCAAGACAGCAGCTGAGCGCATTTTCAATGATTTCATACCACGCTTTGGATATCCATCAAAATTACACCACGACCAAGGCCGTGAATTTGAAAATGAACTGTTTCACACACTTCGTCAGCTGTCTGGTATTGGTCACTCAAGAACATCGCCATACCACCCTCAGGGAAATCCTGCTGAGCGGTTTACTCGAACCATACTCCAGATGTTAAGAACACTGACTGACAAAGATAAAGAGAGATGGAAAGACAAACTCCCACAAGTTGTACACACGTACAATTGTACTCGTCATGAGTCAACAGGCTTTTCGCCCTTCTTTTTTCTCTATGGCCGCCATCCCCATCTTCCCATAGATCTGCTGTTTGGATTAGTTGAAGAGGCCGAACCAGACTCACCTAAGGGATATGCCAAGAAGACAGATGTCAGAGGCCTACCAGATTGCTAGTGAGAATAGCAAGCAGGCCAGTGCCAAAGGCAAAATACTCTATGACAAGAAGGCTAGAGGTGTAGTGTTACAGCCTGGCGATAGGGTCCTAGTCAGAAACCTCAGTGAACGAGGAGGACCAGGAAAGTTGCGATCGTATTGGGAGAAGGCCATTTACATAGTGAAAGAACAGATTTCTGAAAATCCAGTGTATGTAGTGTACCGTGAAGCCGGGGACAAACAAAAGACGAGAACACTGCACCGTAATCTGCTATTACTGGTTAATGACCTTCCAATTGACATCCCTCCATGCCCTGTCAAGTCTGTCACTGAGAAAAGGACACAGAGAGGCCAAGGCCAGACACAACACACCAGAACCCGATCTGCAAACCCAACGGAAGAGTCAGATTCAGATTTGGACTCTGATGGAGACTCAGACTGTAACCGGTATTGGCTGAGGGTGCCAGTAGAAAGGATGCAGGAGACACCTGCTGTACCCCTCCACAAACAGACAATCATCAGTTCAAGCCGTCCAGCTCCAGTACCTGTAAGGAGAGAAGACGAATAACAGAGTACTTACCTGAATACTTACCTGAAACAAACCTGAGACCTGAAAGAGAACAGAGAGAGGAGCCAAGACTGGATGAAGGTCCCTCTATGGTTGCTGAACCTGAAAAGAAAGCTGGATATCAGGAGAACACAGAGCTTATCCATGAGGAACAGCACCAGGTCCATCCGTTGTCAGACGATCAGACAGAGGTCAGGAGGTCAAGTAGAGAAAAACGACCTAGACAAGTCTTTACATATGAGCACCTGGGTCAGCCCATACTGACAACACAAGCTGCAGTTAACTCAGCATACAAAACATTCAATCACCCACTTATAACTTACCTAATGCACCCCAGCCTCTACACTCACTCGTCCCATACACAATTCCCACATACCCACTCAACCCATATGCCACCCCTTATCCCTCATTTACACACATGCCTTACCCATTCACACCACAACCATACATGCTACCAGTTCCAGTCACTTGTTAGACAAGTAACACATCATTTAGACGAGTGCAGAGTTGGTACAATGAGTTATGGAAAAGGGAAGTAGGCCTAAACTGGGAGATTAGAAGTTACTGAATGATCACTGCTAATTATTAATTAATTCATTTAGTTATTTATTTATTCTGTTTGGTTAGTTAGATGACTGAAAAGGTGCAGATGGTCTAGTTATTTTGTCATTTACATTATTATTATTATTGGTAATATCATCATTATAAGGGGGCAGATAGGGTAAATCAAGGGTAAAATAAATGTTGGAGAAATAGATTTAAGTATAGACAATAGGTAAAGAGTTCTAGACTAAACACGCTGTTAACCAGAACAATGGGGGCCTGGTTCCCCCCTGTATTTAGAAACAGAGATACCATCCTAAATCAGGGGTCAAGCAGTAAGACCCTTTTCCTCTATAAAGTAAAGAGGAAACAAGTGAGTAACCATGTGGAGGTTACACTTATTGGAAGTTCACAAAGGGGGGCTGGGGTGAGGTCAGTGGGATCAGAGGTACACTTTATCACGGATATGATGTATTTTTATTTTTATTATTTTTATGGCATTGTTTACAAAGGAGGGAAAACAAAAGGAGATAATGGGCAAGATTAAATTACTTTCTCTAAATACAAATGGACTAAATAATCCTATAAAAAGGAAACGTGTGCTTCAGCAGGTAAACAAGGAAGGAGGGCAAATCCTTTTCTTCCAAGAAACCCATTTAAATGCAGTAGAACATATTAAACTGGAGAAATTAGCAAAATCCCAAATATTCTACTCCTCCAACACAACAGCTAAGAGAGGGGTAGCAATCTTAATTAAAAATAGCCTCATGTTTCAAAAAGAAAAAAGCTTTAGGGACAAAGAAGGAAGATATGTGATGGTAACTGGTGAAATAGATCAACAATGTATAACCCTTGTCAATGTATATATCCCACCCAGGAAAGGAGAAGAACCATTGCGAAAATCTTACAGTTGATAATGATGGAAGCAAAAGGAACAACCATAATAGGAGGAGATTTTTATTTAGTTATGAATCAGAATATAGACACTCAAAGTCAAATTAAACATAAATCCGAGAAGGCAGCAGCTTTAGTTAAAAAAGCTCAAATGGAGATGGGATTACTGGATGTTTGACGTACCTTACATCCTCAAGAGGAAGGATTTACTTTTTATTCGGGCGCCCATAAAGTTTTTTCTAGGTTGGATTATTTTTTTATGTTCAATAGGGATATAGCTAAAGTTACCAAATGTGAAATACTACCCATATCGATAACTGACCATGCACCAGTAGTAATAGACCTAGAATTGAATGTTGAAAAGGGAGAAACACTTTGGAGATTGAACAATTCATTACTGGGGGATTGGGATTTTAAGAAAAATATGGAAAATAGTATTAAATCCTTTATTGATATTAATGACAATGGGAAAGTAACTACCACAATATTATGGGAAGCTGCAAAAGCTACAATAGGAGAAATAATAGCATATTCATCCTGGAAAAAGAAACAAAAACAAAAAGAAAGGAAACAACTAGAAATAAAGATCAAAGATCTACAAAAGCAATACGAAAGGTTAAAAACAAAGGAAGTAGAGGAACAATTAATAACAGCGAAAAAATTACTTAAAACAATAGATATTAAAGAGATTGAAAAACAAATTATGTTCTGTAGGCAAAGTTATTTTGATAATAGCCCCAAAGCACTAAAAATATTATCGTTTAAATTAAGGAAACAGCAAGAAAAAGCTACAATAGCTGTAATCAGAGATAAAAAGGGTGTCCCTCAAAGGGGTAAACCAAAAATTGCTGCATGTTTTTGCGATTTTTTTCAAGACCTCTATTAGGGATGCACCCGAATACGAATACGTTATTCGGAAAGCACAGATAATGCAATGTAAACATATCTGTATTCTACCCGAATATTCGCGTTATTATTCGGCAAAAAAAAATCTTAAAATCCGTTCATATCATTGTGGATGGCAGGTTGGCAACAAGATAAAAATGTCTATTCTGTTTGCAGCATCGGACTTTGATTTCACTAAATAGTCGTTTCATTTATTACAAATGATTGAAAGGAGATCACTTATGTCGTCGTCCCACTGAGTCAGCGCACAACAGCGAGCTGAGCTGAGCTGACCGCGGTGGACATGAAACTTAGAGCTTGAAATTAGACATTCGCCTGACATTCACCACATAGCTGATCTCTCTATCTTATTAAAAGTCAAATAATCTACTGACACAGTGTGTTTTCCTGTTTTGTATTCCGTTGTGAAAATATAAATAGTGTGCGATGACAGTCGAACGTTTTACCGTGTACTTCAGTCAATATTAATTCCTTTAAGTGACATATGCTGCATGTATCAGTCAGGTTTAATGGAATTTTGACCAAGTATTTCATGGTTATTTAAACAAACAGCAACACATTCAAGTTTAGATTTATCATTCAGTATCCGCTGTGTGAGAGAGGGCACGAGCGCAGCCCTTTGCATTACGTACGTTAGGCAGCAGGTGGCTTGTGCGTGTCCTAGTGGTGTGGACTGGCATACAATTCGGTAAGACAAATCAATTATCATTATGGCATTATCTATAAGAAACGTTCAAAACAGTAACCTGGTACTGCGTCTGAAGTAAAGGCAATTGTATAAAACATGTTAAATATGTGTAGCCGACTCTGGAGGCCATGCAGGCTATTTCTTTCATAACTATGTAATTATTGTCGTAAAGTATATTTCATAATTAATTATATAACAATATTAAATCAATGTGATGCTTGGAAGGGACTACTATTGCATTGCAAATTAATATTAGGTTAGAAAATACAAATTCAGCACAATAAAGGAGACTTCCGGTATAAACCACGCCCATTTCCGGTTTTCTATCCGAATACAGATACAGATACAGATAATTTTTTGGTTGAACAGATACAGAAACAGATACAGATAGTGAGGTTGCTGTGCACCTCTAACCTCTATACCCCAGAATCTAATGTAAAGGAACAGGATATTGGGAGTTATTGAAATCAGCTAAGTCTCCCATTTGTAACGAACGAACAAAACAATGAATTAGTAAAGCCAATAGAAGAGATAGAAGTAGTAAAAATCCTCCATAAAAGTAAGACTGGAAGAAGTCCTGGTAGCGATGGATTTACGTACGAATTTTACAACGAGTAGTATTACCCATTTTATGTAGGGTCTTTAACGAAATCTTACAGACTGGGATCTGGCCAACGACCTGGAGTTTGGCAGTTATATCAGTTATTCATAAAGAGGGGAAAGACCCGGAAAACTGCTCATCCTATAGGCCAATATCGCTGCTAAACGTGGATCAAAATATATTTACAGCGATTATTGCAAATAGATTATCAGAAATATTGCCAAATTTGATTGACTTAGACCAAACTGGTTTCGTTAAAGAACGTCTGCTAGGGGATACTATTCGAAGAACACTTAATATTATAGATCACGTTCAAAGAACAAAAATTCCTATGTTAACATTAATGCTAGACGCAGAAAAGGCGTTTGACCGAGTATCGTGGCCTTTTCTAATAGGAGTGTGTAAAAAATGTAGGTTCCATTATAGATTTATTAACTTGATAAAAGGAATGTATAAAGACTCAAGTGCCAGGGTTAAAGTAAATGGGATACTTTCACAAACATTTCCAGTAAAAAGGGGAACCAAACAAGGGGACCCGTTATCACCACAATTATTTGCCCTATGTATAGAACCATTAGCAGAAAATATAAGACAAAATATAAAGATAAAAGGCCTACTTATACGGGACAAAGAACATAAAATTGCTTTATATGCAGACGATGTAATTCTTTTCTTAACAGAAGTATGTAAATCTTTACCCACATTAATGGAGGATATAACAAACTATAGTGCATTGTCAGGATATAAACTAAACTCAAGTAAAACTGAAGCGATGGATTTTGGTTGCCAACTAAGCAATGTTTTCAAAAAACGGTTTGACTTCAAGTGGGGCTTGACCAAAGTGAAGTATTTGGGAGCGAATATACCTATTGATTTGGAAAATTTATATCGATGTAATTATGGAAAATTGGAAAATATAATTAAACAAGACTTGGGTAGGTGGAAAATGATACCTTTCACTCTGTTGGAGAAAATTAGCATTATTAAGCTGAACATTTTGCCACGCTTTTTATTCCTATTTCAGAATCTCCCATTGTATGTATCGCAGACATCATTTTTATATTTATATTTATATGGGATGAAAAGAAACCAAGAGTTAAAATTAAAACATTACAACAAAAGAAAGACATGGGGGGGCTTGGACTACCCAACCTGATGAACTACTACAATGCTGCACAAATAAAACCAATAGCAATTATGAACAATAAAAAGTTTCAACCAAAATGGAAAGATATGGAAGTTAACTTGGTGGATTTTTTTAACATCTGGATCCCTTTAAGTAAAAGTAAACTAAATAACTTTACAGCAATTAATAAAATTAAAATATGGCGAAGATTGTGTAAAATAATGAAAGTTAAAGAAGAGGATTGGTTTTGCTTGAGAGAAATATCAAAGGACCCACATTTCATTCCCAATAAATTGGACAACGCCTTTAAGATGTGGCAAAGTAAAGGGATCACAAGATATTATCATATGTATGACGATTTAGGGCTTGTCTCTTTTGATACTGTAGCTAGTAAATATAATCTCCCGAGAAGTCATTTTTATAGATATTTACAAGTGAGAAGCTACATAAATGAAAACACTGAAATAACAACTTTGAAAGAGCTCCACCCTTTAGTGGGGAAAATGGCTAAATATATCCAAAGTGAAAGTATAAAGAATGTAACTGGACAAATCTATCAAATATTACTACAGAATGAAGAAAAAGTAATAAAAAGTATCAAAGAGAAATGGGAGGATAAATTAAAAATATCCTTATCTGAAGAAGAATGGGAACAGAGTTTTAAAGATATAATGATTTATACAAGATCTTCATATTGGCGGGAATATGCATGGAAGATAAATATAAGATATTTCAGAACCCCATCAACCCTAAAATATACTCAGACAAGCACTATGTGTTGGAGGGAATGTGGGATAAATAATGCAGGCCATACACATGTATTTTATACATGTGAGAAGATACAAACTTATTGGAAAAATGTCCTACTCATAATTAAACAAATTCTTAAAAAAGAAGTTGCTATACAGTAACACAATATACTGCTAGGCATACAACCCCAAACATTGGGAAAAGAACATCAATACCTTTTCTGGGTCTTGAGAATAACAGCACTTAAGCAAATAACTAAAAATTGGAAAAAAAAATTGAATCACCTAGGATAAGTAAATGGTTGGAAAATTTAGAAGAAATGTATGAAACGGAGAAGATGACCCATAGTATAGTTAAAAAGGATAATGTATGTATGTAATGTACTTTATCAGATAAGCAGGATAGAACTTTGTAAGAAATATTGAATGAGGGGAAGGGAATGGGGAGGGAGGGAAGGAGGGGTAGGGGAGGAGTGGGAGGGAGGGGGGGGGGGGGGTAAAAAGGTCTGATATAGAATGGTCTGGTATAGAAGTAACAAAGCCAGTATTTCAGTACTTTGTTTATTGTTTATTATTTATTTTTTTTGTTATTTTTTTGTGTATTTTCTTATTTTCCTGTTTTGTCTTTGTCTTTTTTTAAATCCTTTTCACTTATTCACACTTGTACACTTACAAGGAAACAGGACAATGATCATATTTTACTGCAGAAAGCATTCCATGGATTGAGTTACAGTGACAAGTTAGCGATCAAAGCAACAGGTAGACTTAACTAGGTAACACTTCCCAAAATCGAGATCACCAAAAGCAATGGCAAACCAAGTGTCGTAACTGCTACATGGTTTGCTAGGTACTCATGGCTCACCGGTAGCGTTACTAACAATCGTCTGTATTGCTGGCCCTGTTTGCTAATGAATAATTTCAAATCTCCAACATGGTCTGTTCATGGTTTCACTAATGTCAAAAATCTTGACAGGGCAACCAAACGCCACAATAACTGCCAAGATCACGTTGGTGCTGCTATCCGACTTTCAATGCTAGACACCACGTCTATAGATCGGGTTCTAGATGAAGGTATGCGGCTGCAAATACAACAGCACAATGCTAAAGTGTGTGGCAATAGGGAGGTGGGGAAACGTCTGTTAGATGCTTACCTGGGCATGCAAGAGTTATCATTCAGGGGGCATGACGAAGGGGAAAATTCTGACAAGGGCAATTACAGGGAGCTTACGGAGGTGATTGCTCGGTATGACCGTGTTCTGGCAGAACGTCTGGAGAGCTCAACTGTCTTGACAAGCATGTAAAAAACTATCCAAAACGATTTAATTGCAGCCATTCACAGTTTGATGAAGAGAACTTAAGAGATCGAAAAGGAAATTAACAGGGCACACTTCTTTTCTTGGCAAATCGACGAGACCACAGACATAAACTGTCATTCACAGCTGTCTGTCATCTTGCGTTATGTCGATGACCATGGTACCATTCAGGAACGCTTCCTAGGCTTTTTTGATGTGTCCAGCGGTTGACATGGTCCTCGTCCTCATTCGAATTTGTGCAGGCTGATAGTAGTAATAGCAATAATAGTAATAATAATAGTAGTACTAATAAATAAATAAATAATAACAGTAATAATGGTTGTGAAATAATGTTGTTGTTGTTCTTTGATTTGTTGCCTTTGTTACTTGTTGTTTAATATTGTGGAAAGGATGTTAGTGAATGATTCAGAGCATGATGGATTTTAAATGGAATCACTTTTGGTGTTGTGTGTTCATTTTCTAAAAACAATTGAAGCTGAAAATAAAATTTGTCAAATACCCAATAGCTTCAGTAAGTGAGGGGGAAAATAGGCCCAATGATAGGCCCAAAATTTTGTATTTAGTTTTTCAAATCAAGAGTAGGCCTGATTTTACTAATTGGCTTTGCATCCTTTCCTTCTGGCTCTGTCTAGTCCAAAGACATGCTGCCCACCAGCTTTCAAAGTACAATGCTGCCACACTGGTGGCTTTGTATCAATTTTATCCCTGCCTGCTATTTTGTACTGTCGTTCACCAAAACACCCTGCAACAACTTGAATCTCACATACTTATGCCGCCAACAGAATAAGCAGGCCAATGGCAACCAAGCGTGCCGTCCTTCCTCCCTCACTTTAAAAACCACCAGCCGCGACTGACTGTAAGTGATGCTGCACATTTGATAATATACGACTTGAAACTTGAGTTGTGATGATGCGATCAATATCAACATACAACATGTAACCTTGGCTCATTTTTTTGCCACGCCTCACATGAGAAACGCTGTATGGAAAATCAATTCACGATTAACTCCTAAACAATGAACATTACTACCAACATAAGAACAAACACTCCAATGCTCTAATGCTTCCAAAATGGGAGACCTAGTTATTTATTTACACTTCTATACCGGTAGTAAAACAAGGTGGGGTTTTCTGCCTCAATTGCAACCTGTAATCCTGTAAATCTGGAATCAAAGCACACTTTTGAGGCTCAAACTGAACAGAATTCCCGACAGCTCCACGTTGCACATGATTTCAAAGAGCCAGAAAACATGATCAAACATGGTTCATTATTTGGTTAATTATTTGGGACAGGTTAAACCACCCCAACCACTTAGTTAGTTGTATGACAGGTGAAGGTGTGGTGTCACCTGTTTCATTATTTATTTTCCAATCGTTAAATGGGGCAACTCAATTGCAACTTGAAATCCTGTGAATCTCAAATCAAAGCACACTTTTTTGCTCTACTGTACACCACCCTGTCACTTATTATTTCCATACTGTACTACACTGTACTATCCATACCTCTATAATTACTACCTCTACTTGCACTGTCTGTTCATTGTTTATTGTTTACCGTTAACTGTTACTTGCACTGAGTTTTTACTGGTTACTTTACAGGCCCACTGTTTACATACTACTTGCCACTTTATTTACTACTGTGTACTACTGTCACTTTACAACTGCTCCACTCATATCACACTACTCATGTACTTACTGCATCAGGTACTTCATTTACCTTAGGTACCACAATAGGTCAATTCAGAGAACCTCCCCTCAACAGCACCCTAACTGAAATGCAATTAAATCAAACACTGTTTAGAAGTATACCCGTCTAGCCAGTGTTTCCCACACATTGACGAGACTATGGCGCACCACCATAGTCTAATTTCGGCCGCCATAGTTTCAATATCCGCCCGGACCAGAGCTAGTGAGCAGAGCTGAGCGGTGTGAATATTCCGCTCCTCTCTCAGACGGCTGTTCTCTCGACCGCTCCTCGCTCTAAATCGCGTCCGGCCGCTCCGCTCATTTTCGCTCCCCGCTCCACTTCAAAATCATGTCGCTCCGCTGAAATCGCTCCACACTCGCTCCAATTTAAATGAGGGACAAATAATCTACCACGAATTGCCACCTTAAACAGAAAACGTACATCCTAAAGAACTAAGAGCAACGGCAATATATTTCAGTCATAGAACATTTATTTTAAAAGATAGACAAGTGCAACAAGAAGACACACGTTTGGATTTGGGTATGCCTCAGACTCGTGATGTGAGCGGTATCGGAGCGACACTGGAGCGGAACAGAGCGGCCGCTCTGGCGTCTAAATAAAAAACCGCTCCACGCTCCAGTAACATTCCATCCGCTCCTCGCTTGCTCGCGCTCCGCTCGCGCTCCGCTCCGCTCACTAGCTCTGGCCCGGACTCATTTCACCTAGTCAAATAGACTTCACTAGCAGCCCAATAACATGCCAACACAGGTGGGCTGCAGCGTTTAATATCCTCGCGGCTGGATTGGCTCCCCAACATTCTGTTTCCCCCCGTCGCCATGGGAAGGCGTCCTCGCGACCCCCCGCCCCCCCAGCTACGCGCTTGACAGTTCACTAGTAGTATAAAGGCTCAGCGCTGTGTTTTAGTCATTTTTGTATAAATGCTTTCTGAAAACTCCTCAACCCCATTTAGTATGACACATTGTGTCATCAACATTCATATCAGTACCAGCAGTTTGTAAGTAATTTGTCAGTAATTGATATGTCATAAATTGGTTCTCAAAATTCACCAGATTGATGCATTTAAATGAAATCTACTGAATTTTTTCTCCCGGGGGGGCATGCCCCCGGACCCCCCTAGAGGATTGGGAGCTAGACAGTCTAGCTACACAACAGTAAAATGCAGGTAAAAAGCTGCATGGCCAGTGGAGCTACCGCATGGGTGTATATAATACAGATTAAACTGTCTGTCTGTTTGTGTACATTGGTGGAAACCATTGCATACCTTTTTCACGTTCACGATCGAAACGTTCCCCATAAAGAACCTTGGGAGGGACTGTGAATTTCCTTGTTTCTTACAACAGGGGTGGACGCCAACATTTCCAGAAAACATGTTCACTGGGCAGCTTGTACTCTTTGTACTCTTTGACTTTGGGTCAGATTCAGGGGTCTCCTCAGTTAGTCGTGCACGGAACACCGCCAACAGTGTATGGGAACTGCAGCAGGCCCCCTGATGTGTTGAGGACCATTCCTCACAAGATCCTCACAAATCACAGATTTTGTTGCTTAAAGGTGCAGTGTGTAGAATTTAGTAGCATCTAGGAGAACTTACTTGTGAGAATTTGAATATAATATGTATAGTTTCAATAGTATATAATCTCATGAAAATAAGAAATGTTGTGTTTTCATTATCTTAGGTTGAGCCCTTTATATCTATGAAGGGAGGGCGTCATTTTCCACAGAGGCCACCATGTTGCATGTGCCATGTTTCCAAGTTAGATCCCTTACCTACCCACCTGGTAAAAGTCTGCCTACCTGCCCTGTCCTTGTTAATAACTGACGTTATCCATTCCTCCCTGACTTCTGGTGTTGTTCCATCTTCATTGAAAACTGCTGCAATAACTCCAATACTCGAAAAACCTTGAGCAGATCCGAATGACTTAAACTACTTTCGTCCAATCTCAAACCTGCCATTTCTCTCCAAAGTACTTGAGTAAACTGTTGCAGCTCAGATAAACACCCATCTGTCTGACAAGAATCTCTTTGAAAATTTTCAGTCTGGCTTTTGTCCCCTCCACAGCCCTTGTCAAAATCAACAATGACCTTCTGATGGCATTTGACTCTGGCTTTCCATTCTGGTTCTCCTTGACCTGAGTGCAGCTTTTGACAACGTCTTTCACGTCATCCTCCTGGACAGGCTAGTATCCATTGGAATCACTGATATCCCTCTGGCTTGGTTAAGATCATAGCTCTTGGGCTGCACACAACTTGTCCAACTCAAGAACTTGAGATCTGGTGCCTCTCCAGTCTCCAGTGGTGTTCCCCAGGGCTCTGTTCTCAGCCCCCTCCTGTTCATTATTTGTGTTCTGCCTCTTGGCTACATTCTTAGGAAATTTGACTTTCAATTCCACTGTTCCGCTGACGATACCCCGCTATAACTTTCCACTAAGCCCACTGCCACTCTACCACCCAAAGCTCTGTCCATCTGCCTACTGGAAATGAAATCATGGTTCTCACTCAACTTCGCGACAAAACCGAGGTTCTCCTCATCGGCACCAAATCCACCTTAGCACTCAACACTTCAACACTTCCATGTCCATCAACAATGCCACTGCTTCCCCTCCCCCTCAGGTAAAGAGCCTGGGTGTCATCTTGGACAGCAATTAATCCTTCGAGACCCACATCAATCATGTTACTTGGTATGCTTACTTCCATATACGCAACATCAATCGTCTGTGTCCTTCACTTACACCAACCTCTACTGCTATCCTTGTAAACACCCTGATTACATCCCGACTGGACCACTGTATCTCTCTCCTCTGAGGGCTTCCTTGGAAATCTCTTCATAAACTCCAACTGGTCAGCAGCAACTCCACTGGCTCCCGATCAAATCACGCATTGATTTTAAGATTTAACTTACTTTCAAGATCCTTCACATCCACGTACCTTCACGCCCTCTCCGATCCTCTTCTGCCATCCAGCTCCATCTGCCAACCTATCCACCACGGGGGTCAAGAGCTTTTAGCCGATCTGCTCCCCGCCTATGGAACTCTCTCCCGCCAGAGATTCCCACCTCTGACTCTGTCACCACCTTTAAATCATGCCTAAAAACACACTTTAAGTTTTAAGTTTAAATTTAATCTATTAATATAGCACCTTAAAAGCAAAGAGCATGTGCACCAAAGTGCTTCACAGTCAACAGGTCACATAGGCATAGACCAACATCAATACAATGCAGCAACAACATACATTTCACAAGATGACAATTGAAACAGTTTAAGTAACTAATTAAAAGCCAAAACATAGAAATGGGTCTTGAGGAGCTTCTTGAAGGCCTCAACAGAGTCAGCCTTTCTAATGGCTTCTGGCAGGCTGTTCCAAAGTCGAGGGGCTGCAACAGAAAAGGCCCGGTCCCCTTATTCTGAGTGGCATACTCTGTCACACACCGAGTATGCCACTGTTACTTGTTGCTTGTTTTTTAGTTTTTTTTTAACTTGTCGGCAAGGTGTCCTTGACGGCTTTGAAAGGCACCTTTAAATAAAATGCATTATTATTATTATTATTATTATTATTATTATTATTATTATTATTATTATTATTATCTTACTTGTGAACTATGGGGGTGACCCATAGTTTTACAGAATTAATTACTAAATACATGTATGAACCTATTAAGGAACCCTATCACTTGACACAACTCGGTGACACCTCAGAGACGATTACATCATTTTGGAAGTACCTACTCACACTTTACAGGTATGGACATTGACAGCTGGATACCACTAGAACCTACGCACTGCACCTTTAACCCAAATAACCTGCAGTGGAATGTCATCTCAGCAAGTAAAGCTAATTTAATCACTTCATTAGCTTCACTAGGACCTAGCCCTGTAGCCAGGCAAGCGTAGCCGGTGGCTGGATAGCTCACGCCTTACGGGCATCATCTGTAGGTGTGATACTTCTTTGGCTAGGTCCTACGGCCATAGAAACACATACTATCTCTTAGCAGCCTGTGGGGTGTACTACGAACCTCGATTAGTGGGTTAGCGAGGTATGTTGCTCTCAAAGCCTGGGTTAGCTGTCATACGAAAGTCGCTCTCTTTTAGCGTCGCTATATTACCATGGTAACTTGTGCTCGCAACCAAACCTGGTCGGGATGAGGTTTTCAGCTAACTTTCCGATTAGATCTGCTACTTAAAGCTGAGCGCTGCCTCCTAGTCAGGGTGTTTCGCTGAGTTTTTTTTTCTTATTTGCTACAGGTAATCAACATCAGATGAAAGGTTAGAGCCTAGCCTATTGCAAATCATAGGCTACATTCACCTGAAATTATTGAAATATATGCTTTAAACTTACCAAATTGAATTATGTTTTTAGAATAGAATAGAATAAAATACTATTTTTTGTGCTTATTTCTTATTTGTACCCATGTTCGGACGGTCGTGCCAGCACCCAATCTAGATGGGGGTAAAAGGCATGATGATGGACAGGCAAGATATTAACACCGGTCACTGGTGTGCAGTTCACATACTGATCCACCACACCAGCGTCACTACCTTCCGGCAAATGCAACATTTTTTTACATATAGGATGTATTTGAAATGAATTCCCTAAATTACACAATGAAGCAGGTTGGAGGTTGCTTTTGCATTTTGAAATCATATGCACGCCTTTCTCAAAATGTCAGGATGGCCGAGCGGTCTAAGACGCTGCGTTCAGGCTGCAGTCTCCTCCGAGGCGTGGGTTCGAATCCTATTTTGACAAGTAACTTGCATGCACTACTGCTCCTTATTCATTGTACATTCTATACATTTATAGTTATTTTACTTATATTTTTAATACTGCTTTTCTATTGTACCAAGTCAAATTCCTTGTGGGTGCAAACCTACTTGGCAATAAACTTGTTTCTGATTCTGATTAATGGTGAACAATTCTGCATTTGGCATAGTTATTTTTAGACAATTAGGCTATGCAGAATCTTTTCACTTACGCATTCACAGAATCTGCTATTTTTTGCCAGCACGCCTCCCTAGCCGTATTATGGGCAACAGTTTTGCCCCTTGCCGTTATTTGTTTTTTAAACTCCTCATATGAGTTCATAATGACTACTTGCTCCTCCTGAGTGAAGTACATAGCCCGTGTTCGCTCCGTTGGATCCATTGCGTCATGGTGAATAACGTTGGGTTACGCCCCTTTTACAGGAACGCGCATTGAAACTAAAACAAATCAACTCATAAGTGAGCTTCGTGGTACCATTTAACCTTGATTGCGAGTTTCATATTTGTCGATCCAGGTTATCCAAAGAAAGCCTGGGTATGTTCACCGAGGTTCGTAATACACCCCACTGGTCTCCAACCGAAACATAAGAAAAGCAGGGGATGTGTACCAGCGAACGATCACATAATTGACCTATTCAGTCAATTTGCGTGGAGTACAATATAGTTATCGGAATAATAACAATAACATGGTAATAACAATTAACAATGGTTATATATGTCATCCACATCTAAGCTCTTTTGGCAAAAAATGACACAAAACAATTTTGATTTTCTAGTCTGGGAATCTTCCACACCCACATGACACATCAACTGTTTTTTCAATTGAGGGAGAATGGCAGGCTTTTGGAGGGTGTAACTAGGGTGGAGCATGTAGGCTATGTATGTATGTATATGTATTCTGGAACAACAATGAACCTGTTAATCATGCTTACCATGTTTGTTATTTTTTGATTTGGTGTTTTTGTGTCATGTAGTGCGTATGCCTTGTCTTGAGACAAGGGATCTCAAAAGTGCTGTTTCGATCTGCAGTCTGATCTCAAGCCTGTTGAGAGGCTTTTCCAAAAATGTGAAAATGATAGGACCAATCAGAACTATGTGCACAGGAGGCTATCAGAGGAGAACTTAGATATAATCCTGATGCAACGTTCCTATGCGGAAGCTTAAAAAAAGTTTCGGGATCCGCAGCGCTTCTTTCATCGGCACTTTCAAAAGGCACCTAAAAACATACCTATTTCACAAGGCCTACGGTCTTAACTAACTCTGTCCCCCGACTGTGTCACCTGTATTTTTATTTTTTATTTTGTTGTTGTTTGTCTCCTTTTTATGTTAAGAATCATTGGGTCCTGTGAAAGGCACTATACAAATGTCACTTATTGTTGTTATTATTAGGGACCGAGCCTGTGAAACAGGACGAAGGTCCCTTTTGTTTTTGGTCCGTTTATTTGTATTATTATTATTATTATTATTATTATTATTCTCATAGGCTGTTCAAACCATAATACAATAGCATCAGTAAAGCATGATACTGATGCTATTTCTTTTGCTTATGGCATTAGCAACAGCATTTTTGATGTGGGTGAGGATGGTGACTGATGGTTAGGTGTGGCAACAGTGTCAGGAGGAATTTTCTGTGACACACCTGTACTGTATAAGGGTGGGATGGTAATGAAGGGAATCAGTCTTTCTAAAGCTGCAGTACTGATGCAGCCACGCAGTACAATTCATTAAAAGAGTGGGCTATAAATAAGAAGATATCAAAAGACAACATAATTTTTGGGTAAGTACCCCAGTAGATATTTCTGTCAGCTGTTCAGTGCTTTTTGTTAACAAATGCAAGTGGGCATAGCATGAAAATAAGTGGACATAAGATAAGATATTTCTCTATTAATCCCCCTTAGGATAAATTCACATTGACCAGCAGTACAAGGGGATAGAGGAGTGCGATAAAAAAAAACATGACTATAGACAATAAACAATTAATAGATTTACCTTAATAAGATTTTTTTTTTTAAATAGTATATTACTGCTCAAAATTCACAAATATTAATCGCAACACATATTTGTTTGGCCATTGGTTGCGTACCTTTTGAATGAACTGAGGTAAGACATCGATATTGATCTTGAACATACATTTAAACAAGCAAAATAAATTACCACAGCTCATACACAATTCATATTTAAATATTTAAAGTTTTACTGTCAACCATAGAAAAATACAGAGCGAATTGATTCAAGGTATGATGATTTTTGTCCTTCCGAGAGAACGACTCTCAGAACATCTGTGATCAACAGTGTTTCCCATACATTTTTTTTTTTTTTGAATGGGTAAAATCCTATTTCATTGTAGAGCTGCAGCTGTAGTGCTGTCTTTGAACAGGGCCCTCTGTGCACACTCTGTATCAAAACATGCACGGGATGAAGGCTTGTGGTTCAGCTGAAGTCAGTTGAAGCTGTATTAAATACAGTCTGTGCTTGACACCTATATTAGAGCTCCTTTGACCAAGCAGTTCATTACATGTTTTTAACTGTTAGCTGGTGGAGTACACTTCTAAAAAGTGATTTCAATCCATTGGGAACATTTTCATGCCTGAGACATCTCTGGTTTAATTGCATTTTGAAGTTTCAACAACGTTCAACATGCTCATAAATGTTAAGTATGCTTGTTTTGACCATGGATCACAGTGCTGGGCAACGATTGAATTCCCCACATCATATTATCTACATTGGTTTGGGTAGTTGACTCATCTCATAGTAAGTTAGCACATTAGCAAGTTAACATTGTTATTTGCTGCAATTTCCCTAGAATGAAATTAAGTGATGTGATTGAGTGACCCCTAGCGGCAGAAATGACATATTACATTATGGCATGCCGTTCAGGAAATTAATCTTTGAATATATTCAATGAAACTTTGAATATATGGAGTGAACCTTGAATATATGTAAATAAAGACTTCTTGTATCTTGTATGTAATGAAACTTGAATATATGGAGTGAACCTCTGAATATATTGAGTGAAAACTTTGAATATATGGAATGAAACTTTGAATATATGGAGTGAACCTTGAATATATGGAGTGAACCTTGAATATATGGAATGAAAACTTGAATATATGGAGTGAACCTTTGAATATATTGAATGAAAATTTGAATATATGGATTGAACCTTTGAATATATTGAATGAAACTTTGAATATATTGAATGAACCTTTGAATATATTGAATGAAACTTGACTGACGCCAGACTTCACGGCAGTGCCTGCGGCCGTCTTGTGTAACTTGGGGATGCTGCAGCTAAAACTGAGTGACAATGAGTCAGGCCGCTCGCAATCTCGTTGCAGCAATTTTAAACAACGAGGAAATGACAAACACACTGGCGAATGCGTGCTAAAATCCTCCCAATACCCTGCCCGTTCTTCTGACGAAGAAATTCGCTCCCTTTTTAACCGTGATTTAATGAAGGAAAACACAGTGAATGGCCGTGCGTAATGGCACTGCGCTCTGACGCGGCACTTCCCCGGTACTGGAGAGGCTGCTGCGGCTACACGGATTTCGTGAACTGAAGGAGAAGCTCTTCATATATTGTTTAGATACAATACAAATCACATTCATAGACCAATGCAGGTTGAATATTTAGTTTAGTATTGAACATATTTGATGATCGGCAACGCGGACGGACAGACAAATGCATAATGAGATTACGCCTTACAAAGATAATTACTATGGAATTTAAAAAAATGTATTACTGCTGTATTAATCACTGTAACATGTTAAATTCATTCGGTTGGTTTCGGCAAATCTCATTATGCATTTGTCTGTCCGTCTGCAGTCCGCTGTGTGAGTAATGTGCCCAAAGCTGACAATGTGTTGCCGATCATCAAATATGTTCAATACTAAACTAAATATTCAGCCTGCATTGGTCTATGAATGTGGTTCGTATTGTATCTAAACAATATATGAAGAGCTTCTCCTTCAGTTAACGAAATCCGTGTAGCCGCAGCAGCCTCTCCAGTCCCGGAGAAGTGCCGCGCCAGAGCGCAGTGCCATTACGCACGGCCATTCTCTTTGTTTTACCTTCATTAAATCACCTGAAAACTATATCAAGCTAACCATACGGACCTACATATAGACTTCTACACACAGCAGAGTGTTCTGTTAATAGTTCTGCTTTTTTATGAAGGAGACGCCATTACCAGGGCTCATCATAGCTGCACTGAGATATAGAATGTGATCTATATTTTGCCCTCATCTAGTTTTAAATAAAGCCTAGCTATTCTTACATCTTGTGTTTTGGACCCTTTCTTGTGTACGGGCGGAGATCGTACGTAGGGGCTGTTGTGGGGCACTCCTGTCTCTGAGGTTGAAGGCATGCTCAGTTTGGACCGATAAGCAGCTGCCTGGCCCGTTGTTGTTGGTCAGCCACGGTTAAAAAGGGAGCGAATTTTTTCGTCAGAAGAACGGGCAGGGTATTGGGCAGGGGTATCGGGAGGATTTAAGCACGCATTCGCCAATGTGTTTGTCATGTCCTCGTTGTTTAAAATTGCTGCAACGAGATTGCTAGCGGCCTGACTCATTGTCACGCAGTTTTAGCCATAGACATCCTATCTCATAGACGCAACATTGAGCGCTACTGCCCACTGGGCTAACGAGACGCGAGGCCGCCATCTTGGAGTGGTGATCCGCCCCCTCAGTGTAATTCATTTGACAGGAGAAATGAACTGTCAGCGCATTTAATTAATCTTACCTCACTGAATACCATTGATTTTCACACGTTTTTTTGTAATACGTGTAGCTATGATAAAGGACACATGTTTTGGCGTGTTTTATTATTCATAGTTGGCTTAACAGTAATAGAATATTATTATATGCTATAAGTGACCAGACGTCCGAGATCAAAACTGGGAACATAATCCCCGAGAAGGGGGGAAAAAAAGGGTCAGCTATGTTTAAGTTGAAGAAACAATGGTTAGGTTATATATATATATAGGCTACGTATATCATAGGCCTACATAAACAATGTATGAATACATTAGATATTTATATCTTAGGGACCTATAGACTGTATCTCTTGACTGTTTCTGCAGCAGCAAAGAGTTTATTCTGTCTTGACACTTGTATTGATTAACAACATAAATTACTATGTTTACAGTGATTGTTTTATATGTATTTTTTTATGAATGTCGCTTTGGATAAAAGCGTCTGCCAAATAGGCTACTTAATAAACATACCATATATAAACACCTGAACGTTTTCATATCAGCTAAAACCACCAATTTGTTTCACTGGATTCAGAATAAAACCAAGTTCTGTCTTACCCAACAATGTTAGTATTTGAATATTGTTACTTGAACGACTTATTCAGGTTACAATTATACTGTTAAGAAAGTATTGTCTTATACTTTGCCTAAAATGAGAATGCATCATAATCAGTGGCGCCTGGTGAATTTTGGGTGGGGCTGAAAGCTTGAAAACCAAACCCCCGCAGGGGGGTCTGGGGTCATCCTCCCTCAGAAGATTATTTGTGATTTTCACATACAAATGAAGCATTCTGGTGCATTCTGATAAAATAATAAAGACAAAATAGAACATTTCCTTACAAAGACGAATGGGGCTGGAGAACTAAGTTTTCACTTAATTTATTTGCTTTGTTTATGGGAATTATACACAAGTTAAAATTCAATTCAATTTATAGAGCATCAAAACATTACACGACTCATGGCGCTTGACAGTGTTGAACATTCAGAGAGAGCCAGGCGCGTAGAATACGGGGGGGACGGTGGGGACGCGTACCTACCAGTTTTCCTCATGAGTCATTATGTACCCACCACTTTTTTTGAAAGAATCCCCCCGTGTGGGACTCGCACCGGTGTCTTTCACCACTGCGTCATTAAATGCAGTCTGAGTTACGTCAAGCCCGACAAAGAGAGATGAACTCTACTTTTACAAGTCGCTTTAGTATGACAGGGTCACAAGCGGACTTTAAACGTGTCACGAACGGAGTGGTAGTGGTATGGCAAGGTGCCATAGTGCGTTGAGTAATGGTGCTCCCTGACTCATCCCAAAAACAACAGTCAACAAAGTGAACGTAATGAAACAGTGAAATGCAACCCAACATGTCCTGAACATTCGCCTCCAAATCCTATCTAATAGCAATAACATGTAATGACACAGAATGTCAGAATGTCGCAATGCATTCTGGGAAACACTCCCCCAACACGTTACAATATCCACGATTTCCTCAGGCAAGTACAACAACTTGAACTGATAATACAAGAAAACACAAAAGCATTAACCTAATTTACACAAAATAGAAACAACATTTAATTTGATTTGTGTCCGATGACGAGAGAGAGACGGAGAGACAGAGCACTTTGGTAGAGAGACATAGAGTAACAATAACAGAGAGCGAGCGCCGGTCTCGATAAAGCCGTTAATCAGAGAAATTAAACGTTATTTCCCGATTGTTTCACAGCGGTTATATTCAGCAGGTAGACACGGCCATGAACTGCACCTATCTGAATCACATTATCCAATGAAAAGTATTAGAGCTCTGTGCGTGAGCATAGTCAAGACATCGCGTCTGTGTGTGTGTGTGTGTGTGTCATCACAAATTTGTATACATTTTTATTAATTAACATGACCTGCGCGAAAGGGGGAAAAAAATGAATGCGCGTCATTGTACCCAGCACTTCTGAAAATGCACTTCCGAATGCGTCTCTGTCCCCAGCACATTTCAAACCAAACCTGCGCCCATGGAGAGAGCCCATATGTAACAGGGGCGAGGAAAAACTCCCTATAATTGGAGATACATATAGGAAGAAACCTCATGCAGATCTACGACTCAAGGGCCTGACCCATCTGCCTAGGGTCAGTTACAGGGCAGTAAGGTTTGTATACATGATAAATGAATAGGTTAGTTAGGTGTAGAGAATAGAACATGTTGTCTAGAGCCACCTGGGGTGTATGTAACAAAGATGTAGGATGGTTACATAACCAGTATGATAATGCATGAATCCCATTTAGTGTCAGAAAGTTCAAACAGTCCAGTGTAGGGATGACTTGTCATAGGGCAGTAGTGGATCCCTAGGTAGCGCAGGCCACGAATCCGGTCAAGGGGACAGCAACAGGCGATGGTAGGGAGTCATAGGATGGGACTTCAGGTGCGATGAGGGCCAAATACAAGGATGGCTGATGACTGGTAATGGTTTACCTCACAAGTGAGGTAAGTGGGAAGAGAGAGAGATATATAGAGTGGGTTAGGCGTGCTATAAGTTTCATGATGGTTAGTATTAATAAGTGAATCAATGGTACTACAGAGTGTTACACTATAGAGAGAAAAGGCAAGAGAGGGAGAGTCGAGAGAGAGAGGAAGAAGAGGGAGTTGAACGTCATGACAGAGAGTAGAGGTAAGAGGGAGAAGAGGGAGTTGAACGACATGACGAGAGAAGAGGTAAGAAGGAGAGTTGAGAGAGAGACAGAGGGAGATACAATATGCACACTGAGGGCATGATGCCACCATAGGAAAGATAGACTAGCTATAATGTATAGCCACTGTCCATCTGATTGTCTAGTTAGCTAGCGCTAATACACCCCCCCCCCCCCCCCCCCCCCCCACACACACACACAATCTGGACTGTGGTCCTAACTTTTACCCCTGTTGGCTTTTACAATCTTTATCTTCAACATCTATTTCAACTTTATGTTGTTCAAGTATGTCATTTCTTCACTTCATTCATTTTATTGACAAGCAATTCTATTACGGTCATACTCTTGTTTGTTAGCCTAGCTGGCTACGATTTCAGTACTCCTTCTCAACTCTGTGGTAATATATTACAACCAATAGTGTGTTAGTGTTAAATCTTACTTGTGAAAAGTAATCCCCCGATTCCTATTTTCGACGCTCCGCTCATTTGAGCAGGAATACGCTGAACACCAGCCCGGCATCCTTGTTTTCTTCTGTAGACGCTACCTGTCAACTATTGCTGTCAATGCTGCTCGCCGGCTCCTGATCCCCATACCAATATGGCGGCCGAATTTCTCGTTTGGCAGCAGCCAATGTTGCGTCTACCTAATAGGATGTCTATGCATCCAGCTAGCTGCAGCATCCACAAGTTACATAAGATGGCACTGCCGTGAAGTCTGACGTCAGTCAAGTTTCATTCAATATATTCAAAGTTTAATTCAATATATTCAAAGGTTCACTCCATATATATTCAAACTTTCATTCCATATATTCAAAGTTTCATTCAATATATTCAAAGGTTCACTCCATATATTCAAGTTTCATTCAATATATTCAAAGGTTCACTCCATATATTCAAAATTTCATTCCATACAAAGTTTCTTTCCATATATTCAAGGTTTCATTCAATATATTCAAAGGTTCACTCCATATATTCAAAGTTTCATTCCATATATTCAAGGTTTCATTCAATATATTCAAAGATTAATTACCTGAACGGCATGCCATAATATATATATATATATATATATATATATATATATATATATATATATATATTTCTTTCAATCAGCTAATAACCTATTATAATTATGATATAATTTATTCATATTGTGTGTTACAGATGGCTCAACACAGGATGGCTGTGGAGCAATCCATGGCAACAATGCTAGTTGTGATGGGTAAGTGAACATATTACTGCTAATACAATTCCCTGATCTTTATTAATTAATGTTGACATTTCATTTCAATAAAGTTTATGTTGAAGATTAAACCACCTGGAAGATTAGAAATATTCAGAGAATAACACCATTGATTCATGAGAATACATCTCGTGGTGTGTGTCCATAAAAATCCAGGAAATAATCATGCTATGTAAAAACAGGTTTCATTATGGTGACCCTCGCCATAGTCCCACCAACAAACTCAACTGGATCGACCACAATGAACAAACCATTTAACACCACCTCAAACACCACAAACAACCAATCAACTCCAACCATGGCTCCGCCATCATTTGTGTTGGTAGTTATAGTCAAGTTTGCTTTCAAGCAAGACTATATCTACCAAACATTTGGACAATGCCACTCACTGGCATGCACAGTTGTTACAGTGGTAAGTTTGTAATTCATCAAAATGCAAAACTACAAAGCTTTTTATATTAACAATGCAAGACAACTATAAAGTGCTTTGAAGGGGTTTTCAACTAATGGAATTACATGAAGATAATAGTAAAAGTTTATACGCCATATTTCCCTTTTATAGTGCGATTTGATCTACCGGGACAAATTTGGATCCATTTTTGACCGCAGTAAATTCCGTGAATTCAGGTAAAAAAAACAGTGTAATAAAATGTATAATAACAATAAACAATCCAAAATATTTGATGAAATTACAATGACACAACTAAATTTGCATTGTTTTGCGGTCCGTTTCTCAGATCCTCACCGGACGGAAACACTACAACAGAGTTGGAGCTTGTATTCAATGAGACAGCCCCAGCGGAGGAAATCCCTTCAGCTAGTGATGTAGAGGAGACCTTGAGGACAGCTGCAGGGTGCTCCGTTGGAAATATCCTGTTTGATTCTCGCTCTGTTGCTGTGATAAGTACGCATTTTTTGTACACCGCTGAAAACAATTGAAGGAAAAAAATAAATAAATCTCAGTTTTGGCACCACAGTTATGAAACAGGCTCCCTGCCATGTCAGGACTGCGGAGTCACCCCCTATCTTCTGGAAAAGACTCAAGACTCATTTGTTCAGGGTTAACCTGAACACTGCATAGCACCCATCTTCTACCTAACCCCCCCCCCCCCACCACCACCAAAAGATTATTATACAAAAAAGAAAGAAAAAAAACAGAAAGAAAAAAAAGAAAACCTCATGCCAACCCCATATTGACCATATATCTACATCTCCCAACGTCTAAGCACTCTTAGGGTTATTGTGCAAACATCAAATGCTGGTTTTCTCGGGTATAACGCTTTTCTCTAATTCCCACGCGTATGTACAGTATACATATATATATATATATATATATATATATATATTAACAAGTAACATGTTCTTTCTCAGGAACGCCAAACACAACAACTGCAGCACCAACAACAAACAACAACAACAAACCAACAACTCCAACGAAAAAAGAAACAACAAATTCTACAACTCAAGCTACAACACCCTCACTTCCTCCAGTATCTTTTGAGTTGACGGCTACCATATCAGAGGTTTTCACTTCAGAACTAACAAACCAATCAAGTGCAGCATTTCAAGAACTGGAATCAAATGTTATCACAGTGGTAAGTTGACGTTTCTCCCCATTCCTATACATTCCATATTCATTGATTTCTTCAGCATGTTTGGGATATCTTTGTGGTTGTTTGCTTTGTTGTGCCTAATCTTTCTGCATGTTGGTCCTATGAGCAGTAATTGCATACAGTACTCAGAAACACAGACAGACAGGCATACTTTAATGATCCCTGAGCCAAATTGCATTTGTTGCAATACTCTGGGATAAGAAAAGGCAGTGCAGAAGGGAAGAGAGAGATAGAGATATAAATATCTTATATAAACAGAGATAACATTTGTACTCCACTTGATTGTTCAAAAAGCTGTACACAGTTTAAATGGAATTTAGCCAGTCATGAATTTAGATGGGTCATTTGTTTTCAACGTTAACGTTTGAAAGTGATGTTAATTCAATCCATCCGTTTTGAAAGGGTTTGCATGTTTTAAACTCTCTTCTGATCTTACCATAGTGTGACGGGATCTTTCTGGCGGTCTATGGTACGGCTTTCATCACCACCAATGTTCAGGGATTCAGGTAAATGGTCCTGCTTAACTAAAGGTCATTTTAGATGGTTTGCATTGAAGTTATGGTGTGATGCTTTCAACTTGTTTTTCATTTGAATTTTTGCGTCATGAATGCAATCTGTTTTTCAGTCCGTCCCCCAATGGAAACACGACAATAGATGTACAGCTTGTATTCAATGAGACAGCTGCAGTGATCCCTACAGCTAGTGATGTATTGCAAACCATGACAACTGCAGCAACCAACACCCCTGCTGGCGGACTCTCATTTGATCCTGATTCTTTTTCTGTCACAAGTATGCTCACACTTACCATTAATGATTCTATGAGAAAACAAACAGCAATGGTACATTGTGTTAATAACAAATGCCTTGTCGCTCAGGTATAACGCTTTTCTCTGATTCCCACGGTTATGTACAGTAAAGTAACAAGTTCTTTCACAGGAACACCAACCACAACAACTGCAGCACCAACAACAAACACAACTCCAATGACAAAAGAAACAGCCATTTCTACAACTCAAGCTACAACACGCTCACTTCCTCCTGTATCTTTTGAGTTGACGGCTACCATATCAGAGGTTTTCACTTCAGAACTAACAAACCAAACAAGTGCAGCATTTCAAAAACTGGAATCAACTGTTATCACAGTGGTAAGTTGACGTCTCTTCTCATTTTAAGTCTTTCACTTAGCTTTTACTGCATGTCATTCTTTGGTACCATTCCTATACATTCCATATTTATTGATTTCTTCAGCATGTTTGGGATATCTTTGTGGTTGTTTGCTTTGTTGTGCCTAATCTTGTTGCATGTTGGTCCTATGAGCAGTAATTGCATACAGTACTCAGAAACACAGACAGACAGGCATACTTGAATGATTCCTGAGGGAAATTGCATTTGTTGCAATACTCTGGGATAAGAAAAGGCAGTGCAGAAGGGAAGAACAGTACCGAACAGTACCGTATAGAGATATAAATATCTTATATAAACAGAGATAACATTTGTACTCCACTTGATTGTTCAAAAAGCTGTACACAGTTTAAATGGAATTTAGCCAGTCATGAATTTAGATGGGTCATTTGTTTTCAACGTTAACGTTTGAAAGTGATGTTAATTCAATCCATCCGTTTTGAAAGGGTTTGCATGTTTTAAACTCTCTTCTGATCTTACCATAGTGTGACGGGATCTTTCTGGCGGTCTATGGTACGGCTTTCATCACCACCAATGTTCAGGGATTCAGGTAAATGGTCCTGCTTAACTAAAGGTCATTTTAGATGGTTTGCATTGAAGTTATGGTGTGATGCTTTCAACTTGTTTTTCATTTGAATTTTTGCGTCATGAATGCAATCTGTTTTTCAGTCCGTCCCCCAATGGAAACACGACAATAGATGTACAGCTTGTATTCAATGAGACAGCTGCAGTGATCCCTACAGCTAGTGATGTATTGCAAACCATGACAACTGCAGCAACCAACACCCCTGCTGGCGGACTCTCATTTGATCCTGATTCTTTTTCTGTCACAAGTATGCTCACACTTACCATTAATGATTCTATGAGAAAACAAACAGCAATGGTACATTGTGTTAATAACAAATGCCTTGTCGCTCAGGTATAACGCTTTTCTCTGATTCCCACGGTTATGTACAGTAAAGTAACAAGTTCTTTCACAGGAACACCAACCAAAACAACTGCAGCACCAACAACAAACACAACTCCAATGACAAAAGAAACAGCCATTTCTACAACTCAAGCTACAACACGCTCACTTCCTCCTGTATCTTTTGAGTTGACGGCTACCATATCAGAGGTTTTCACTTCAGAACTAACAAACCAAACAAGTGCAGCATTTCAAAAACTCGAATCAACTGTTATCACAGTGGTAAGTTGACGTCTCTTCTCATTTTAAGTCTTTCACTTAGCTTTTACTGCATGTCATTCTTTGGTACCATTCCTATACATTCCATATTTATTGATTTCTTCAGCATGTTTGGGATATCTTTGTGGTTGTTTGCTTTGTTGTGCCTAATCTTGTTGCATGTTGGTCCTATGAGCAGTAATTGCATACAGTACTCAGAAACACAGACAGACAGGCATACTTTAATGATTCCTGAGGGAAATTGCATTTGTTGCAATACTCTGGGATAAGAAAAGGCAGTGCAGAAGGGAAGAACAGTACCGAACAGTACCGTATAGAGATATAAATATCTTATATAAACAGAGATAACATTTGTACTCCACTTGATTGTTCAAAAAGCTGTACACAGTTTAAATGGAATTTAGCCAGTCATGAATTTAGATGGGTCATTTGTTTTCAACGTTAACGTTTGAAAGTGATGTTAATTCAATCCATCCGTTTTGAAAGGGTTTGCATGTTTTAAACTCTCTTCTGATCTTACCATAGTGTGACGGGATCTTTCTGGCGGTCTATGGTACGGCTTTCATCACCACCAATGTTCAGGGATTCAGGTAAATGGTCCTGCTTAACTAAAGGTCATTTTAGATGGTTTGCATTGAAGTTATGGTGTGATGCTTTCAACTTGTTTTTCATTTGAATTTTTGCGTCATGAATGCAATCTGTTTTTCAGTCCGTCCCCCAATGGAAACACGACAATAGATGTACAGCTTGTATTCAATGAGACAGCTGCAGTGATCCCTACAGCTAGTGATGTATTGCAAACCATGACAACTGCAGCAACCAACACCCCTGCTGGCGGACTCTCATTTGATCCTGATTCTTTTTCTGTCACAAGTATGCTCACACTTACCATTAATGATTCTATGAGAAAACAAACAGCAATGGTACATTGTGTTAATAACAAATGCCTTGTCGCTCAGGTATAACGCTTTTCTCTGATTCCCACGGTTATGTACAGTAAAGTAACAAGTTCTTTCACAGGAACACCAACCAAAACAACTGCAGCACCAACAACAAACACAACTCCAATGACAAAAGAAACAGCCATTTCTACAACTCAAGCTACAACACGCTCACTTCCTCCTGTATCTTTTGAGTTGACGGCTACCATATCAGAGGTTTTCACTTCAGAACTAACAAACCAAACAAGTGCAGCATTTCAAAAACTCGAATCAACTGTTATCACAGTGGTAAGTTGACGTCTCTTCTCATTTTAAGTCTTTCACTTAGCTTTTACTGCATGTCATTCTTTGGTACCATTCCTATACATTCCATATTTATTGATTTCTTCAGCATGTTTGGGATATCTTTGTGGTTGTTTGCTTTGTTGTGCCTAATCTTGTTGCATGTTGGTCCTATGAGCAGTAATTGCATACAGTACTCAGAAACACAGACAGACAGGCATACTTTAATGATTCCTGAGGGAAATTGCATTTGTTGCAATACTCTGGGATAAGAAAAGGCAGTGCAGAAGGGAAGAACAGTACCGAACAGTACCGTATAGAGATATAAATATCTTATATAAACAGAGATAACATTTGTACTCCACTTGATTGTTCAAAAAGCTGTACACAGTTTAAATGGAATTTAGCCAGTCATGAATTTAGATGGGTCATTTGTTTTCAACGTTAACGTTTGAAAGTGATGTTAATTCAATCCATCCGTTTTGAAAGGGTTTGCATGTTTTAAACTCTCTTCTGATCTTACCATAGTGTGACGGGATCTTTCTGGCGGTCTATGGTACGGCTTTCATCACCACCAATGTTCAGGGATTCAGGTAAATGGTCCTGCTTAACTAAAGGTCATTTTAGATGGTTTGCATTGAAGTTATGGTGTGATGCTTTCAACTTGTTTTTCATTTGAATTTTTGCGTCATGAATGCAATCTGTTTTTCAGTCCGTCCCCCAATGGAAACACGACAATAGATGTACAGCTTGTATTCAATGAGACAGCTGCAGTGATCCCTACAGCTAGTGATGTATTGCAAACCATGACAACTGCAGCAACCAACACCCCTGCTGGCGGACTCTCATTTGATCCTGATTCTTTTTCTGTCACAAGTATGCTCACACTTACCATTAATGATTCTATGAGAAAACAAACAGCAATGGTACATTGTGTTAATAACAAATGCCTTGTCGCTCAGGTATAACGCTTTTCTCAGATTCCCATGGTTATGTACAGTAAAGTAACAAGTTCTTTCACAGGAACACCAACCGCAACAACTGCAGCACCAACAACAAACACAACTCCAATGACAAAAGAAACAGCCATTTCTACAACTCAAGCTACAACACGCTCACTTCCTCCTGTATCTTTTGAGTTGACGGCTACCATATCAGAGGTTTTCACTTCAGAACTAACAAACCAAACAAGTGCAGCATTTCAAAAACTGGAATCAACTGTTATCACAGTGGTAAGTTGACGTCTCTTCTCATTTTAAGTCTTTCACTTAGCTTTTACTGCATGTCATTCTTTGGTACCATTCCTATACATTCCATATTTATTGATTTCTTCAGCATGTTTGGGATATCTTTGTGGTTGTTTGCTTTGTTGTGCCTAATCTTGTTGCATGTTGGTCCTATGAGCAGTAATTGCATACAGTACTCAGAAACACAGACAGACAGGCATACTTGAATGATTCCTGAGGGAAATTGCATTTGTTGCAATACTCTGGGATAAGAAAAGGCAGTGCAGAAGGGAAGAACAGTACCGAACAGTACCGTATAGAGATATAAATATCTTATATAAACAGAGATAACATTTGTACTCCACTTGATTGTTCAAAAAGCTGTACACAGTTTAAATGGAATTTAGCCAGTCATGAATTTAGATGGGTCATTTGTTTTCAACGTTAACGTTTGAAAGTGATGTTAATTCAATCCATCCGTTTTGAAAGGGTTTGCATGTTTTAAACTCTCTTCTGATCTTACCATAGTGTGACGGGATCTTTCTGGCGGTCTATGGTACGGCTTTCATCACCACCAATGTTCAGGGATTCAGGTAAATGGTCCTGCTTAACTAAAGGTCATTTTAGATGGTTTGCATTGAAGTTATGGTGTGATGCTTTCAACTTGTTTTTCATTTGAATTTTTGCGTCATGAATGCAATCTGTTTTTCAGTCCGTCCCCCAATGGAAACACGACAATAGATGTACAGCTTGTATTCAATGAGACAGCTGCAGTGATCCCTACAGCTAGTGATGTATTGCAAACCATGACAACTGCAGCAACCAACACCCCTGCTGGCGGACTCTCATTTGATCCTGATTCTTTTTCTGTCACAAGTATGCTCACACTTACCATTAATGATTCTATGAGAAAACAAACAGCAATGGTACATTGTGTTAATAACAAATGCCTTGTCGCTCAGGTATAACGCTTTTCTCTGATTCCCACGGTTATGTACAGTAAAGTAACAAGTTCTTTCACAGGAACACCAACCGCAACAACTGCAGCACCAACAACAAACACAACTCCAATGACAAAAGAAACAGCCATTTCTACAACTCAAGCTACAACACGCTCACTTCCTCCTGTATCTTTTGAGTTGACGGCTACCATATCAGAGGTTTTCACTTCAGAACTAACAAACCAAACAAGTGCAGCATTTCAAAAACTGGAATCAACTGTTATCACAGTGGTAAGTTGACGTCTCTTCTCATTTTAAGTCTTTCACTTAGCTTTTACTGCATGTCATTCTTTGGTACCATTCCTATACATTCCATATTTATTGATTTCTTCAGCATGTTTGGGATATCTTTGTGGTTGTTTGCTTTGTTGTGCCTAATCTTGTTGCATGTTGGTCCTATGAGCAGTAATTGCATACAGTACTCAGAAACACAGACAGACAGGCATACTTGAATGATTCCTGAGGGAAATTGCATTTGTTGCAATACTCTGGGATAAGAAAAGGCAGTGCAGAAGGGAAGAACAGTACCGAACAGTACCGTATAGAGATATAAATATCTTATATAAACAGAGATAACATTTGTACTCCACTTGATTGTTCAAAAAGCTGTACACAGTTTAAATGGAATTTAGCCAGTCATGAATTTAGATGGGTCATTTGTTTTCAACGTTAACGTTTGAAAGTGATGTTAATTCAATCCATCCGTTTTGAAAGGGTTTGCATGTTTTAAACTCTCTTCTGATCTTACCATAGTGTGACGGGATCTTTCTGGCGGTCTATGGTACGGCTTTCATCACCACCAATGTTCAGGGATTCAGGTAAATGGTCCTGCTTAACTAAAGGTCATTTTAGATGGTTTGCATTGAAGTTATGGTGTGATGCTTTCAACTTGTTTTTCATTTGAATTTTTGCGTCATGAATGCAATCTGTTTTTCAGTCCGTCCCCCAATGGAAACACGACAATAGATGTACAGCTTGTATTCAATGAGACAGCTGCAGTGATCCCTACAGCTAGTGATGTATTGCAAACCATGACAACTGCAGCAACCAACACCCCTGCTGGCGGACTCTCATTTGATCCTGATTCTTTTTCTGTCACAAGTATGCTCACACTTACCATTAATGATTCTATGAGAAAACAAACAGCAATGGTACATTGTGTTAATAACAAATGCCTTGTCGCTCAGGTATAATGCTTTTCTCTGATTCCCACGGTTATGTACAGTAAAGTAACAAGTTCTTTCACAGGAACACCAACCGCAACAACTGCAGCACCAACAACAAACACAACTCCAATGACAAAAGAAACAGCCATTTCTACAACTCAAGCTACAACACGCTCACTTCCTCCTGTATCTTTTGAGTTGACGGCTACCATATCAGAGGTTTTCACTTCAGAACTAACAAACCAAACAAGTGCAGCATTTCAAAAACTGGAATCAACTGTTATCACAGTGGTAAGTTGACGTCTCTTCTCATTTTAAGTCTTTCACTTAGCTTTTACTGCATGTCATTCTTTGGTACCATTCCTATACATTCCATATTTATTGATTTCTTCAGCATGTTTGGGATATCTTTGTGGTTGTTTGCTTTGTTGTGCCTAATCTTGTTGCATGTTGGTCCTATGAGCAGTAATTGCATACAGTACTCAGAAACACAGACAGACAGGCATACTTGAATGATTCCTGAGGGAAATTGCATTTGTTGCAATACTCTGGGATAAGAAAAGGCAGTGCAGAAGGGAAGAACAGTACCGAACAGTACCGTATAGAGATATAAATATCTTATATAAACAGAGATAACATTTGTACTCCACTTGATTGTTCAAAAAGCTGTACACAGTTTAAATGGAATTTAGCCAGTCATGAATTTAGATGGGTCATTTGTTTTCAACGTTAACGTTTGAAAGTGATGTTAATTCAATCCATCCGTTTTGAAAGGGTTTGCATGTTTTAAACTCTCTTCTGATCTTACCATAGTGTGACGGGATCTTTCTGGCGGTCTATGGTACGGCTTTCATCACCACCAATGTTCAGGGATTCAGGTAAATGGTCCTGCTTAACTAAAGGTCATTTTAGATGGTTTGCATTGAAGTTATGGTGTGATGCTTTCAACTTGTTTTTCATTTGAATTTTTGCGTCATGAATGCAATCTGTTTTTCAGTCCGTCCCCCAATGGAAACACGACAATAGATGTACAGCTTGTATTCAATGAGACAGCTGCAGTGATCCCTACAGCTAGTGATGTATTGCAAACCATGACAACTGCAGCAACCAACACCCCTGCTGGCGGACTCTCATTTGATCCTGATTCTTTTTCTGTCACAAGTATGCTCACACTTACCATTAATGATTCTATGAGAAAACAAACAGCAATGGTACATTGTGTTAATAACAAATGCCTTGTCGCTCAGGTATAACGCTTTTCTCTGATTCCCACGGTTATGTACAGTAAAGTAACAAGTTCTTTCACAGGAACACCAACCGCAACAACTGCAGCACCAACAACAAACACAACTCCAATGACAAAAGAAACAGCCATTTCTACAACTCAAGCTACAACACGCTCACTTCCTCCTGTATCTTTTGAGTTGACGGCTACCATATCAGAGGTTTTCACTTCAGAACTAACAAACCAAACAAGTGCAGCATTTCAAAAACTGGAATCAACTGTTATCACAGTGGTAAGTTGACGTCTCTTCTCATTTTAAGTCTTTCACTTAGCTTTTACTGCATGTCATTCTTTGGTACCATTCCTATACATTCCATATTTATTGATTTCTTCAGCATGTTTGGGATATCTTTGTGGTTGTTTGCTTTGTTGTGCCTAATCTTGTTGCATGTTGGTCCTATGAGCAGTAATTGCATACAGTACTCAGAAACACAGACAGACAGGCATACTTGAATGATTCCTGAGGGAAATTGCATTTGTTGCAATACTCTGGGATAAGAAAAGGCAGTGCAGAAGGGAAGAACAGTACCGAACAGTACCGTATAGAGATATAAATATCTTATATAAACAGAGATAACATTTGTACTCCACTTGATTGTTCAAAAAGCTGTACACAGTTTAAATGGAATTTAGCCAGTCATGAATTTAGATGGGTCATTTGTTTTCAACGTTAACGTTTGAAAGTGATGTTAATTCAATCCATCCGTTTTGAAAGGGTTTGCATGTTTTAAACTCTCTTCTGATCTTACCATAGTGTGACGGGATCTTTCTGGCGGTCTATGGTACGGCTTTCATCACCACCAATGTTCAGGGATTCAGGTAAATGGTCCTGCTTAACTAAAGGTCATTTTAGATGGTTTGCATTGAAGTTATGGTGTGATGCTTTCAACTTGTTTTTCATTTGAATTTTTGCGTCATGAATGCAATCTGTTTTTCAGTCCGTCCCCCAATGGAAACACGACAATAGATGTACAGCTTGTATTCAATGAGACAGCTGCAGTGATCCCTACAGCTAGTGATGTATTGCAAACCATGACAACTGCAGCAACCAACACCCCTGCTGGCGGACTCTCATTTGATCCTGATTCTTTTTCTGTCACAAGTATGCTCACACTTACCATTAATGATTCTATGAGAAAACAAACAGCAATGGTACATTGTGTTAATAACAAATGCCTTGTCGCTCAGGTATAACGCTTTTCTCTGATTCCCACGGTTATGTACAGTAAAGTAACAAGTTCTTTCACAGGAACACCAACCGCAACAACTGCAGCACCAACAACAAACACAACTCCAATGACAAAAGAAACAGCCATTTCTACAACTCAAGCTACAACACGCTCACTTCCTCCTGTATCTTTTGAGTTGACGGCTACCATATCAGAGGTTTTCACTTCAGAACTAACAAACCAAACAAGTGCAGCATTTCAAAAACTGGAATCAACTGTTATCACAGTGGTAAGTTGACGTCTCTTCTCATTTTAAGTCTTTCACTTAGCTTTTACTGCATGTCATTCTTTGGTACCATTCCTATACATTCCATATTTATTGATTTCTTCAGCATGTTTGGGATATCTTTGTGGTTGTTTGCTTTGTTGTGCCTAATCTTGTTGCATGTTGGTCCTATGAGCAGTAATTGCATACAGTACTCAGAAACACAGACAGACAGGCATACTTGAATGATTCCTGAGGGAAATTGCATTTGTTGCAATACTCTGGGATAAGAAAAGGCAGTGCAGAAGGGAAGAACAGTACCGAACAGTACCGTATAGAGATATAAATATCTTATATAAACAGAGATAACATTTGTACTCCACTTGATTGTTCAAAAAGCTGTACACAGTTTAAATGGAATTTAGCCAGTCATGAATTTAGATGGGTCATTTGTTTTCAACGTTAACGTTTGAAAGTGATGTTAATTCAATCCATCCGTTTTGAAAGGGTTTGCATGTTTTAAACTCTCTTCTGATCTTACCATAGTGTGACGGGATCTTTCTGGCGGTCTATGGTACGGCTTTCATCACCACCAATGTTCAGGGATTCAGGTAAATGGTCCTGCTTAACTAAAGGTCATTTTAGATGGTTTGCATTGAAGTTATGGTGTGATGCTTTCAACTTGTTTTTCATTTGAATTTTTGCGTCATGAATGCAATCTGTTTTTCAGTCCGTCCCCCAATGGAAACACGACAATAGATGTACAGCTTGTATTCAATGAGACAGCTGCAGTGATCCCTACAGCTAGTGATGTATTGCAAACCATGACAACTGCAGCAACCAACACCCCTGCTGGCGGACTCTCATTTGATCCTGATTCTTTTTCTGTCACAAGTATGCTCACACTTACCATTAATGATTCTATGAGAAAACAAACAGCAATGGTACATTGTGTTAATAACAAATGCCTTGTCGCACAGGTATAACGCTTTTCTCTGATTCCCACGGTTATGTACAGTAAAGTAACAAGTTCTTTCACAGGAACACCAACCACAATAACTGCAGCACCAACAACAAACACAACTCCAATGACAAAAGAAACAGCCATTTCTACAACTCAAGCTACAACACGCTCACTTCCTCCTGTATCTTTTGAGTTGACGGCTACCATATCAGAGGTTTTCACTTCAGAACTAACAAACCAAACAAGTGCAGCATTTCAAAAACTGGAATCAACTGTTATCACAGTGGTAAGTTGACGTCTCTTCTCATTTTAAGTCTTTCACTTAGCTTTTACTGCATGTCATTCTTTGGTACCATTCCTATACATTCCATATTTATTGATTTCTTCAGCATGTTTGGGATATCTTTGTGGTTGTTTGCTTTGTTGTGCCTAATCTTGTTGCATGTTGGTCCTATGAGCAGTAATTGCATACAGTACTCAGAAACACAGACAGACAGGCATACTTGAATGATTCCTGAGGGAAATTGCAATACTCTGGGATAAGAAAAGGCAGTGCAGAAGGGAAGAACAGTACCGAACAGTACCGTATAGAGATATAAATATCTTATATAAACAGAGATAACATTTGTACTCCACTTGATTGTTCAAAAAGCTGTACACAGTTTAAATGGAATTTAGCCAGTCATGAATTTAGATGGGTCATTTGTTTTCAACGTTAACGTTTGAAAGTGATGTTAATTCAATCCATCCGTTTTGAAAGGGTTTGCATGTTTTAAACTCTCTTCTGATCTTACCATAGTGTGACGGGATCTTTCTGGCGGTCTATGGTACGGCTTTCATCACCACCAATGTTCAGGGATTCAGGTAAATGGTCCTGCTTAACTAAAGGTCATTTTAGATGGTTTGCATTGAAGTTATGGTGTGATGCTTTCAACTTGTTTTTCATTTGAATTTTTGCGTCATGAATCCAATCTGTTTTTCAGTCCGTCCCCCAATGGAAACACGACAATAGATGTACAGCTTGTATTCAATGAGACAGCTGCAGTGATCCCTACAGCTAGTGATGTATTGCAAACCATGACAACTGCAGCAACCAACACCCCTGCTGGCGGACTCTCATTTGATCCTGATTCTTTTTCTGTCACAAGTATGCTCACACTTACCATTAATGATTCTATGAGAAAACAAACAGCAATGGTACATTGTGTTAATAACAAATGCCTTGTCGCTCAGGTATAACGCTTTTCTCTGATTCCCACGGTTATGTACAGTAAAGTAACAAGTTCTTTCACAGGAACACCAACCGCAACAACTGCAGCACCAACAACAAACACAACTCCAATGACAAAAGAAACAGCCATTTCTACAACTCAAGCTACAACACGCTCACTTCCTCCTGTATCTTTTGAGTTGACGGCTACCATATCAGAGGTTTTCACTTCAGAACTAACAAACCAAACAAGTGCAGCATTTCAAAAACTGGAATCAACTGTTATCACAGTGGTAAGTTGACGTCTCTTCTCATTTTAAGTCTTTCACTTAGCTTTTACTGCATGTCATTCTTTGGTACCATTCCTATACATTCCATATTTATTGATTTCTTCAGCATGTTTGGGATATCTTTGTGGTTGTTTGCTTTGTTGTGCCTAATCTTGTTGCATGTTGGTCCTATGAGCAGTAATTGCATACAGTACTCAGAAACACAGACAGACAGGCATACTTGAATGATTCCTGAGGGAAATTGCATTTGTTGCAATACTCTGGGATAAGAAAAGGCAGTGCAGAAGGGAAGAACAGTACCGAACAGTACCGTATAGAGATATAAATATCTTATATAAACAGAGATAACATTTTTACTCCACTTGATTGTTCAAAAAGCTGTACACAGTTTAAATGGAATTTAGCCAGTCATGAATTTAGATGGGTCATTTGTTTTCAACGTTAACGTTTGAAAGTGATGTTAATTCAATCCATCCGTTTTGAAAGGGTTTGCATGTTTTAAACTCTCTTCTGATCTTACCATAGTGTGACGGGATCTTTCTGGCGGTCTATGGTACGGCTTTCATCACCACCAATGTTCAGGGATTCAGGTAAATGGTCCTGCTTAACTAAAGGTCATTTTAGATGGTTTGCATTGAAGTTATGGTGTGATGCTTTCAACTTGTTTTTCATTTGAATTTTTGCGTCATGAATGCAATCTGTTTTTCAGTCCGTCCCCCAATGGAAACACGACAATAGATGTACAGCTTGTATTCAATGAGACAGCTGCAGTGATCCCTACAGCTAGTGATGTATTGCAAACCATGACAACTGCAGCAACCAACACCCCTGCTGGCGGACTCTCATTTGATCCTGATTCTTTTTCTGTCACAAGTATGCTCACACTTACCATTAATGATTCTATGAGAAAACAAACAGCAATGGTACATTGTGTTAATAACAAATGCCTTGTCGCTCAGGTATAACGCTTTTCTCTGATTCCCATGGTTATGTACAGTAAAGTAACAAGTTCTTTCACAGGAACACCAACCGCAACAACTGCAGCACCAACAACAAACACAACTCCAATGACAAAAGAAACAGCCATTTCTACAACTCAAGCTACAACACGCTCACTTCCTCCTGTATCTTTTGAGTTGACGGCTACCATATCAGAGGTTTTCACTTCAGAACTAACAAACCAAACAAGTGCAGCATTTCAAAAACTGGAATCAACTGTTATCACAGTGGTAAGTTGACGTCTCTTCTCATTTTAAGTCTTTCACTTAGCTTTTACTGCATGTCATTCTTTGGTACCATTCCTATACATTCCATATTTATTGATTTCTTCAGCATGTTTGGGATATCTTTGTGGTTGTTTGCTTTGTTGTGCCTAATCTTGTTGCATGTTGGTCCTATGAGCAGTAATTGCATACAGTACTCAGAAACACAGACAGACAGGCATACTTGAATGATTCCTGAGGGAAATTGCATTTGTTGCAATACTCTGGGATAAGAAAAGGCAGTGCAGAAGGGAAGAACAGTACCGAACAGTACCGTATAGAGATATAAATATCTTATATAAACAGAGATAACATTTGTACTCCACTTGATTGTTCAAAAAGCTGTACACAGTTTAAATGGAATTTAGCCAGTCATGAATTTAGATGGGTCATTTGTTTTCAACGTTAACGTTTGAAAGTGATGTTAATTCAATCCATCCGTTTTGAAAGGGTTTGCATGTTTTAAACTCTCTTCTGATCTTACCATAGTGTGACGGGATCTTTCTGGCGGTCTATGGTACGGCTTTCATCACCACCAATGTTCAGGGATTCAGGTAAATGGTCCTGCTTAACTAAAGGTCATTTTAGATGGTTTGCATTGAAGTTATGGTGTGATGCTTTCAACTTGTTTTTCATTTGAATTTTTGCGTCATGAATGCAATCTGTTTTTCAGTCCGTCCCCCAATGGAAACACGACAATAGATGTACAGCTTGTATTCAATGAGACAGCTGCAGTGATCCCTACAGCTAGTGATGTATTGCAAACCATGACAACTGCAGCAACCAACACCCCTGCTGGCGGACTCTCATTTGATCCTGATTCTTTTTCTGTCACAAGTATGCTCACACTTACCATTAATGATTCTATGAGAAAACAAACAGCAATGGTACATTGTGTTAATAACAAATGCCTTGTCGCTCAGGTATAACGCTTTTCTCTGATTCCCACGGTTATGTACAGTAAAGTAACAAGTTCTTTCACAGGAACACCAACCGCAACAACTGCAGCACCAACAACAAACACAACTCCAATGACAAAAGAAACAGCCATTTCTACAACTCAAGCTACAACACGCTCACTTCCTCCTGTATCTTTTGAGTTGACGGCTACCATATCAGAGGTTTTCACTTCAGAACTAACAAACCAAACAAGTGCAGCATTTCAAAAACTGGAATCAACTGTTATCACAGTGGTAAGTTGACGTCTCTTCTCATTTTAAGTCTTTCACTTAGCTTTTACTGCATGTCATTCTTTGGTACCATTCCTATACATTCCATATTTATTGATTTCTTCAGCATGTTTGGGATATCTTTGTGGTTGTTTGCTTTGTTGTGCCTAATCTTGTTGCATGTTGGTCCTATGAGCAGTAATTGCATACAGTACTCAGAAACACAGACAGACAGGCATACTTGAATGATTCCTGAGGGAAATTGCATTTGTTGCAATACTCTGGGATAAGAAAAGGCAGTGCAGAAGGGAAGAACAGTACCGAACAGTACCGTATAGAGATATAAATATCTTATATAAACAGAGATAACATTTGTACTCCACTTGATTGTTCAAAAAGCTGTACACAGTTTAAATGGAATTTAGCCAGTCATGAATTTAGATGGGTCATTTGTTTTCAACGTTAACGTTTGAAAGTGATGTTAATTCAATCCATCCGTTTTGAAAGGGTTTGCATGTTTTAAACTCTCTTCTGATCTTACCATAGTGTGACGGGATCTTTCTGGCGGTCTATGGTACGGCTTTCATCACCACCAATGTTCAGGGATTCAGGTAAATGGTCCTGCTTAACTAAAGGTCATTTTAGATGGTTTGCATTGAAGTTATGGTGTGATGCTTTCAACTTGTTTTTCATTTGAATTTTTGCGTCATGAATGCAATCTGTTTTTCAGTCCGTCCCCCAATGGAAACACGACAATAGATGTACAGCTTGTATTCAATGAGACAGCTGCAGTGATCCCTACAGCTAGTGATGTATTGCAAACCATGACAACTGCAGCAACCAACACCCCTGCTGGCGGACTCTCATTTGATCCTGATTCTTTTTCTGTCACAAGTATGCTCACACTTACCATTAATGATTCTATGAGAAAACAAACAGCAATGGTACATTGTGTTAATAACAAATGCCTTGTCGCTCAGGTATAACGCTTTTCTCTGATTCCCACGGTTATGTACAGTAAAGTAACAAGTTCTTTCACAGGAACACCAACCGCAACAACTGCAGCACCAACAACAAACACAACTCCAATGACAAAAGAAACAGCCATTTCTACAACTCAAGCTACAACACGCTCACTTCCTCCTGTATCTTTTGAGTTGACGGCTACCATATCAGAGGTTTTCACTTCAGAACTAACAAACCAAACAAGTGCAGCATTTCAAAAACTGGAATCAACTGTTATCACAGTGGTAAGTTGACGTCTCTTCTCATTTTAAGTCTTTCACTTAGCTTTTACTGCATGTCATTCTTTGGTACCATTCCTATACATTCCATATTTATTGATTTCTTCAGCATGTTTGGGATATCTTTGTGGTTGTTTGCTTTGTTGTGCCTAATCTTGTTGCATGTTGCTCCTATGAGCAGTAATTGCATACAGTACTCAGAAACACAGACAGACAGGCATACTTTAATGATTCCTGAGGGAAATTGCATTTGTTGCAATACTCTGGGATAAGAAAAGGCAGTGCAGAAGGGAAGAACAGTACCGAACAGTACCGTATAGAGATATAAATATCTTATATAAACAGAGATAACATTTGTACTCCACTTGATTGTTCAAAAAGCTGTACACAGTTTAAATGGAATTTAGCCAGTCATGAATTTAGATGGGTCATTTGTTTTCAACGTTAACGTTTGAAAGTGATGTTAATTCAATCCATCCGTTTTGAAAGGGTTTGCATGTTTTAAACTCTCTTCTGATCTTACCATAGTGTGACGGGATCTTTCTGGCGGTCTATGGTACGGCTTTCATCACCACCAATGTTCAGGGATTCAGGTAAATGGTCCTGCTTAACTAAAGGTCATTTTAGATGGTTTGCATTGAAGTTATGGTGTGATGCTTTCAACTTGTTTTTCATTTGAATTTTTGCGTCATGAATGCAATCTGTTTTTCAGTCCGTCCCCCAATGGAAACACGACAATAGATGTACAGCTTGTATTCAATGAGACAGCTGCAGTGATCCCTACAGCTAGTGATGTATTGCAAACCATGACAACTGCAGCAACCAACACCCCTGCTGGCGGACTCTCATTTGATCCTGATTCTTTTTCTGTCACAAGTATGCTCACACTTACCATTAATGATTCTATGAGAAAACAAACAGCAATGGTACATTGTGTTAATAACAAATGCCTTGTCGCTCAGGTATAACGCTTTTCTCTGATTCCCACGGTTATGTACAGTAAAGTAACAAGTTCTTTCACAGGAACACCAACCGCAACAACTGCAGCACCAACAACAAACACAACTCCAATGACAAAAGAAACAGCCATTTCTACAACTCAAGCTACAACACGCTCACTTCCTCCTGTATCTTTTGAGTTGACGGCTACCATATCAGAGGTTTTCACTTCAGAACTAACAAACCAAACAAGTGCAGCATTTCAAAAACTGGAATCAACTGTTATCACAGTGGTAAGTTGACGTCTCTTCTCATTTTAAGTCTTTCACTTAGCTTTTACTGCATGTCATTCTTTGGTACCATTCCTATACATTCCATATTTATTGATTTCTTCAGCATGTTTGGGATATCTTTGTGGTTGTTTGCTTTGTTGTGCCTAATCTTGTTGCATGTTGGTCCTATGAGCAGTAATTGCATACAGTACTCAGAAACACAGACAGACAGGCATACTTGAATGATTCCTGAGGGAAATTGCATTTGTTGCAATACTCTGGGATAAGAAAAGGCAGTGCAGAAGGGAAGAACAGTACCGAACAGTACCGTATAGAGATATAAATATCTTATATAAACAGAGATAACATTTGTACTCCACTTGATTGTTCAAAAAGCTGTACACAGTTTAAATGGAATTTAGCCAGTCATGAATTTAGATGGGTCATTTGTTTTCAACGTTAACGTTTGAAAGTGATGTTAATTCAATCCATCCGTTTTGAAAGGGTTTGCATGTTTTAAACTCTCTTCTGATCTTACCATAGTGTGACGGGATCTTTCTGGCGGTCTATGGTACGGCTTTCATCACCACCAATGTTCAGGGATTCAGGTAAATGGTCCTGCTTAACTAAAGGTCATTTTAGATGGTTTGCATTGAAGTTATGGTGTGATGCTTTCAACTTGTTTTTCATTTGAATTTTTGCGTCATGAATGCAATCTGTTTTTCAGTCCGTCCCCCAATGGAAACACGACAATAGATGTACAGCTTGTATTCAATGAGACAGCTGCAGTGATCCCTACAGCTAGTGATGTATTGCAAACCATGACAACTGCAGCAACCAACACCCCTGCTGGCGGACTCTCATTTGATCCTGATTCTTTTTCTGTCACAAGTATGCTCACACTTACCATTAATGATTCTATGAGAAAACAAACAGCAATGGTACATTGTGTTAATAACAAATGCCTTGTCGCTCAGGTATAACGCTTTTCTCTGATTCCCACGGTTATGTACAGTAAAGTAACAAGTTCTTTCACAGGAACACCAACCGCAACAACTGCAGCACCAACAACAAACACAACTCCAATGACAAAAGAAACAGCCATTTCTACAACTCAAGCTACAACACGCTCACTTCCTCCTGTATCTTTTGAGTTGACGGCTACCATATCAGAGGTTTTCACTTCAGAACTAACAAACCAAACAAGTGCAGCATTTCAAAAACTGGAATCAACTGTTATCACAGTGGTAAGTTGACGTCTCTTCTCATTTTAAGTCTTTCACTTAGCTTTTACTGCATGTCATTCTTTGGTACCATTCCTATACATTCCATATTTATTGATTTCTTCAGCATGTTTGGGATATCTTTGTGGTTGTTTGCTTTGTTGTGCCTAATCTTGTTGCATGTTGGTCCTATGAGCAGTAATTGCATACAGTACTCAGAAACACAGACAGACAGGCATACTTGAATGATTCCTGAGGGAAATTGCATTTGTTGCAATACTCTGGGATAAGAAAAGGCAGTGCAGAAGGGAAGAACAGTACCGAACAGTACCGTATAGAGATATAAATATCTTATATAAACAGAGATAACATTTGTACTCCACTTGATTGTTCAAAAAGCTGTACACAGTTTAAATGGAATTTAGCCAGTCATGAATTTAGATGGGTCATTTGTTTTCAACGTTAACGTTTGAAAGTGATGTTAATTCAATCCATCCGTTTTGAAAGGGTTTGCATGTTTTAAACTCTCTTCTGATCTTACCATAGTGTGACGGGATCTTTCTGGCGGTCTATGGTACGGCTTTCATCACCACCAATGTTCAGGGATTCAGGTAAATGGTCCTGCTTAACTAAAGGTCATTTTAGATGGTTTGCATTGAAGTTATGGTGTGATGCTTTCAACTTGTTTTTCATTTGAATTTTTGCGTCATGAATGCAATCTGTTTTTCAGTCCGTCCCCCAATGGAAACACGACAATAGATGTACAGCTTGTATTCAATGAGACAGCTGCAGTGATCCCTACAGCTAGTGATGTATTGCAAACCATGACAACTGCAGCAACCAACACCCCTGCTGGCGGACTCTCATTTGATCCTGATTCTTTTTCTGTCACAAGTATGCTCACACTTACCATTAATGATTCTATGAGAAAACAAACAGCAATGGTACATTGTGTTAATAACAAATGCCTTGTCGCACAGGTATAACGCTTTTCTCTGATTCCCACGGTTATGTACAGTAAAGTAACAAGTTCTTTCACAGGAACACCAACCGCAACAACTGCAGCACCAACAACAAACACAACTCCAATGACAAAAGAAACAGCCATTTCTACAACTCAAGCTACAACACGCTCACTTCCTCCTGTATCTTTTGAGTTGACGGCTACCATATCAGAGGTTTTCACTTCAGAACTAACAAACCAAACAAGTGCAGCATTTCAAAAACTGGAATCAACTGTTATCACAGTGGTAAGTTGACGTCTCTTCTCATTTTAAGTCTTTCACTTAGCTTTTACTGCATGTCATTCTTTGGTACCATTCCTATACATTCCATATTTATTGATTTCTTCAGCATGTTTGGGATATCTTTGTGGTTGTTTGCTTTGTTGTGCCTAATCTTGTTGCATGTTGGTCCTATGAGCAGTAATTGCATACAGTACTCAGAAACACAGACAGACAGGCATACTTTAATGATTCCTGAGGGAAATTGCATTTGTTGCAATACTCTGGGATAAGAAAAGGCAGTGCAGAAGGGAAGAACAGTACCGAACAGTACCGTATAGAGATATAAATATCTTATATAAACAGAGATAACATTTGTACTCCACTTGATTGTTCAAAAAGCTGTACACAGTTTAAATGGAATTTAGCCAGTCATGAATTTAGATGGGTCATTTGTTTTCAACGTTAACGTTTGAAAGTGATGTTAATTCAATCCATCCGTTTTGAAAGGGTTTGCATGTTTTAAACTCTCTTCTGATCTTACCATAGTGTGACGGGATCTTTCTGGCGGTCTATGGTACGGCTTTCATCACCACCAATGTTCAGGGATTCAGGTAAATGGTCCTGCTTAACTAAAGGTCATTTTAGATGGTTTGCATTGAAGTTATGGTGTGATGCTTTCAACTTGTTTTTCATTTGAATTTTTGCGTCATGAATGCAATCTGTTTTTCAGTCCGTCCCCCAATGGAAACACGACAATAGATGTACAGCTTGTATTCAATGAGACAGCTGCAGTGATCCCTACAGCTAGTGATGTATTGCAAACCATGACAACTGCAGCAACCAACACCCCTGCTGGCGGACTCTCATTTGATCCTGATTCTTTTTCTGTCACAAGTATGCTCACACTTACCATTAATGATTCTATGAGAAAACAAACAGCAATGGTACATTGTGTTAATAACAAATGCCTTGTCGCTCAGGTATAACGCTTTTCTCTGATTCCCACGGTTATGTACAGTAAAGTAACAAGTTCTTTCACAGGAACACCAACCGCAACAACTGCAGCACCAACAACAAACACAACTCCAATGACAAAAGAAACAGCCATTTCTACAACTCAAGCTACAACACGCTCACTTCCTCCTGTATCTTTTGAGTTGACGGCTACCATATCAGAGGTTTTCACTTCAGAACTAACAAACCAAACAAGTGCAGCATTTCAAAAACTGGAATCAACTGTTATCACAGTGGTAAGTTGACGTCTCTTCTCATTTTAAGTCTTTCACTTAGCTTTTACTGCATGTCATTCTTTGGTACCATTCCTATACATTCCATATTTATTGATTTCTTCAGCATGTTTGGGATATCTTTGTGGTTGTTTGCTTTGTTGTGCCTAATCTTGTTGCATGTTGGTCCTATGAGCAGTAATTGCATACAGTACTCAGAAACACAGACAGACAGGCATACTTGAATGATTCCTGAGGGAAATTGCATTTGTTGCAATACTCTGGGATAAGAAAAGGCAGTGCAGAAGGGAAGAACAGTACCGAACAGTACCGTATAGAGATATAAATATCTTATATAAACAGAGATAACATTTGTACTCCACTTGATTGTTCAAAAAGCTGTACACAGTTTAAATGGAATTTAGCCAGTCATGAATTTAGATGGGTCATTTGTTTTCAACGTTAACGTTTGAAAGTGATGTTAATTCAATCCATCCGTTTTGAAAGGGTTTGCATGTTTTAAACTCTCTTCTGATCTTACCATAGTGTGACGGGATCTTTCTGGCGGTCTATGGTACGGCTTTCATCACCACCAATGTTCAGGGATTCAGGTAAATGGTCCTGCTTAACTAAAGGTCATTTTAGATGGTTTGCATTGAAGTTATGGTGTGATGCTTTCAACTTGTTTTTCATTTGAATTTTTGCGTCATGAATGCAATCTGTTTTTCAGTCCGTCCCCCAATGGAAACACGACAATAGATGTACAGCTTGTATTCAATGAGACAGCTGCAGTGATCCCTACAGCTAGTGATGTATTGCAAACCATGACAACTGCAGCAACCAACACCCCTGCTGGCGGACTCTCATTTGATCCTGATTCTTTTTCTGTCACAAGTATGCTCACACTTACCATTAATGATTCTATGAGAAAACAAACAGCAATGGTACATTGTGTTAATAACAAATGCCTTGTCGCTCAGGTATAACGCTTTTCTCTGATTCCCACGGTTATGTACAGTAAAGTAACAAGTTCTTTCACAGGAACACCAACCGCAACAACTGCAGCACCAACAACAAACACAACTCCAATGACAAAAGAAACAGCCATTTCTACAACTCAAGCTACAACACGCTCACTTCCTCCTGTATCTTTTGAGTTGACGGCTACCATATCAGAGGTTTTCACTTCAGAACTAACAAACCAAACAAGTGCAGCATTTCAAAAACTGGAATCAACTGTTATCACAGTGGTAAGTTGACGTCTCTTCTCATTTTAAGTCTTTCACTTAGCTTTTACTGCATGTCATTCTTTGGTACCATTCCTATACATTCCATATTTATTGATTTCTTCAGCATGTTTGGGATATCTTTGTGGTTGTTTGCTTTGTTGTGCCTAATCTTGTTGCATGTTGGTCCTATGAGCAGTAATTGCATACAGTACTCAGAAACACAGACAGACAGGCATACTTGAATGATTCCTGAGGGAAATTGCATTTGTTGCAATACTCTGGGATAAGAAAAGGCAGTGCAGAAGGGAAGAACAGTACCGAACAGTACCGTATAGAGATATAAATATCTTATATAAACAGAGATAACATTTGTACTCCACTTGATTGTTCAAAAAGCTGTACACAGTTTAAATGGAATTTAGCCAGTCATGAATTTAGATGGGTCATTTGTTTTCAACGTTAACGTTTGAAAGTGATGTTAATTCAATCCATCCGTTTTGAAAGGGTTTGCATGTTTTAAACTCTCTTCTGATCTTACCATAGTGTGACGGGATCTTTCTGGCGGTCTATGGTACGGCTTTCATCACCACCAATGTTCAGGGATTCAGGTAAATGGTCCTGCTTAACTAAAGGTCATTTTAGATGGTTTGCATTGAAGTTATGGTGTGATGCTTTCAACTTGTTTTTCATTTGAATTTTTGCGTCATGAATGCAATCTGTTTTTCAGTCCGTCCCCCAATGGAAACACGACAATAGATGTACAGCTTGTATTCAATGAGACAGCTGCAGTGATCCCTACAGCTAGTGATGTATTGCAAACCATGACAACTGCAGCAACCAACACCCCTGCTGGCGGACTCTCATTTGATCCTGATTCTTTTTCTGTCACAAGTATGCTCACACTTACCATTAATGATTCTATGAGAAAACAAACAGCAATGGTACATTGTGTTAATAACAAATGCCTTGTCGCACAGGTATAACGCTTTTCTCTGATTCCCACGGTTATGTACAGTAAAGTAACAAGTTCTTTCACAGGAACACCAACCGCAACAACTGCAGCACCAACAACAAACACAACTCCAATGACAAAAGAAACAGCCATTTCTACAACTCAAGCTACAACACGCTCACTTCCTCCTGTATCTTTTGAGTTGACGGCTACCATATCAGAGGTTTTCACTTCAGAACTAACAAACCAAACAAGTGCAGCATTTCAAAAACTGGAATCAACTGTTATCACAGTGGTAAGTTGACGTCTCTTCTCATTTTAAGTCTTTCACTTAGCTTTTACTGCATGTCATTCTTTGGTACCATTCCTATACATTCCATATTTATTGATTTCTTCAGCATGTTTGGGATATCTTTGTGGTTGTTTGCTTTGTTGTGCCTAATCTTGTTGCATGTTGGTCCTATGAGCAGTAATTGCATACAGTACTCAGAAACACAGACAGACAGGCATACTTTAATGATTCCTGAGGGAAATTGCATTTGTTGCAATACTCTGGGATAAGAAAAGGCAGTGCAGAAGGGAAGAACAGTACCGAACAGTACCGTATAGAGATATAAATATCTTATATAAACAGAGATAACATTTGTACTCCACTTGATTGTTCAAAAAGCTGTACACAGTTTAAATGGAATTTAGCCAGTCATGAATTTAGATGGGTCATTTGTTTTCAACGTTAACGTTTGAAAGTGATGTTAATTCAATCCATCCGTTTTGAAAGGGTTTGCATGTTTTAAACTCTCTTCTGATCTTACCATAGTGTGACGGGATCTTTCTGGCGGTCTATGGTACGGCTTTCATCACCACCAATGTTCAGGGATTCAGGTAAATGGTCCTGCTTAACTAAAGGTCATTTTAGATGGTTTGCATTGAAGTTATGGTGTGATGCTTTCAACTTGTTTTTCATTTGAATTTTTGCGTCATGAATGCAATCTGTTTTTCAGTCCGTCCCCCAATGGAAACACGACAATAGATGTACAGCTTGTATTCAATGAGACAGCTGCAGTGATCCCTACAGCTAGTGATGTATTGCAAACCATGACAACTGCAGCAACCAACACCCCTGCTGGCGGACTCTCATTTGATCCTGATTCTTTTTCTGTCACAAGTATGCTCACACTTACCATTAATGATTCTATGAGAAAACAAACAGCAATGGTACATTGTGTTAATAACAAATGCCTTGTCGCTCAGGTATAACGCTTTTCTCTGATTCCCACGGTTATGTACAGTAAAGTAACAAGTTCTTTCACAGGAACACCAACCGCAACAACTGCAGCACCAACAACAAACACAACTCCAATGACAAAAGAAACAGCCATTTCTACAACTCAAGCTACAACACGCTCACTTCCTCCTGTATCTTTTGAGTTGACGGCTACCATATCAGAGGTTTTCACTTCAGAACTAACAAACCAAACAAGTGCAGCATTTCAAAAACTGGAATCAACTGTTATCACAGTGGTAAGTTGACGTCTCTTCTCATTTTAAGTCTTTCACTTAGCTTTTACTGCATGTCATTCTTTGGTACCATTCCTATACATTCCATATTTATTGATTTCTTCAGCATGTTTGGGATATCTTTGTGGTTGTTTGCTTTGTTGTGCCTAATCTTGTTGCATGTTGGTCCTATGAGCAGTAATTGCATACAGTACTCAGAAACACAGACAGACAGGCATACTTGAATGATTCCTGAGGGAAATTGCATTTGTTGCAATACTCTGGGATAAGAAAAGGCAGTGCAGAAGGGAAGAACAGTACCGAACAGTACCGTATAGAGATATAAATATCTTATATAAACAGAGATAACATTTGTACTCCACTTGATTGTTCAAAAAGCTGTACACAGTTTAAATGGAATTTAGCCAGTCATGAATTTAGATGGGTCATTTGTTTTCAACGTTAACGTTTGAAAGTGATGTTAATTCAATCCATCCGTTTTGAAAGGGTTTGCATGTTTTAAACTCTCTTCTGATCTTACCATAGTGTGACGGGATCTTTCTGGCGGTCTATGGTACGGCTTTCATCACCACCAATGTTCAGGGATTCAGGTAAATGGTCCTGCTTAACTAAAGGTCATTTTAGATGGTTTGCATTGAAGTTATGGTGTGATGCTTTCAACTTGTTTTTCATTTGAATTTTTGCGTCATGAATGCAATCTGTTTTTCAGTCCGTCCCCCAATGGAAACACGACAATAGATGTACAGCTTGTATTCAATGAGACAGCTGCAGTGATCCCTACAGCTAGTGATGTATTGCAAACCATGACAACTGCAGCAACCAACACCCCTGCTGGCGGACTCTCATTTGATCCTGATTCTTTTTCTGTCACAAGTATGCTCACACTTACCATTAATGATTCTATGAGAAAACAAACAGCAATGGTACATTGTGTTAATAACAAATGCCTTGTCGCTCAGGTATAACGCTTTTCTCTGATTCCCACGGTTATGTACAGTAAAGTAACAAGTTCTTTCACAGGAACACCAACCGCAACAACTGCAGCACCAACAACAAACACAACTCCAATGACAAAAGAAACAGCCATTTCTACAACTCAAGCTACAACACGCTCACTTCCTCCTGTATCTTTTGAGTTGACGGCTACCATATCAGAGGTTTTCACTTCAGAACTAACAAACCAAACAAGTGCAGCATTTCAAAAACTGGAATCAACTGTTATCACAGTGGTAAGTTGACGTCTCTTCTCATTTTAAGTCTTTCACTTAGCTTTTACTGCATGTCATTCTTTGGTACCATTCCTATACATTCCATATTTATTGATTTCTTCAGCATGTTTGGGATATCTTTGTGGTTGTTTGCTTTGTTGTGCCTAATCTTGTTGCATGTTGGTCCTATGAGCAGTAATTGCATACAGTACTCAGAAACACAGACAGACAGGCATACTTGAATGATTCCTGAGGGAAATTGCATTTGTTGCAATACTCTGGGATAAGAAAAGGCAGTGCAGAAGGGAAGAACAGTACCGAACAGTACCGTATAGAGATATAAATATCTTATATAAACAGAGATAACATTTGTACTCCACTTGATTGTTCAAAAAGCTGTACACAGTTTAAATGGAATTTAGCCAGTCATGAATTTAGATGGGTCATTTGTTTTCAACGTTAACGTTTGAAAGTGATGTTAATTCAATCCATCCGTTTTGAAAGGGTTTGCATGTTTTAAACTCTCTTCTGATCTTACCATAGTGTGACGGGATCTTTCTGGCGGTCTATGGTACGGCTTTCATCACCACCAATGTTCAGGGATTCAGGTAAATGGTCCTGCTTAACTAAAGGTCATTTTAGATGGTTTGCATTGAAGTTATGGTGTGATGCTTTCAACTTGTTTTTCATTTGAATTTTTGCGTCATGAATGCAATCTGTTTTTCAGTCCGTCCCCCAATGGAAACACGACAATAGATGTACAGCTTGTATTCAATGAGACAGCTGCAGTGATCCCTACAGCTAGTGATGTATTGCAAACCATGACAACTGCAGCAACCAACACCCCTGCTGGCGGACTCTCATTTGATCCTGATTCTTTTTCTGTCACAAGTATGCTCACACTTACCATTAATGATTCTATGAGAAAACAAACAGCAATGGTACATTGTGTTAATAACAAATGCCTTGTCGCTCAGGTATAACGCTTTTCTCTGATTCCCACGGTTATGTACAGTAAAGTAACAAGTTCTTTCACAGGAACACCAACCGCAACAACTGCAGCACCAACAACAAACACAACTCCAATGACAAAAGAAACAGCCATTTCTACAACTCAAGCTACAACACGCTCACTTCCTCCTGTATCTTTTGAGTTGACGGCTACCATATCAGAGGTTTTCACTTCAGAACTAACAAACCAAACAAGTGCAGCATTTCAAAAACTGGAATCAACTGTTATCACAGTGGTAAGTTGACGTCTCTTCTCATTTTAAGTCTTTCACTTAGCTTTTACTGCATGTCATTCTTTGGTACCATTCCTATACATTCCATATTTATTGATTTCTTCAGCATGTTTGGGATATCTTTGTGGTTGTTTGCTTTGTTGTGCCTAATCTTGTTGCATGTTGGTCCTATGAGCAGTAATTGCATACAGTACTCAGAAACACAGACAGACAGGCATACTTGAATGATTCCTGAGGGAAATTGCATTTGTTGCAATACTCTGGGATAAGAAAAGGCAGTGCAGAAGGGAAGAACAGTACCGAACAGTACCGTATAGAGATATAAATATCTTATATAAACAGAGATAACATTTGTACTCCACTTGATTGTTCAAAAAGCTGTACACAGTTTAAATGGAATTTAGCCAGTCATGAATTTAGATGGGTCATTTGTTTTCAACGTTAACGTTTGAAAGTGATGTTAATTCAATCCATCCGTTTTGAAAGGGTTTGCATGTTTTAAACTCTCTTCTGATCTTACCATAGTGTGACGGGATCTTTCTGGCGGTCTATGGTACGGCTTTCATCACCACCAATGTTCAGGGATTCAGGTAAATGGTCCTGCTTAACTAAAGGTCATTTTAGATGGTTTGCATTGAAGTTATGGTGTGATGCTTTCAACTTGTTTTTCATTTGAATTTTTGCGTCATGAATGCAATCTGTTTTTCAGTCCGTCCCCCAATGGAAACACGACAATAGATGTACAGCTTGTATTCAATGAGACAGCTGCAGTGATCCCTACAGCTAGTGATGTATTGCAAACCATGACAACTGCAGCAACCAACACCCCTGCTGGCGGACTCTCATTTGATCCTGATTCTTTTTCTGTCACAAGTATGCTCACACTTACCATTAATGATTCTATGAGAAAACAAACAGCAATGGTACATTGTGTTAATAACAAATGCCTTGTCGCTCAGGTATAACGCTTTTCTCTGATTCCCACGGTTATGTACAGTAAAGTAACAAGTTCTTTCACAGGAACACCAACCGCAACAACTGCAGCACCAACAACAAACACAACTCCAATGACAAAAGAAACAGCCATTTCTACAACTCAAGCTACAACACGCTCACTTCCTCCTGTATCTTTTGAGTTGACGGCTACCATATCAGAGGTTTTCACTTCAGAACTAACAAACCAAACAAGTGCAGCATTTCAAAAACTGGAATCAACTGTTATCACAGTGGTAAGTTGACGTCTCTTCTCATTTTAAGTCTTTCACTTAGCTTTTACTGCATGTCATTCTTTGGTACCATTCCTATACATTCCATATTTATTGATTTCTTCAGCATGTTTGGGATATCTTTGTGGTTGTTTGCTTTGTTGTGCCTAATCTTGTTGCATGTTGGTCCTATGAGCAGTAATTGCATACAGTACTCAGAAACACAGACAGACAGGCATACTTGAATGATTCCTGAGGGAAATTGCATTTGTTGCAATACTCTGGGATAAGAAAAGGCAGTGCAGAAGGGAAGAACAGTACCGAACAGTACCGTATAGAGATATAAATATCTTATATAAACAGAGATAACATTTGTACTCCACTTGATTGTTCAAAAAGCTGTACACAGTTTAAATGGAATTTAGCCAGTCATGAATTTAGATGGGTCATTTGTTTTCAACGTTAACGTTTGAAAGTGATGTTAATTCAATCCATCCGTTTTGAAAGGGTTTGCATGTTTTAAACTCTCTTCTGATCTTACCATAGTGTGACGGGATCTTTCTGGCGGTCTATGGTACGGCTTTCATCACCACCAATGTTCAGGGATTCAGGTAAATGGTCCTGCTTAACTAAAGGTCATTTTAGATGGTTTGCATTGAAGTTATGGTGTGATGCTTTCAACTTGTTTTTCATTTGAATTTTTGCGTCATGAATGCAATCTGTTTTTCAGTCCGTCCCCCAATGGAAACACGACAATAGATGTACAGCTTGTATTCAATGAGACAGCTGCAGTGATCCCTACAGCTAGTGATGTATTGCAAACCATGACAACTGCAGCAACCAACACCCCTGCTGGCGGACTCTCATTTGATCCTGATTCTTTTTCTGTCACAAGTATGCTCACACTTACCATTAATGATTCTATGAGAAAACAAACAGCAATGGTACATTGTGTTAATAACAAATGCCTTGTCGCTCAGGTATAACGCTTTTCTCTGATTCCCACGGTTATGTACAGTAAAGTAACAAGTTCTTTCACAGGAACACCAACCGCAACAACTGCAGCACCAACAACAAACACAACTCCAATGACAAAAGAAACAGCCATTTCTACAACTCAAGCTACAACACGCTCACTTCCTCCTGTATCTTTTGAGTTGACGGCTACCATATCAGAGGTTTTCACTTCAGAACTAACAAACCAAACAAGTGCAGCATTTCAAAAACTGGAATCAACTGTTATCACAGTGGTAAGTTGACGTCTCTTCTCATTTTAAGTCTTTCACTTAGCTTTTACTGCATGTCATTCTTTGGTACCATTCCTATACATTCCATATTTATTGATTTCTTCAGCATGTTTGGGATATCTTTGTGGTTGTTTGCTTTGTTGTGCCTAATCTTGTTGCATGTTGCTCCTATGAGCAGTAATTGCATACAGTACTCAGAAACACAGACAGACAGGCATACTTTAATGATTCCTGAGGGAAATTGCATTTGTTGCAATACTCTGGGATAAGAAAAGGCAGTGCAGAAGGGAAGAACAGTACCGAACAGTACCGTATAGAGATATAAATATCTTATATAAACAGAGATAACATTTGTACTCCACTTGATTGTTCAAAAAGCTGTACACAGTTTAAATGGAATTTAGCCAGTCATGAATTTAGATGGGTCATTTGTTTTCAACGTTAACGTTTGAAAGTGATGTTAATTCAATCCATCCGTTTTGAAAGGGTTTGCATGTTTTAAACTCTCTTCTGATCTTACCATAGTGTGACGGGATCTTTCTGGCGGTCTATGGTACGGCTTTCATCACCACCAATGTTCAGGGATTCAGGTAAATGGTCCTGCTTAACTAAAGGTCATTTTAGATGGTTTGCATTGAAGTTATGGTGTGATGCTTTCAACTTGTTTTTCATTTGAATTTTTGCGTCATGAATGCAATCTGTTTTTCAGTCCGTCCCCCAATGGAAACACGACAATAGATGTACAGCTTGTATTCAATGAGACAGCTGCAGTGATCCCTACAGCTAGTGATGTATTGCAAACCATGACAACTGCAGCAACCAACACCCCTGCTGGCGGACTCTCATTTGATCCTGATTCTTTTTCTGTCACAAGTATGCTCACACTTACCATTAATGATTCTATGAGAAAACAAACAGCAATGGTACATTGTGTTAATAACAAATGCCTTGTCGCTCAGGTATAACGCTTTTCTCTGATTCCCACGGTTATGTACAGTAAAGTAACAAGTTCTTTCACAGGAACACCAACCGCAACAACTGCAGCACCAACAACAAACACAACTCCAATGACAAAAGAAACAGCCATTTCTACAACTCAAGCTACAACACGCTCACTTCCTCCTGTATCTTTTGAGTTGACGGCTACCATATCAGAGGTTTTCACTTCAGAACTAACAAACCAAACAAGTGCAGCATTTCAAAAACTGGAATCAACTGTTATCACAGTGGTAAGTTGACGTCTCTTCTCATTTTAAGTCTTTCACTTAGCTTTTACTGCATGTCATTCTTTGGTACCATTCCTATACATTCCATATTTATTGATTTCTTCAGCATGTTTGGGATATCTTTGTGGTTGTTTGCTTTGTTGTGCCTAATCTTGTTGCATGTTGCTCCTATGAGCAGTAATTGCATACAGTACTCAGAAACACAGACAGACAGGCATACTTTAATGATTCCTGAGGGAAATTGCATTTGTTGCAATACTCTGGGATAAGAAAAGGCAGTGCAGAAGGGAAGAACAGTACCGAACAGTACCGTATAGAGATATAAATATCTTATATAAACAGAGATAACATTTGTACTCCACTTGATTGTTCAAAAAGCTGTACACAGTTTAAATGGAATTTAGCCAGTCATGAATTTAGATGGGTCATTTGTTTTCAACGTTAACGTTTGAAAGTGATGTTAATTCAATCCATCCGTTTTGAAAGGGTTTGCATGTTTTAAACTCTCTTCTGATCTTACCATAGTGTGACGGGATCTTTCTGGCGGTCTATGGTACGGCTTTCATCACCACCAATGTTCAGGGATTCAGGTAAATGGTCCTGCTTAACTAAAGGTCATTTTAGATGGTTTGCATTGAAGTTATGGTGTGATGCTTTCAACTTGTTTTTCATTTGAATTTTTGCGTCATGAATGCAATCTGTTTTTCAGTCCGTCCCCCAATGGAAACACGACAATAGATGTACAGCTTGTATTCAATGAGACAGCTGCAGTGATCCCTACAGCTAGTGATGTATTGCAAACCATGACAACTGCAGCAACCAACACCCCTGCTGGCGGACTCTCATTTGATCCTGATTCTTTTTCTGTCACAAGTATGCTCACACTTACCATTAATGATTCTATGAGAAAACAAACAGCAATGGTACATTGTGTTAATAACAAATGCCTTGTCGCTCAGGTATAACGCTTTTCTCTGATTCCCACGGTTATGTACAGTAAAGTAACAAGTTCTTTCACAGGAACACCAACCGCAACAACTGCAGCACCAACAACAAACACAACTCCAATGACAAAAGAAACAGCCATTTCTACAACTCAAGCTACAACACGCTCACTTCCTCCTGTATCTTTTGAGTTGACGGCTACCATATCAGAGGTTTTCACTTCAGAACTAACAAACCAAACAAGTGCAGCATTTCAAAAACTGGAATCAACTGTTATCACAGTGGTAAGTTGACGTCTCTTCTCATTTTAAGTCTTTCACTTAGCTTTTACTGCATGTCATTCTTTGGTACCATTCCTATACATTCCATATTTATTGATTTCTTCAGCATGTTTGGGATATCTTTGTGGTTGTTTGCTTTGTTGTGCCTAATCTTGTTGCATGTTGGTCCTATGAGCAGTAATTGCATACAGTACTCAGAAACACAGACAGACAGGCATACTTTAATGATTCCTGAGGGAAATTGCATTTGTTGCAATACTCTGGGATAAGAAAAGGCAGTGCAGAAGGGAAGAACAGTACCGAACAGTACCGTATAGAGATATAAATATCTTATATAAACAGAGATAACATTTGTACTCCACTTGATTGTTCAAAAAGCTGTACACAGTTTAAATGGAATTTAGCCAGTCATGAATTTAGATGGGTCATTTGTTTTCAACGTTAACGTTTGAAAGCGATGTTAATTCAATCCATCCGTTTTGAAAGGGTTTGCATGTTTTAAACTCTCTTCTGATCTTACCATAGTGTGACGGGATCTTTCTGGCGGTCTATGGTACGGCTTTCATCACCACCAATGTTCAGGGATTCAGGTAAATGGTCCTGCTTAACTAAAGGTCATTTTAGATGGTTTGCATTGAAGTTATGGTGTGATGCTTTCAACTTGTTTTTCATTTGAATTTTTGCGTCATGAATGCAATCTGTTTTTCAGTCCGTCCCCCAATGGAAACACGACAATAGATGTACAGCTTGTATTCAATGAGACAGCTGCAGTGATCCCTACAGCTAGTGATGTATTGCAAACCATGACAACTGCAGCAACCAACACCCCTGCTGGCGGACTCTCATTTGATCCTGATTCTTTTTCTGTCACAAGTATGCTCACACTTACCATTAATGATTCTATGAGAAAACAAACAGCAATGGTACATTGTGTTAATAACAAATGCCTTGTCGCTCAGGTATAACGCTTTTCTCTGATTCCCACGGTTATGTACAGTAAAGTAACAAGTTCTTTCACAGGAACACCAACCGCAACAACTGCAGCACCAACAACAAACACAACTCCAATGACAAAAGAAACAGCCATTTCTACAACTCAAGCTACAACACGCTCACTTCCTCCTGTATCTTTTGAGTTGACGGCTACCATATCAGAGGTTTTCACTTCAGAACTAACAAACCAAACAAGTGCAGCATTTCAAAAACTGGAATCAACTGTTATCACAGTGGTAAGTTGACGTCTCTTCTCATTTTAAGTCTTTCACTTAGCTTTTACTGCATGTCATTCTTTGGTACCATTCCTATACATTCCATATTTATTGATTTCTTCAGCATGTTTGGGATATCTTTGTGGTTGTTTGCTTTGTTGTGCCTAATCTTGTTGCATGTTGCTCCTATGAGCAGTAATTGCATACAGTACTCAGAAACACAGACAGACAGGCATACTTTAATGATTCCTGAGGGAAATTGCATTTGTTGCAATACTCTGGGATAAGAAAAGGCAGTGCAGAAGGGAAGAACAGTACCGAACAGTACCGTATAGAGATATAAATATCTTATATAAACAGAGATAACATTTGTACTCCACTTGATTGTTCAAAAAGCTGTACACAGTTTAAATGGAATTTAGCCAGTCATGAATTTAGATGGGTCATTTGTTTTCAACGTTAACGTTTGAAAGTGATGTTAATTCAATCCATCCGTTTTGAAAGGGTTTGCATGTTTTAAACTCTCTTCTGATCTTACCATAGTGTGACGGGATCTTTCTGGCGGTCTATGGTACGGCTTTCATCACCACCAATGTTCAGGGATTCAGGTAAATGGTCCTGCTTAACTAAAGGTCATTTTAGATGGTTTGCATTGAAGTTATGGTGTGATGCTTTCAACTTGTTTTTCATTTGAATTTTTGCGTCATGAATGCAATCTGTTTTTCAGTCCGTCCCCCAATGGAAACACGACAATAGATGTACAGCTTGTATTCAATGAGACAGCTGCAGTGATCCCTACAGCTAGTGATGTATTGCAAACCATGACAACTGCAGCAACCAACACCCCTGCTGGCGGACTCTCATTTGATCCTGATTCTTTTTCTGTCACAAGTATGCTCACACTTACCATTAATGATTCTATGAGAAAACAAACAGCAATGGTACATTGTGTTAATAACAAATGCCTTGTCGCTCAGGTATAACGCTTTTCTCTGATTCCCACGGTTATGTACAGTAAAGTAACAAGTTCTTTCACAGGAACACCAACCGCAACAACTGCAGCACCAACAACAAACACAACTCCAATGACAAAAGAAACAGCCATTTCTACAACTCAAGCTACAACACGCTCACTTCCTCCTGTATCTTTTGAGTTGACGGCTACCATATCAGAGGTTTTCACTTCAGAACTAACAAACCAAACAAGTGCAGCATTTCAAAAACTGGAATCAACTGTTATCACAGTGGTAAGTTGACGTCTCTTCTCATTTTAAGTCTTTCACTTAGCTTTTACTGCATGTCATTCTTTGGTACCATTCCTATACATTCCATATTTATTGATTTCTTCAGCATGTTTGGGATATCTTTGTGGTTGTTTGCTTTGTTGTGCCTAATCTTGTTGCATGTTGGTCCTATGAGCAGTAATTGCATACAGTACTCAGAAACACAGACAGACAGGCATACTTGAATGATTCCTGAGGGAAATTGCATTTGTTGCAATACTCTGGGATAAGAAAAGGCAGTGCAGAAGGGAAGAACAGTACCGAACAGTACCGTATAGAGATATAAATATCTTATATAAACAGAGATAACATTTGTACTCCACTTGATTGTTCAAAAAGCTGTACACAGTTTAAATGGAATTTAGCCAGTCATGAATTTAGATGGGTCATTTGTTTTCAACGTTAACGTTTGAAAGTGATGTTAATTCAATCCATCCGTTTTGAAAGGGTTTGCATGTTTTAAACTCTCTTCTGATCTTACCATAGTGTGACGGGATCTTTCTGGCGGTCTATGGTACGGCTTTCATCACCACCAATGTTCAGGGATTCAGGTAAATGGTCCTGCTTAACTAAAGGTCATTTTAGATGGTTTGCATTGAAGTTATGGTGTGATGCTTTCAACTTGTTTTTCATTTGAATTTTTGCGTCATGAATGCAATCTGTTTTTCAGTCCGTCCCCCAATGGAAACACGACAATAGATGTACAGCTTGTATTCAATGAGACAGCTGCAGTGATCCCTACAGCTAGTGATGTATTGCAAACCATGACAACTGCAGCAACCAACACCCCTGCTGGCGGACTCTCATTTGATCCTGATTCTTTTTCTGTCACAAGTATGCTCACACTTACCATTAATGATTCTATGAGAAAACAAACAGCAATGGTACATTGTGTTAATAACAAATGCCTTGTCGCTCAGGTATAACGCTTTTCTCTGATTCCCACGGTTATGTACAGTAAAGTAACAAGTTCTTTCACAGGAACACCAACCACAACAACTGCAGCACCAACAACAAACACAACTCCAATGACAAAAGAAACAGCCATTTCTACAACTCAAGCTACAACACGCTCACTTCCTCCTGTATCTTTTGAGTTGACGGCTACCATATCAGAGGTTTTCACTTCAGAACTAACAAACCAAACAAGTGCAGCATTTCAAAAACTGGAATCAACTGTTATCACAGTGGTAAGTTGACGTCTCTTCTCATTTTAAGTCTTTCACTTAGCTTTTACTGCATGTCATTCTTTGGTACCATTCCTATACATTCCATATTTATTGATTTCTTCAGCATGTTTGGGATATCTTTGTGGTTGTTTGCTTTGTTGTGCCTAATCTTGTTGCATGTTGGTCCTATGAGCAGTAATTGCATACAGTACTCAGAAACACAGACAGACAGGCATACTTGAATGATTCCTGAGGGAAATTGCATTTGTTGCAATACTCTGGGATAAGAAAAGGCAGTGCAGAAGGGAAGAACAGTACCGAACAGTACCGTATAGAGATATAAATATCTTATATAAACAGAGATAACATTTGTACTCCACTTGATTGTTCAAAAAGCTGTACACAGTTTAAATGGAATTTAGCCAGTCATGAATTTAGATGGGTCATTTGTTTTCAACGTTAACGTTTGAAAGTGATGTTAATTCAATCCATCCGTTTTGAAAGGGTTTGCATGTTTTAAACTCTCTTCTGATCTTACCATAGTGTGACGGGATCTTTCTGGCGGTCTATGGTACGGCTTTCATCACCACCAATGTTCAGGGATTCAGGTAAATGGTCCTGCTTAACTAAAGGTCATTTTAGATGGTTTGCATTGAAGTTATGGTGTGATGCTTTCAACTTGTTTTTCATTTGAATTTTTGCGTCATGAATGCAATCTGTTTTTCAGTCCGTCCCCCAATGGAAACACGACAATAGATGTACAGCTTGTATTCGATGAGACAGCTGCAGTGATCCCTACAGCTAGTGATGTATTGCAAACCATGACAACTGCAGCAACCAACACCCCTGCTGGCGGACTCTCATTTGATCCTGATTCTTTTTCTGTCACAAGTATGCTCACACTTACCATTAATGATTCTATGAGAAAACAAACAGCAATGGTACATTGTGTTAATAACAAATGCCTTGTCGCTCAGGTATAACGCTTTTCTCTGATTCCCACGGTTATGTACAGTAAAGTAACAAGTTCTTTCACAGGAACACCAACCACAACAACTGCAGCACCAACAACAAACACAACTCCAATGACAAAAGAAACAGCCATTTCTACAACTCAAGCTACAACACGCTCACTTCCTCCTGTATCTTTTGAGTTGACGGCTACCATATCAGAGGTTTTCACTTCAGAACTAACAAACCAAACAAGTGCAGCATTTCAAAAACTGGAATCAACTGTTATCACAGTGGTAAGTTGACGTCTCTTCTCATTTTAAGTCTTTCACTTAGCTTTTACTGCATGTCATTCTTTGGTACCATTCCTATACATTCCATATTTATTGATTTCTTCAGCATGTTTGGGATATCTTTGTGGTTGTTTGCTTTGTTGTGCCTAATCTTGTTGCATGTTGGTCCTATGAGCAGTAATTGCATACAGTACTCAGAAACACAGACAGACAGGCATACTTGAATGATTCCTGAGGGAAATTGCATTTGTTGCAATACTCTGGGATAAGAAAAGGCAGTGCAGAAGGGAAGAACAGTACCGAACAGTACCGTATAGAGATATAAATATCTTATATAAACAGAGATAACATTTGTACTCCACTTGATTGTTCAAAAAGCTGTACACAGTTTAAATGGAATTTAGCCAGTCATGAATTTAGATGGGTCATTTGTTTTCAACGTTAACGTTTGAAAGTGATGTTAATTCAATCCATCCGTTTTGAAAGGGTTTGCATGTTTTAAACTCTCTTCTGATCTTACCATAGTGTGACGGGATCTTTCTGGCGGTCTATGGTACGGCTTTCATCACCACCAATGTTCAGGGATTCAGGTAAATGGTCCTGCTTAACTAAAGGTCATTTTAGATGGTTTGCATTGAAGTTATGGTGTGATGCTTTCAACTTGTTTTTCATTTGAATTTTTGCGTCATGAATGCAATCTGTTTTTCAGTCCGTCCCCCAATGGAAACACGACAATAGATGTACAGCTTGTATTCAATGAGACAGCTGCAGTGATCCCTACAGCTAGTGATGTATTGCAAACCATGACAACTGCAGCAACCAACACCCCTGCTGGCGGACTCTCATTTGATCCTGATTCTTTTTCTGTCACAAGTATGCTCACACTTACCATTAATGATTCTATGAGAAAACAAACAGCAATGGTACATTGTGTTAATAACAAATGCCTTGTCGCTCAGGTATAACGCTTTTCTCTGATTCCCACGGTTATGTACAGTAAAGTAACAAGTTCTTTCACAGGAACACCAACCACAACAACTGCAGCACCAACAACAAACACAACTCCAATGACAAAAGAAACAGCCATTTCTACAACTCAAGCTACAACACGCTCACTTCCTCCTGTATCTTTTGAGTTGACGGCTACCATATCAGAGGTTTTCACTTCAGAACTAACAAACCAAACAAGTGCAGCATTTCAAAAACTGGAATCAACTGTTATCACAGTGGTAAGTTGACGTCTCTTCTCATTTTAAGTCTTTCACTTAGCTTTTACTGCATGTCATTCTTTGGTACCATTCCTATACATTCCATATTTATTGATTTCTTCAGCATGTTTGGGATATCTTTGTGGTTGTTTGCTTTGTTGTGCCTAATCTTGTTGCATGTTGGTCCTATGAGCAGTAATTGCATACAGTACTCAGAAACACAGACAGACAGGCATACTTTAATGATTCCTGAGGGAAATTGCATTTGTTGCAATACTCTGGGATAAGAAAAGGCAGTGCAGAAGGGAAGAACAGTACCGAACAGTACCGTATAGAGATATAAATATCTTATATAAACAGAGATAACATTTGTACTCCACTTGATTGTTCAAAAAACTGTACACAGTTTAAATGGAATTTAGCCAGTCATGAATTTAGATGGGTCATTTGTTTTCAACGTTAACGTTTGAAAGTGATGTTAATTCAATCCATCCGTTTTGAAAGGGTTTGCATGTTTTAAACTCTCTTCTGATCTTACCATAGTGTGACGGGATCTTTCTGGCGGTCTATGGTACGGCTTTCATCACCACCAATGTTCAGGGATTCAGGTAAATGGTCCTGCTTAACTAAAGGTCATTTTAGATGGTTTGCATTGAAGTTATGGTGTGATGCTTTCAACTTGTTTTTCATTTGAATTTTTGCGTCATGAATGCAATCTGTTTTTCAGTCCGTCCCCCAATGGAAACACGACAATAGATGTACAGCTTGTATTCGATGAGACAGCTGCAGTGATCCCTACAGCTAGTGATGTATTGCAAACCATGACAACTGCAGCAACCAACACCCCTGCTGGCGGACTCTCATTTGATCCTGATTCTTTTTCTGTCACAAGTATGCTCACACTTACCATTAATGATTCTATGAGAAAACAAACAGCAATGGTACATTGTGTTAATAACAAATGCCTTGTCGCTCAGGTATAACGCTTTTCTCTGATTCCCACGGTTATGTACAGTAAAGTAACAAGTTCTTTCACAGGAACACCAACCACAACAACTGCAGCACCAACAACAAACACAACTCCAATGACAAAAGAAACAGCCATTTCTACAACTCAAGCTACAACACGCTCACTTCCTCCTGTATCTTTTGAGTTGACGGCTACCATATCAGAGGTTTTCACTTCAGAACTAACAAACCAAACAAGTGCAGCATTTCAAAAACTGGAATCAACTGTTATCACAGTGGTAAGTTGACGTCTCTTCTCATTTTAAGTCTTTCACTTAGCTTTTACTGCATGTCATTCTTTGGTACCATTCCTATACATTCCATATTTATTGATTTCTTCAGCATGTTTGGGATATCTTTGTGGTTGTTTGCTTTGTTGTGCCTAATCTTGTTGCATGTTGGTCCTATGAGCAGTAATTGCATACAGTACTCAGAAACACAGACAGACAGGCATACTTGAATGATTCCTGAGGGAAATTGCATTTGTTGCAATACTCTGGGATAAGAAAAGGCAGTGCAGAAGGGAAGAACAGTACCGTATAGAGATATAAATATCTTATATAAACAGAGATAACATTTGTACTCCACTTGATTGTTCAAAAAGCTGTACACAGTTTAAATGGAATTTAGCCAGTCATGAATTTAGATGGGTCATTTGTTTTCAACGTTAACGTTTGGAAGGGATGTTAATTCAATCCATCCGTTTTGAAAGGGTTTGCATGTTTTAAACTCTCTTCTGATCTTACCATAGTGTGACGGGATCTTTCTGGCGGTCTATGGTACGGCTTTCATCACCACCAATGTTCAGGGATTCAGGTAAATGGTCCTGCTTAACTAAAGGTCATTTTAGATGGTTTGCATTGAAGTTATGGTGTGATGCTTTCAACTTGTTTTTCATTTGAATTTTTGCGTCATGAATGCAATCTGTTTTTCAGTCCGTCCCCCAATGGAAACACGACAATAGATGTACAGCTTGTATTCGATGAGACAGCTGCAGTGATCCCTACAGCTAGTGATGTATTGCAAACCATGACAACTGCAGCAACCAACACCCCTGCTGGCGGACTCTCATTTGATCCTGATTCTTTTTCTGTCACAAGTATGCTCACACTTACCATTAATGATTCTATGAGAAAACAAACAGCAATGGTACATTGTGTTAATAACAAATGCCTTGTCGCTCAGGTATAACGCTTTTCTCTGATTCCCACGGTTATGTACAGTAAAGTAACAAGTTCTTTCACAGGAACACCAACCACAACAACTGCAGCACCAACAACAAACACAACTCCAATGACAAAAGAAACAGCCATTTCTACAACTCAAGCTACAACACGCTCACTTCCTCCTGTATCTTTTGAGTTGACGGCTACCATATCAGAGGTTTTCACTTCAGAACTAACAAACCAAACAAGTGCAGCATTTCAAAAACTGGAATCAACTGTTATCACAGTGGTAAGTTGACGTCTCTTCTCATTTTAAGTCTTTCACTTAGCTTTTACTGCATGTCATTCTTTGGTACCATTCCTATACATTCCATATTTATTGATTTCTTCAGCATGTTTGGGATATCTTTGTGGTTGTTTGCTTTGTTGTGCCTAATCTTGTTGCATGTTGGTCCTATGAGCAGTAATTGCATACAGTACTCAGAAACACAGACAGACAGGCATACTTTAATGATTCCTGAGGGAAATTGCATTTGTTGCAATACTCTGGGATAAGAAAAGGCAGTGCAGAAGGGAAGAACAGTACCGTATAGAGATATAAATATCTTATATAAACAGAGATAACATTTGTACTCCACTTGATTGTTCAAAAAGCTGTACACAGTTTAAATGGAATTTAGCCAGTCATGAATTTAGATGGGTCATTTGTTTTCAACGTTAACGTTTGGAAGGGATGTTAATTCAATCCATCCGTTTTGAAAGGGTTTGCATGTTTTAAACTCTCTTCTGATCTTACCATAGTGTGACGGGATCTTTCTGGCGGTCTATGGTACGGCTTTCATCACCACCAATGTTCAGGGATTCAGGTAAATGGTCCTGCTTAACTAAAGGTCATTTTAGATGGTTTGCATTGAAGTTATGGTGTGATGCTTTCAACTTGTTTTTCATTTGAATTTTTGCGTCATGAATGCAATCTGTTTTTCAGTCCGTCCCCCAATGGAAACACGACAATAGATGTACAGCTTGTATTCGATGAGACAGCTGCAGTGATCCCTACAGCTAGTGATGTATTGCAAACCATGACAACTGCAGCAACCAACACCCCTGCTGGCGGACTCTCATTTGATCCTGATTCTTTTTCTGTCACAAGTATGCTCACACTTACCATTAATGATTCTATGAGAAAACAAACAGCAATGGTACATTGTGTTAATAACAAATGCCTTGTCGCTCAGGTATAACGCTTTTCTCTGATTCCCACGGTTATGTACAGTAAAGTAACAAGTTCTTTCACAGGAACACCAACCACAACAACTGCAGCACCAACAACAAACACAACTCCAATGACAAAAGAAACAGCCATTTCTACAACTCAAGCTACAACACGCTCACTTCCTCCTGTATCTTTTGAGTTGACGGCTACCATATCAGAGGTTTTCACTTCAGAACTAACAAACCAAACAAGTGCAGCATTTCAAAAACTGGAATCAACTGTTATCACAGTGGTAAGTTGACGTCTCTTCTCATTTTAAGTCTTTCACTTAGCTTTTACTGCATGTCATTCTTTGGTACCATTCCTATACATTCCATATTTATTGATTTCTTCAGCATGTTTGGGATATCTTTGTGGTTGTTTGCTTTGTTGTGCCTAATCTTGTTGCATGTTGGTCCTATGAGCAGTAATTGCATACAGTACTCAGAAACACAGACAGACAGGCATACTTTAATGATTCCTGAGGGAAATTGCATTTGTTGCAATACTCTGGGATAAGAAAAGGCAGTGCAGAAGGGAAGAACAGTACCGTATAGAGATATAAATATCTTATATAAACAGAGATAACATTTGTACTCCACTTGATTGTTCAAAAAGCTGTACACAGTTTAAATGGAATTTAGCCAGTCATGAATTTAGATGGGTCATTTGTTTTCAACGTTAACGTTTGAAAGTGATGTTAATTCAATCCATCCGTTTTGAAAGGGTTTGCATGTTTTAAACTCTCTTCTGATCTTACCATAGTGTGACGGGATCTTTCTGGCGGTCTATGGTACGGCTTTCATCACCACCAATGTTCAGGGATTCAGGTAAATGGTCCTGCTTAACTAAAGGTCATTTTAGATGGTTTGCATTGAAGTTATGGTGTGATGCTTTCAACTTGTTTTTAACTTGAACTGTTGCTTCATGTATGCAATCTGTTTTTCAGTCGGTCCCCCAATGGAAACACGACAATAGATGTACAGCTTGTATTCGATGAGACAGCTGCAGTGATCCCTACAGCTAGTGATGTATTGCAAACCATGACAACTGCAGCAACCAACACCCCTGCTGGCGGACTCTCATTTGATCCTGATTCTATTTCTGTCACAAGTATGCTCACACTTACCATTAATGATTCTATGAGAAAACAAACAGCAATGGTACATTTTGTTAGTGTCACGGGTTCGTTGTCCGTGTGTTTGAAAAAAATGATGGCTCAGCCGGCGAACTTAGGTGAGTGATATTTATTACTCCAAAACAAAAACCCCAAAACCCAAACACCCCGTGGAAGACATGAATTGGCCAAAAATAGACAGACTGGTACAAACAAACACGGTACTTAAACTAGTAGTAGCATCCCCGGGTTTAGCTAGCCCTCGGGTAGCATCACGGTCCCCCCTCTTTTTCTACCTACTGCCCTGGGCTCCTCTTATATAACCTTAGCCCCTCCTTCGGGCATACCAACTCCTAATTGGCAGGGGGGTTTTAGCCTAACCCATCAAGTAAAGCCTTGTGGTTCCCCCAAACCACACCCATCCCCACAGATGGTGGATAACAAATAAATATAAACCTTGTAGACAGACCATAACATTACTATAACATTCTAACCATACAAATACCAAACTCCCCAAGTCCCCTTTAATGGCGGAGTCCATGGTCACCTGACCAGCCGTAGCGCGCCACTAGCGCTATTTCAGGAAGCACTCTGGTAGTGCTTCGGCTTGGCCCCGAGACCAACTATGACCGCGGCAGCAGGTGAGTGCGTCGCCTCCTGCTTCGCGATGGCTCCACGGGCATTGGGAGAGCGCTGCGTGCGCTCCCGGCACCGGCTCTCCCCGAGCGTGAGCCCGTGTTGTCGCGGTGACGGTGCGTTCAGCGGTGCGCTCCGGTGCGCTCCGTCACAGTTAGTAACAAATGCCTTGTCGCTCAGGTATAATGCTTTTCTCTGAGTTCTGTGCTTATTAACCGTATATACATATATAGTAACAAGTAACGTTCCTTCTCAGAAACGTCAAACCCAAAAACAACTCCAACTCCAACGACAACTGCTACAAGTCAAACTACAACACCCTCAGCAAGAACTACTACTCCATCTACAACCCCTTCAGTTTCTCCTGGTATGCTCACACTTTCCTTATTTGATGCTATGATTTAAGTATTAAGGTTAGACTAAACATGAAGCAGCATCTCATTTGATGTCGTCATAGGTTCAGTATGCTAGATCAAATAAATGTCAATGGAGTCACTTTTGTTACAGAATCTGTTACAACAAGCTCAACCACGGCACCCATCACAAGCACAGCAACCTCTGCTGCTACACCAACCATGACAACACCTTCACCTCCAACTCCTACGTTATTTAGTTTAGTGTTTACAATAATACAAGTTTATGTACCACAATTATCAAACAACAGCAGTCCACAGTTTAAAGCACTGGCGTTGACGGTTGGTACAGCGGTAAGTTTGTGCTAGTAGAATTTTAGTATTTGCTCATTATTTTGTACTGATTGTTGTCTTTAGACAGAATTAATACATTCAATTTTGAAAGCCATTAAATAGTTTTTAACTTTTCAATACTTTCTCCATAGTGTAATAGTATCTACAGGGCTGAATATGGATCTGTTTTTGTACGAGTCATTATCCTTGCATTCAGGTAAAGCATCCAAAACCTTAACATGACAATAGAAATATATCTTGGCGTACACATATTTTGTATTGCGTTTCATGGCCTCATCACATTGCAAATGATGTCCCGTTTTCCAGTCCTTCCAGTGCTACACGAATGCAAAACACTGAAACCACGATGAGGCTTGAATTCAATGAGACAGCTCCAGCTGCCATGATTCCTCAAGCAGCTAATATTTCAGAGACCCTGCGTACAGCAATGACCAACCTCTCATTTGATGCCAGCACTGTTTTTGTCACAGGTATGTTTTCATTTTCCGTTTTCATGCATACACCCAGAAATGTGTCTTAAGTAAAATCATATCAGATATGTAAATAACTCAATGCTTAAACAAAATGTGTCTTTACAGAAATCAAAATGACTACCACTACCAATTCCCCAACAACTACCACAACCAATTCCCCAACAACTACCACAACCAATTCCCCAACAACTACGACAACCAATTCCCCAACAACTACCATAACCAAATCCCCAACAACTACCACAACCAATTCCCCAACAACTACCACAACAACTGCAGCGGTAACGTTGGTTACTGTGCGCGTGGTGTTCCGCTCTGCAGAGACATTTACAGCAGCCCTTCTGAATCCCTCATCAGGAGCATTCCAAAGGCGAGCAGCAACAATAAAAGCAGAGGTAATTACAGTTTGAATAGCTGGGCGGCTTAACTGGGAGCCTTGAACAACACTTTCCTTTGATAGTTACTGTCAAAATTAGGGTTCACTTCCTCGTCACCTGCTATGTTCTGTTAGTGAAACACAGAATTTTAACAGACGTCGAAGTTGAATTGTTGAACGGTGCTCATTTTTACATCTTGAAATGAAAAACAAGTCTTGTTATTCTAACTGTATTTTCTTCTGTGCAGCTCGAACCCTTGTACCGAAGAGCATTTGCTTCCTTTGATAGCTTGCAAGTGACAGCTTTCAGGTACTTTCTAAAGCCTCTGTTAACTATTCACTGTGCTTAGCAACCGCTAAGGAGAAATAAGAAATAAGAAGCAAATATGATTTACAAAAAAAAGGTTTTGTTCAGTATTCAAATCAATACTCAATGTAAACTGTATTTTCACCAAATCCTAAATAAAATATAACAAGAATTTAATATCCCCATAGAGTTATACTTGAAATTTAAATGCTTTAAAGTTCAGCACGGCACTCATGTATCACAGTTCACTGGTTAGTATGTGCTGTTAAAATTATTCTACACAACTTTTTCTCCAGAAATGGATCGATCTTCAACATCCTTGAAATGCTGTTTGGTGAAGCTCCTACTAATGAGCAGATAGCCAATGTTCTGATCAATGCTGCAGGAACAAGTTTTGACATTGACCCCAGCTCTATCACGGTTGATGGCACAGGTAAGATATGCCAACACATTTGTAAAGATATAAGATCTGGAATTTAGTTGTGTGTCTGGTTTTATCTCTGTAGCGAGCAGTTGCCTCTGATGCAAGGCATGCTGTCTCGAAAACAAATTAGACAATGGCTTTAACACATGCACTATAAAGACGGCTGAGCAAACCAGCAAGAGATGCCTTCACAACAAGGCTTTATATGTCGGGTCATGGAATCCAAGGACACAAGTCGCCAAAACAACATTTGCACAAATTAACAAAGAAGTGATTTTTTTCAAAATGAGTGATTTTTGTTTTTTTGCTGAATCTGTTAGTTGAGATCACAAAGAAGCCTTTCCATGGTTCAGATAACAGTATTGGTTTCTTTAAAAGTATACATTTTGTGTTTGAAATTGGTTGTGCCCATAGAGAGAGGTGACAACTGCAAACCTTAGGAGGCTTTTTCTCAGTTTTAGCTTTTGTGATGTGCCTATTTTCAAATGGCCACAACTTCTCCAAATATTATCAGATTCCCATGTGTTATGCATCATTGGAAAGCTTAAAAACTACACCTTTAGAATCTGTGAATAACTCAAAATGACCCAGGGACGACTTGTGTCCCTAGTTTCCATAACCTGACACATATAATACAGTTAGCATAATGTAGCCAGTCTAGGCTAGCAGAGTTGGTGTCCATAAGAAATGGATGCAAAACACACATACTGTACAGCAAGCCACGAATATTTGTAGTTTTAATTTAGAAAATGAAAACAGAATGTAGCTGTTGATATAACTCTAAGGTACAACACTGAGGTACTCTTTGTTTGTGTAACATTTATTTGGAAGGGAATTACTTCATCCCAACTTTTGAGTGAGTTATCCGCACATGAATGCAAATGAGTAGCTAGACGGTCATGTAGTAAGAAGAACCATTTTGGCCATGACTACATAGAACGCAAGCATGATGTATACTGAAGCTTGCCAGCATTGACTGACTGGAAGGGATGAAAGGGCTAGGACGATTATAAATCCCAATGCATTGATGTCACGGGATAGGTGAATGGATGGATGGATGATTGAATGGAAGGATGGATTGAGTGATTGATTCACACACAGAAACCCTTGATAGAGTATACCACTGCAAGTACAACACCAAGCATCTAATCATGCTTGACATTATACATCTGTCTCTCCAATCACCAAATGTCAATATCTAATATGTAAACTAGGACTATTTCTTATGTAACATGCATCTTTCTCTTTTGTACAGCAACGGGAAACTCGGGTGGAATGAAAAACAGCAGTGCCTTCATCGTTTCTTTGATGGCACTTCTCCCATGGCTACTTGTGTCAAGCTAATCATAGGACTTGGGTAGTCACTGAATACAAACCCAAAACAACACATATTAACCATATTAACTAAGCAACCATAATAACACTATTAACCATATCAACTACATTACAATGATAACGATATTAACCATATTAACTACATAACAATCAAGCAAGAAAAGTATATAAATGACCAATCGATATTACAAAATTAATTGCTATTTAATCAACCGTACAATATTTTACTAAAGATGTCCTGCACTTTGCTTGTACAAAAAATAATATTGTCTGAATAAAAGAATTAAGCTATCGTATTTGCTTTTATATCTAGTGTCATAGAAATGTGTTTTAAATGTTGACCACTCTATAACTTTTATGGGAAACATTTAGCAAACTAAAGAAAGAAAGGTAGAAGTGCATTTGTTTTCTGTCAAACAGTTGTAATCCAAATGTTTCCCTAAAACATACAGCTGGACAGTGTTGAATGCATACGATGTATGAAACACCATTATTTGCTGATACACAATTGAGGGGCGTGAGACCTCCTTCTAGAGTCTCCTCAGCATGACAAGCAGCTAGCAGCACTGGGTCACAGTTTTCTTGAAATAGGCATACATCAGGAAATTATTTTGCACACAAGAGTCATATTTCCTGTCTTTAAAAGTGTGAAATGAGTTGGACAGCAGCTCTTAATAGGGCGTGTATAGGGCTCGGAGTCAGTCTGACATCATGATGGAACAGAAAAATGTTTATGGTAGTAATAGTGTGTGTTCTTGCTAAGATATTTCAGTCAAATGTCAGATATACCTCAAATAAAATGGTTATCTCAAACTTGAAAATGATAAATATCAAATAGGTGAATCATTATTATCATTCTATACCGTTAGTAAAACAAGGTGTGGTTTTCTGCCTAATTGCAACCAATAAATCTGAAATCAAATCACACTTTTGAGGCTCAAACAGAACAGAATTCCCGACAGCTCCACGTTGCACAGATTAAACTTGGATACAAACCCACAGTAAGTGATTTCAAAGACCCAGAAAACATGGTCAAACATGGTTCATTATTTGGGACAGGTGAAACCACCCCAACCACTTATTTAGTTGTATGACAGGTGAAGATGTGGCGTCACCTGTTTTATTATTTATTGTCCAATCGTTAAATGGGGCAACTCAATTGCAACTTGTAATCCTGTGAATCTGAAATCAAAGCACAGTTTTTTGCACTACTGTACAACACCCTGTCACTTATTATTTCTGTACTGTACTGCACTGTACTACTCATACCTCTATAATTACTACCTCTACTTGCACTGTCTGTTTATTATTTATTGTTTACCGTTTACCATTACTATCTTTTTATTTAATGTCTTTATTGTTGTTGCATTTAGAATACAATGAGATTCATAGAGCCACTCTAGTAAAAGTGTGTCAACACATATACACATAAAAAGTCCAACCTGCAACCCATTCAATGCAAAATACACTCTCCTCCATACAAACACACACACACATGCACACGCCCAATACATCTTCCCTCCATCCATTGCAAACATTGCAAAAATCCCCCAGCTTTGGCACGTCATCTGCAGCATGTGTAATAAGTAATAATAAATAAATAAATAAATCTGATGAGCATAAAGTGCTGAGTGACAACTGTGCAAACTGCATCATTAAAAAAGTTTAACTTCATTTAAAATTGATATTGCTTTAGGAAAGAAGCTATTCCTAAACCTGCTTGTCCCTGTTTTTAGACATCTATTACGTCTCCCTGAGGGCAAGAGTTCAAACAGTGAGTGACCTGGGTGAGAATAGTCCTGTGTGATTTTGTGGCTTTTGAGATCAGTCTTGAGTTGGCAGTTTCCTCTAGTGAGGGTAGAGGACAACCAATGATCTTCTGTGCTGTGTTGATCACTCTCTGTATACGTTTTTTGTCTGCTGCAGCGCATCCAGCATGAGAAGTCTAAGAAAATGCAGGCGCTGTTGTGCCTTCTTTACCACTGTTGTGGGGTTGTCCATCCATGTGAGTTGGTCCGAGATCAGGGTTCCCAGGAATTTAAAGTTGTGTACCCTCTCCACAGGGTCCCCATTGATGAAAAGAGGGAGGGGGTCGGCTCTGCGCTTTCTGAAGTCTATGACTAGTTCTTTGGTTTTCCCAGTGTTGAGAGACAAGTTGTTTTCTGTGCACTATGTGACTAGTCTTTGGACCTCAGATCTGTAGGCCGCCTCATCTCCTCCTGTAATAAGTCCGACCAGTGTGGTGTCGTCGGCGTACTTTATGATGGTGTTGCTGGGGTAGGAGGGGTTACAGTCATGGGTATACAATGAGTACAACAGAGGGCTCAACACACAGCCCTGAGGGGAGCCGGTGCTGAGAGTGAGGGTGGTGGATTTGTGGGGGCCGAGCTTCACACATTGGGGCCTGTTGGTTAAAAAGTCCATAATCCAGCTGCAGATATGAGAGGAGAGGCCAAGGTCAGACAGCTTTCTGATGAGGATGTCTGGGATGATTGTGTTGAATGCTGAGCTGTAATCTAAAAAGAGCATCCTCACATATGTTCCACTGTGCTCTAGATGGTTTAGGGCTGTGTGAAGAGCTATGGAGATGGCATCATCCGTCGACCTGTTCGCTCTGTAGGCAAACTGATGCGGATCCAGGGTCGATGGGAGACTGGTTTTGATGTGCTTTAATACCAGCTTCTCAAAGCACTTCATAACTACTGGTGTGAGTGCAACTGGTCTATAGTCATTCAGACTGTTGGGGGAGGGGTTTTTTGGAACCGGGATGATGGTGGATGTCTTCAGACAGGATGGGATACAGCCGTGACAATCACAACAGTCAGTTCCCTCGGTAGGTAAAACGGTCTGCACATGACTGACATAGCCTCGATGTCGGGGGAGCAATGGCTGTGTATAATCCTGCTGTTCGAACCCCAGGTGTTGTGCACGTATACACACAGTCCTCCTCCTCTTGTCTTACCGGATACTTTGCTACGGTCCTGTCAGTGGGTTGTGCGACCCGCCAGCTGTACCGCAGCGTCGGGAATAGCCGGGTGAAGCCAGGTTTCCGTTATCACTAGCACACAGCAGTCTCGCATAAAGTTGTTTTTCGCCAGCAGCAGTTCCATCTCGTCCATTTTGTTGACGAAGGACCTGGCGTTGGACAGAAATATGCTTGGTAGCGGTGGCTTGTGCGGTCGTTTTCGTAGCCTGGCAAGTAATCCAGCTCTGCAGCCCCGCTTCTGCTTCCTCTCCCTCCGCCGCCTCCGCTGTTTGACAGCGCCGACAACAATCCAGGGAGAGCCCAGTGGTCTAGCTATAGCCTTGGGGATGTTGTTAGTTTGATGGAAGTCCTGAGTAATAACTCCATTGAGCTGTAATCCGCAGTTTATGAGTTCCTGACGACTGTAGACATAATTTGCTTTGCATTGCTCCAACACAATACTCACACATACGAAAAACAACCATACTGAGCACCAAACTAGAGAGCCGTAAGCCGCTGCACTTGTGCGCGCCGCCATCACGTGATCACCACTGTCCCATCATGTGATCACCACTTACTGGTTACTTTACAGGGCCACTGTTTACATACTACTTGCCACTTTATTTACTACTGTCACTTTACAACTGCTCCACTCGTATTGCACTACTCATGTACTTACGGCACCAGTGACTCCATTTACCTCAGGTACCACAATAGGTCAATTACAAAAAGATCCTCCCCTCAACAGCACCCTAACTGAAATGCATTTAAATCAAACACTATTTAGAAGTATACCCGTTTAGCTATACAACAGTAAAATGCAGGTAAAGAGCTGCATGGCCAGTGGAGCTACCGCATGGGTGTATATAATACAGATTAAACTGTCTGTCTGTTTGTGTACATTGGTGGAAACCATTGCATACCTTTTTCACGTTCACGAACGAAACGTTCCCCACAAAGAACCTTGGGAGGGACTGTGAATTTCCTTGTTTCTTACAACAGGGGTGGATGCCAACATTTCCAGTAACACGCTTCACGGGACAGCTTGTACTCTTTGTACTCTTTGACTTTGGGTCAGATTCAGGGGTCTCCTCAGTTAGTCGTGCACGGAACACCGCCAACAGTACATGGGAACTGCAGCAGGCCCTCTGATGTGTAGAGGACCATTGTGTCTACATTAAAGGAAAATGCCACTGTTTGTCCATACTGAACTACGTTCTTCCCTGATCTTAGATGAGTTAATACATACCTCTCTCACTTTTGCGCGTGCACTCGATCGCTCTGGCGCGTAGCGCTACTTTGATAGCATGTAGCTTGGCCCAGTATATTCCTTAGGATTCAAAAGGGGGTGAAGTTAGAAGCGACCAAGCACTTCCACGTTTTTCTCTATTTAAATACGGTTACATGAGTAGTTACACGACCCAAGTTAGGCAATTTCCCTCAGGGATCAATAAAGTATGTCTCTCTGTCTGTCTGTCTGTCTGTCTGTCTGTCTGTATGGTTACACAAAATGAAACATGGCAGCGGATAAAAAAGGATAACTATAATGTATGGCGAAATAACACCTAGGAGCACTCAACGAACGTCGGCGCAGTGATATCATCACTCCTAAAAGATCCTCTCCCCTTCCCCCTGTTACTTCCGTCAATAGAACCAACCAGACCTGCACGCCATGGCCTGCACTACCTGTAGTAGTAGAAGTAAAAAGTCTATCCGCTTAGAAAATTGAACATGTTTCATTTTGTGTAACCATACTTGGGTCGTGTAACTACTTATGTATCCGTATTTAAATAGGGAAAACGTGGAAGTGCTTGGTTGCTTCTAACTTTACCCCCATTTGGATCCTAAGGAATATACTGGGCCAAGCTACATGCTATTGAAGTAGCGCTACGCGTGTTGAAGCATACAAAATAAACTCTGTGAAACACACCTACATACCATGCAGAACCGATACGGCCTTGCGGATATTAGGGAGTCACGTATCCCGCGAAGGAATGCCACCAGTAAGTATCAACCCACCCAACCCGGCCTTGAAAGGAACCAAGGCCAAGCAGGTGGTGCACCCAGACAGGCCGATGTACGTAGCAGGTGGTGCACCCAGACAGGCCGAGGCACGTAGCCTGGCACAATATCAGGCCATAAATGGAGCCATGTTACAATATCAGTAATACGTGTAAACCTTTTTATAAATATGACTGGAAAACTATGTACGGGGCTCTTCCTAGGCAGACTCTCACAGAGATGAAGCGCAGGGCGACCCCGAGCTCGTTAAAGTACTCCAATCGGTAAGATACCTGTAATGATGATGACCTTCTAATAAATCAACAAGAACCCTCCTACAATTACTCCGACTGGTTATTTAGCGATCCACTCCAAGAGTCCACCCGGGAGTGTTGGACGGTGAGTTTTCCGTGCAACACGCGCCAGAGCAATAGAGTGCACGCACAAAAGTGAGAGGTATGTATTAACTCATCCAAGATCAGGGAAGAACGCCGTTCATTCATTTTGCTTTAAGATCCTCCCAAATCACAGATTGTGTTGCTTAAAGGTGCAGTGTGTAGAATTTAGTAGCATCTAGAAGAACTTACTTGTCAGAAATTGAATATAATATGTATATTTTCATTAGTGTATAATCCCATTCAAAAATAAGAAATGTTGTGTTTTCATTAGCTTAGGATGAGCCCTTTATATCTACGGAGGAAGGGGGTCATTTTCCACAGAGGCCACCATGTTGCATGTGCCATGTTTCTACAGTGGCCAAGAGCAGACAAATGGCTCTAGAGAGGATACGTTTTGTAATCATAATCGCTACCTTTAAAATTCCTCCACATGCCAGTTAGATCTCTTACCTACCCACCAGGTAAAAGTCTGCCTACATGCCCTGTCCTTGTTAATAACTGACGTTATGCATTCCTCCCTGACTTCTGGTGTTGTTCCATCTTCACTGAAAACTGCTGCAATAAATCCAATACTCAAAAAACCTTGAGCAGATCCGAATGACTTAAACTACTTTGGTCCAATCTCAAACCTGCCATTTGTCTCCAAAGAACTTTAGCAAATTGTTGCAGCTCAGATAAACACCCATCTGTCTGACAACAATCTCTTCGAATAATTTCAGTCTGGCTTTCGTCCCCTCCACAGCCCTTGTCAAAATCACCAATGACCTTCGGATGGCATCTGACTCTGGACAACTTTCCATTCTGGTTCTCCTTGACCTGAGTGCAGCTTTTGACATCGTCTCTCATGTCATCCTCCTGGATAGGCTAGTATCCATTGGAATCACTGATATCCCTCTGGCTTGGTTCAGCTAATATCTCTCGGGCTGCACACAACTTGTCCAACTCAAGAACTTGAGATCTGGTGCCTCTCCAGTCTCCAGTGGTTTTCCCAAGGGCTCTGTCCTCAGTACCCTCCTGTTCATTATCTATCTTCTGCCTCTTGGCTACGTTCTTAGGAAATTTGACATTCAATTCCACTGTAACGCTGACGATACCCTACTCTACATTTCCAATAACCCAAAGCTCTGTCCGTCTGCCTACTGGAAATGAAATCATGGTTCTCACTCAACTTCCTCAAACTCAACAGCGACATAACTGAGGCACTCATTGGCACCAAATCCACCTTAGCAACACTCAACACTTTCTCCGTGTCATTCAAAAATGCCACTGTGGCCTCTTCCCCTCAGGTAAAGAGCCTTGGTGTCATCTTGGACAGCACTTTATCCTTCGAGACCCACATCAATCATGTTACTCGGTCTGCTTACTTCCAAATACGCAACATCAATCATCTTCCTCCCTCACACTCCCACACACCAACTTCCACTGCTATCCTTGTAAACACCCTGATTACATCCCGACTGGACCACTGTAACTCTCTCCTCTGAGGGCTTCCTCGGAAATCTCTTCATAGACTCCAACTGGTCAGCGGCAACTCCATTGGCTCCCTATCAAATCACGCATTGATTTTAAGATTCTACTCTGTGGTACATTGACATGCACCGGAACAGTCTGAACTTTACCTACACCCTCCTCAGATGTACTACCTGGTCTATGTACACTACACATTCCCATCTCTTTGGCCTTTTTGATGGGACACTCTCTGCTTATGTGACCTGCGTGATTACAGTGGTAACATATGACATTCACCCTGCTCTTTGTGGCTGTGTGGGCTGGGGCCTGTCTAGGCTGTGAGCTAGGGGGTGAATTGTATGGTGGTGTAGGCTGTGAATTAGGGGGTGAATTGTATGGTGATGTAGGCTGTGAAGTATTGGTTGGGTGTGGCTGTGTGTTTGGCATCCTACTCTAGCCAAAGCCCCTAGGACCAACTCCCACACCAAATCCCCCAGACTTACCCCCGGCTGGTGATCGGTTGAAGCTCTGGATCCTGAACGTCTTCGCTCCCGGGCGTGCCGCAAGGAACGCCTCAACCAACTCGGCAGCCTGCTGGCCAGTCGTCGGGTTATGCTCCTTCACCCACACCCCCACATCAGGAGCCAGGGTTTGCAGGTACTGCTCCAGGATGAGGAGCTCTCCGATGACCTCAACAGTCTTCCCGTCTGGCTTTATCCACTTTTTATAGCAGTCCTTCAGGCGGTTATACAGTTTTTTCGGCGTCTCTCCTGGTCGGACGTCTGGATCACGGAATGGCTGTCTGTAGATCTCTTCGTTGATCTCGTATTTTGAGAGAATGGCTTCCCTCACCTTGCTGTACTCCATGGCCTCCAGGATATACATCGCCACGTATGCAGCGCGGGCCCGTCCTGTCAGGTAAGGTACAAGGTACACAGCCCAATCCTCTCTTGGCCACCGATAGGCCACTGCCAGTCTCTCGAAGGTGGTGAGATACTGTTCAATGTCATCTCCCTCCTCCAGCTTTGGCACGGCCGCTCTGGTCCAGGCGGCTGGAGACGGCGCTGCCCGGTCTGGTGGGACTGCTGGTCCAGGCCCCGGATCCGGCAGTGCTGCCCCCTGGATGACGTCCATCACCGCCACGCCTTTTCTCTTCCTCCAGGTCCTCTCGCACATTGTTCAGCTGCACCTGAACGCTACGCCATCTTTGCTCCTGCTTGTAGGCCTCACGCTCTTGGCCCTTGAGGGTCTTCTGCAGCAGGCTGTAGAGGGATGCCAGGGTCATCGTCCCAGGGTCCTCAGCTGCATCATCCGGCGCTGACTCACCTCCCTGGGCTTCATCCTCTTTTTCGTGTTTTTCCTGCTCTAGCTGCCGCTTGCCCCTGGGTAGATGTCGGATGGACATCCTCTGGCGGATCTGCTCCCGTCTTCCTGGATTGTTCGTTGTGCTCTTGGAGGGCGCCACGATCCCACCACTGCCACCAACTGTGAACGAGAAGGTGTCTTGCACCTCCGCCTCACATACGGGATGGGACGCCACCAAGGAGTTTTCAGAAGTGGAGAAAGCAGGAGGCCACGCAGCGAATTTAAGTGCAAAGATCGTGTAGGTTTATTTACAGTGCTATCGTGAAAAAAAACAAAATACTTCGACAGAACTGAAATCAAAACCAGCCAATCATAGACGCTACAACTCGTTTTGGCGAGTTTAGCGAACCCGATTACACTGTCCCGGGACAGGCAATAAGGACCTGGCGCCAATGTGGCACGCGTTTCCACCCGGACCAGTTTGCGGACGGACCTGAAGTTTGGCAGTCGACTAGTGAGTGTGGTGTGTGGTAACGTAGCATATTTATTGTTGACGGAGTGAAAATGTGTAGCGGAACCAGTGGGTACCTCACTGTTTGCTGTGTTGTTACTAAATAAATGTTGTTAACTGAACCGATGTGTGTTGTGGTTGTTTGTAGCCGTTAGCTTAACCGATATGTATTGCATGATGGGAAATGTAGTGTGGCTAGTGTGACGCTGTAGTGTGCCGCTGTTGGGCAATACTCAGGGCAAAACGGTAGGCTCTGGAAAAACGAGACCCTCGCTTTTCACATACTCCTTACTTTCAAGATCCTTCACCAGTGAAGGATCCTGGCACCAGTGTAACTGAACTTATCCACATGCACACACCTTCACGCCCTCTCAGCTCCATCTGCCAACCTATCCACCATGGGGTCAAGAGCCTGTAGCCGATCTGCTCCCCGCCTATGGAACTCTCTCCCACCAGACGTTCCCACCTCTGACTCTGTCTCCACCTTTAAATCATGCCTAAAAACACACTTATTCTGAGTGGTATACTCTGTCACACACTGAGTATGCCACTGTTACTTGTTACTTTTTGTTTTTTTCACTTGTTTGCGAGGTGTCCTTGACGGCTTTGAAAGGCACCTTTAAATAAAATGCATTATTATTATTATTATTATTATCTTACTTGGGAACTATGGGGGTGACCTATAGTTTTACAGACTTAATTACTAAATACATGTATGAACCTATTAAGGAACCCTATCACATGACACAACTCGTTGACACCTCAGAGACGATTACATCATTTTGGAAGTACCTAATCACACTCACACAGGTATGGACATTTTTTGGCCTTTTTAATAAAATGGAAATTGCAATTGGCAATTCAATATGCAATTTGGTCATGCAATTGAATAATGCATTGTCGAATCTCACAAGCAAGTTGCGCATTGAATTGCCAAATGCCAAATGCATTTCCATTTGAATAAAGATTCCAAGAAACTGGTGGGTGGGTGCGGGGGCTGGATACCACTAGATCCTACGCACTGCACCTTTAACCCAAATAACAAGATACAAGATACAAGAAGTGTTTATTGTCATCACATCACAGGACATGACGAAATTACAGTAGCTGCCACAATAATAGTGCATTCAGTTTATTGTTTTTAAAACAAAACAATAAATGGAGAAGGGTAGAAAGGATAAGATAAGAGGCCATAAAAATAGTGATATGGCCCACACATACTAAAAACAACGTGACGTAGGTTCCAGGCACGTCCAGGTGTTGGAGAGCTGTATGGAGGGCGGTGGCAATGGCATCCTCCGTGGACCGGTTCTTTCTGTAAGCAAACTGATGAGGGTCGATGTTTTGGGGGAATTGGGCTTTCAGGTGGTGGAGAACAAGCCTTTCAAAGCACTTTCAATGACTACAGAAGTCAGTGCTACTGGTCTGTAGTCTGTGATGGCTGTTTTCTTCGCCACCGGGATGATGGTGGCTGCTTTCAGGCAGGACTGGACAACTGCCAGACATAGGGATGTGTTGAATATCCCAGTCAGGACACCAGCCAGTTGGTCAGCACAGGCCCGGAGCACTTTACCCAGGACTCCATCCGGACCAGCAGCTTTCCTGGGGTTTATGGATTTGAGTGCCCGCCTCACCTGATGCTCTTGGAGAGTGAGAGGTGCGGGGCTGTGTGATTGGTAGGGCACCGGGGACGTGGATGTGGTTGGTCTGGGAGCCTCAAAGCGAGCGAAGAAGTGGTTCAACTCCTCCACCAGTGAGGCCTCGGTGTTATTGGCTGCAGACGTCTTTCCCTTGTAGTTGGTGATGTGCTGGATGCCTTGCCAGACCCTCCGGGAGTTGTTGTTCTCCAGGTACGACTCCACTCTCCTTCTGTACTCCGCTTTTGCGGCTTTGATACCGCGCCTGAGGTCCGATCTGGCTGTGCTGTACAGAGTACTGTTACCCAGTGTTGGGCAAGTTACTCTAAAAAAGTAATGAGTTAAAGTACTAGTTACTTCTCCCAGAAAGTAACTAAAGTAGTAACTGAGTTACAAACTCTAAAAGTAACTAGTTACTTTGGAAAGTAACTATTACGTTACTTTCAAATAATTTTTATATCCCTCTTTGAAAGAACTTAAAAAAACATGTGTTCAATTATTTATGATAAATCTGAGTATTATAATGAAATTAATACTCAATACATTACAAACAGAAATCCACAGTGCACAAATCTAAACAATTTTAACATTGCTGTGGGAATGTGAGACTACACAATATATCTTTTGGTACTTGGTATTTATTGAACGCATATGATTCATCTTACGATAGGACCCACGTGAGATTTACGAAACTTTCGTATCACACCAATCCCAGCGTACGAAGGAGCTTGATGTTGATAAATACGGCGGCTGAGATCAATCGTACTTAACGTAACACGCCCCTATAAAAGCACGTCTTCAGAAGTTTCGCCCCTAACTTTTACGACATGGAGAAACATCCAACGGCAAAGAAGAAGCGGAATTTTTCAGAAACAGAAATGGAGACACTCGTGTCACTTGTTGATGCGCACTGTCTTATTTTATTTGGTAGCCTAAAAGCTGGCATCCAGGGGAAGCTTTTTCCCTCAGGCTGTCAGCCTTCTGAACTCCACACCCATATGAACACTGCATTTCAACCCGCACCTTTATCGCTCATTTGCACTTCTGGTTAGAACGCCAACTGCATGTACTCTGCACAATGACAATAAAGTTTAATCTAATCTAATCTAATTAAGGGCAAGCAAAAAAAACGCTATATGGAAACAAATCACTATTGCAGTCAACAGTGTGTCCCATGTTCAGCGGGCTACGCTCGTTTGATAAATGAGGGCCACTGTACATACGTATGGTTTTACGTACGTATGGTTTTATTTTGCAAGATGCTTCATTAAATTGGAATTACTCGAGAATGACGTGGACAGGTACTTGACTCCAGGGCATAATGTGCATTGCACGCTTACACTTTACACTTACACTTACGCTTACACTTACACTATTTTCCCTTCATTTCTTGGAGGGAAAAGTAATGGCTATATTTCCATTTAAAGAAAGCTGTTTTTGGACTACTTGGGCTCGCCATCTCTTTCTAGCTGATTCACATTAACGTCTTTAGTCGACCTCTCGTAGCCTACTGCTGCTCAACTTTGATGCGCACAGCGTAAGTAAGCAGACTAAGCACCCGCCTAACTTTCCCTCTGATTGGCTTACCATAGAATTTTACTCAACCCCAGCAAATCGTCATCACTTTTGCGGTTGTCTCGTGATACTGCCCTCACCAAGAACAAGGGAGGAACAAGATTTTCTCTGACACTCGGCTCAGAGGTCCGATGCAAAACATCTGCCTTCAATGTAGTAACGCAACATATTTTTTGAAGGTAACGATAACGGCGTTATAATAATGAGATGAGTAATCAATTAGATTACTCGTTACTGAAAAAAGTAACGGCGTTACTAACGCCGGTACTTATAACGCCGTTATTCCCATCACTGCTGTTACCTGAGTGGAAGGCGGAGTTGCAAGCCCTCAGGAGTGACGTTACAACTGCGTTCATCCAGGGTTTTTTTATTAGGAAAGACCCGGATTCGCCTCACCACAGTAACAGTGTCTGTGCAGTGTTTGATGTAGGACAGCACCGCATCAGTGCGTTCGTGTATATCCAGGTGATCGAATATTGACCAATCTGTGCTCTGGAAACAGTCTTGCAGCTGGATGAGTGCGCCCTCTGGCCAGGTTGTGATTCTCTTTGTCTCAGGCTTGTTTTTCCTCCTGAGTGTTGTGAAAGACGGAGCAAGGAACAAAGAGAGGTGATCTGAGGTGTCCAGGTGCGGGAGGGGGACAGCCTTGTATGCCTGCTTCAGGTTGGAGTAGACATGGTCCAAAGTATTGTTCCCCCTAGTAGGACATTGTACATATTGCAGAAATCTGGGAAGAACAGTTTTGAGGCAAGCTTTGTTGAAATCCCCAGCAACAATAAAAGTCCTTCTGGGTGGGCTATCATCTGTTTGTTGATGGTGTCATACAGCAGCGACAGGGCTACGCTAACGTTAGCATCTGGTGAAATGTATAGGGATGGCTAGTGTGACGTCAGGAACCGTTAGAAGTCACTTCCATGTCCAAACAACAATGGCTACAGCTGAGGAACCGGTCACCTTCTATACAGTGACAGCCTACTTTGCTGACTTTCTAAAGTCTGTCAAAAAGGGTCTCAACTCGTATAACTCCAATCGAGTAATATCTGTATCAATGTCAGGTGGAAGTATAGTAGGGAAAGTGCAGGCCTCTCAGAAAAAAAAAAACTATGATGTTGAGGTGAGAATAGCTAGCACCTAGCTAATGTCAACACGGGGCGTTGCTGACTGTCTTTTAGCCGTGTTGGGGTTTGGTGAGGGTTAGCTAGCTTAGTTGTTTTCAGCATAACAGCGTAACATACAACTTTACATGTTTTGTTCATGTAAATTACGTTAGAACACACTGGAAATGTCTCATAGAAAAGCTAGACAGGTTAGTGAATTTAGGGTTGGAAGCTAGCGCTAGCTAGCTAATATAAACACAGGCTGTGAGTTGTTGATTGTCCTTTAGCTGTCTTAGGGTTTGATGAGGGTTAGCTAGCTAAGTTGTTTTCACTCAGGTACACGTTGAGGAACAGGAGGTAAAGGCAAGTACTTGCTCTTGTGCTGTCGGGAGGGCCAAGTGTCACCATGTAGCAGCCCTGCTGATTTGGGCTGAAAAGAACCTAACCCGCACGGATGTCAAATGTGTGTGGAAGAGGGCCCCGGCACCCAAAACAGATGAGGTCACAGCGAAGAGGGTGTCTGTGATTGCACCTTCCACATCTCAAGGTCAGTACATAAATTAATTCAGTGTTATTAATCATGATTGCAGTTTTATTATTACAGAAAAATCATTGTCTTTTCATACTATAAGCTAAGCCCTGTCTGGCTTTAGTGTTATAGATGAATGGTGATTCTACTGACAGCAGTTATGTGAGATAAGAGATGGTTTCAAGTGAGAATACTATAATCTATTTTATTAACCCTTTCATGCTATTATTTCAGCTGGGATTAAACGACCTGTCACCCAGGAGGACAGAGAATTGACACTGAACTCCTTGGCACAGCTGGGCCGTTTTACAGGTCTGGGTTGAATTTTGGCACCAGAAACACCTCAGGTTTGACTTCTGTCCTTTGTATTTTTGATTTGTCACGCCCTGCTATATCAGAAACATGACAAGAGCACTATATTAAATCAGTAACAAATTATCTACGTTTGATTGAGTTATCCCACCACACTCCATTTTCCACTGATGATGAATTCAATTTGACATAACCATAGATATAAACCATTGCAAATCAGACATCAAACTGTTCACACTTTGAATGTATTTTGTTTGTACTGTATGTATGCCAAACAACATGTGTGGTCCATGTCTTACTGAACATCATTGACCAACATTTTCTGTCTAATTTCATGATATTTGTCTGTTTTACTTCAAATTTAGACCGTCCCTATCAACACCTTTGATGGGGTAGTGACCAGCCCAGGTTATGGCAATACAGAGGACAAAGCTCTGTATGTACTTTCATCGCTTGCTGTCAGCCCACAAGAGAAAGAAGCCATTGAGAGAGCCACAGTTGGGCAAATCAAGAATACCTTATGGTAATGATACATACAAATATAGTCTCTATTGATTTCAGGTATACAGTATTGACTAGCTTTCTCTCCATTAGTGCTGGAAACATCCCTGTGTGCTACATGGACAAAATGCACCTGTGTTGCAAGTGGCATGAGGTTAACTGTTGTGGTTTTCTTTTAACAGGACAGCATATCGCCGGAAAAGAATCACCGCCAGCAACTTTGGTTTGGTGTTGGCAGCAGTGAAGCGGAACTCTTACCCTCCTTCCTTATTCAAGACCCTGCTTGGCCAGTACAACCTCAAACAAGGATCTCATGTAAGTGGTGGGCACTAAGTGATCTAAATAAAAACATGAATATATAAATAATTCATAATACTTCTTTGTCAATGTTATGTCTAGAGTACAGGAATGCATTCTACATCCAGTCAAATTTTGTGTCATTTAGTATGGACGTATCATGCGATACGGAATGCAGGGATAGTATTCAAGATTACAACTTTTTCTGTCCCTGCCCCCAGGCTTGTTATTGGGGAATCCTCCATGAACCAAAGCCAAAGCAGGAATACATGAAGCGCACTGGTGTGACCATCCAGGAGAAGGGAGTGTTCCTTTCTGACAGCGGCCTGCTCGGTGGCTCTCCAGATGGGATGGTGGCCGATGACCTCATCATTGAGGTGAAATGTCCCTATTCAGCCAGAACCCAGACCAACCTGCAAGCAGCGGAGAGAAAGGACTTTTTTCTAGAACTGGATGAAGTCACTGCTCAAGCAAACCCACAACCACTGGCATCAGATTCAGGGCAATCTGCACCTGACAGGAGCCAACAGCTGTCATCTTGTGGTGTGGACTCCTCTTGACCTTGTAATCTTGCTCATCCATAGAGACCCAGCATGGGCTAACAATATTAACTTACTAGAAACATTCTATAATGATGGTTTCCTACCTCGCATTCTGTCAGAAATGTAAAATTATATTGACCCTGCATTCATGACCTGTTCTAGTACAGGATTTCAATAAACTGACTGGGAGCAACTGTGTGAAGACTCATTTTTGTCTGCTAGTTCAGAATGTTTTGCACCTAGCCTGTCAAAGTGTAGGCTATGTCCAAGTAGTTCCCTCAATTATTCATCCAACTGATGGTGGCTTAAACTGAATGATTTTAATGTGACAGACAAAAAATATAGACATGAGTAAAACAATGACATTTATTTTTAAGGATTTAATTGTCAACAATTCATGCTATTTCACGGAGAATGGGCGTCTGTAAATTCACAAGACAAACACATACTTTCAGGATCTTATTGGCATGCTTCTTATACTGGTATGGGATGTAGGTTAAAATGTTAAATGTTTTCAGACGTTGTATGGAACGCTCCACATGAATCCTTGCACTGGCAAAAAGTCTGTTGTGGTTAACTTCCTGCACTGTGAACTGTCCATTGACAAGGAATGTTGGGATGTTCAGTGAAACTCCCTCAGGCAAAATGTCACGAATAGTGAATCCCTTATCTGCCATCACAGTGTCACCTGGTTGTAGTTGTTGGAGTACTCCGCAGTCAGCTGTTATCATCTTGTCTGAGGTACTTCCACCGTATAGGTCACTGGCGAAGGCTATAACTCCATTGGGAGTCACACCAATCAGAGCTTTAAGTGTGGTGCGTCCTTTGTAATAACTGTACAGATGACTCTGGGTGTCCAGTCTTTCTGTGTTGGAGACGGCCACTTCGGTGCAGTCAAGCACAATCCGACAGTCGGGAAATGGCTGGAAGCAATCTGGCAGGGAGGTTTGGTTCTTGACTCTGGAGGGGATGTTGTTTTCCATCATGCCGACATATAAAATGTCATACAGTGCACTGCTGATTGTGGTGAAGATGTTGGTGACTGTGGCACGGCAGCAATTAAACCTTGTTGCAAGGTCTAGGATGCCACAATTCAGTCTGAGCTTCATCAAGGTCAGGAGTAGCTGATCAACGAGGGGCATAATTTGGACATTCCAATCAAAGTGGTACTGGAGATCAAATTTAGAGAGAAGGGCTTCCAAAAAGAGGACAGTGGCAGCATCTGGCAAGCCAGTGTAGTGTGTGACTTTGTCAGGGTGGGAGGAGATTTGACTGAATGAAAACATTTGTTTTTGTTTCTCCAATTCTCGTTTCAGTTGGTCATTTTCTTTTCTGAGCATATCATTTTCTATTTCAAGCACCACAACACTTGAAGTACCATGGGTCTGTGTAGCAAAGTCAAGGTGGTTTGGGCCTAGTCCAGCTGTTGCTTCATCCTCCACGGTCGCAGGGACTTTCTTACGTTTGGTGGGGATGTGGTCGGGGAAAGCCTTTCCGTCATTCCATGCAAACCGTGTTGGCCCAGCTGCTTTGCCATCAGGAAAATGCCACCCACAGACCCTCGAGGTGTTGTTCGGGGTGAACTTCTCACGCCTGCAAAAATAAATAAAATAACATAAAATAACTAAGTGGCAATTAACATCTTACATCTCAGGCACCCTCCAACTTGCAGAACCAACTTCTATTATCAGACGTGTTGTTTAGCAGCTCGCTAGTTCTACAAGAGTCAAAGGCAGACTCACTTCAAAGTCTAACGATTTCCTGTGCAGCACAGACACTGGCTGTCTTCATTATGCAACATTATTGGTAGCATTTCAAAAATGATAACGATAACCTTAAAAGCACTTCTAAGTAAGTGCTGACTAAACAAACAAAGCTAGCACTAGCTAGTAATACCTAGCTATACCGCTAGTCTGTTATTATTGTTATTATTGTTAATCATTTGAGATCCAACTTACCGTATCAACTTCAGCCATCTCTTCTTCCCTTTTTCGTCGAGGGGAAATCGGTAGAACAAGATCGTTTTAATCACGTCGTTTCTGTTTTTACACCTTGGGACACAGCACTGCACCATTTTACCGTTAGAATACCGTTAGAATATTAGCTCTGATATTAGTGAATGGACACGGAAGTGCATGGTGTCCGCGGGGTTTTAAAAAGTATTAAAAGGTGATAAATCAAAATTGTCAAATTTAAGGCCATTAAAAGTGTTAAATGTGACTTGGAGGTATTTTTTTTTTTAATAGGTATTATTTTTTTCATACTATCAGGAGTTGATTGAAATTCAATATGCGTTAGATGGTAAGCGTGAAATGGTCGGCTAACTGCAATACAACAGATGTACCCATGGAAACCGATCCCGGTCAGCTGTCTGGTTTAAGCCAATCAGAATTTAAATCTACTTCCGGGATGCGCGCATCAACTGGTTTTTTTGACTTCTTCACATTTTTGACTTCGTCCAGACAACCATCGTCATCTCCGCCATGGACAAATGCAAGTTCTCTGATAGCTGGGTGCAAGACCCAGCGTTTAAGGACTGGCTCAGGCCGGTAGCAGGAAATAATAGGCAGGCGTATTGTTCTGTTTGTAAAAAAAGCATTAATGTAAACTGGATGGGAGCAAATGCACTTCAGTCGCATATGCAATCTACGAAACATATGAATGGAATGCGCGGTCGGCTACAGCAGTTAACTTTACCTCTCTCAACGCCCTCTGCTGCTACACCACCACCACTGCAAGCTACTGGCACGGTACAATGCAACGCTACTGCTCCACCAACGTCTGACCTCCGGGTAACTTTGGGCACCACACCAACACTGCGTGCTGAGGCTCTGTGGTGTTTAAATACTGCAGTGAAACATCACTCCTTGAACTCAAACGAAGGCATTTCGGATCTGTTCAAAGAAATGTTTCCTGACTCCGACATCGCCAAATCGTTTTCGTGCGGCAAAGACAAAACTGGGTATATAATCAGATTTGGATTGGCCTCATTCTTCAAAAAACTGTTTGTGCAAGGCATCAACCAGGCTGGGAAATTCGTTCTAATGTTTGATGAGAGCCTCAGGCATCGAAGAAAAAACAACTGGACCTCAATGTTCGATACTGGGAGGATGGCCGTGTCCAATCCAGATACTTTGGATCACAGTTCTTGGGACATGGAAGGGCTGATGATTTGTTACATCACATCAAGGTAAGTTAATATTTTATGTTTTTTGCTATATAGGCCTACTCCTGTGGTCACTCATTTGAAGAGTTATTTATTCACGAAGATTTTATGTAGTATAGGAACATTTTGGTAAATTGATTCAATTGGTTAAAGGCCTGCAGTTACTTGAATGAAAGCTGAGTAGGCCTACCTGCATTTATAAACCTGTGGGGTATAGCTCCAAGGTACAAGGAAGTAAAACATTTTAATAGTATTTTGTTCAGTTCAGTAACCTATCACAGTTATAGAAATGTAATATTTGGCTAAAGTTTTGCTTGATACAAAATAATTTCATTGTTAAAATGCCAACTAATAATTGAAATCAAATGTGTCTGCAGTATTCTTCTCCTTAGCCCCAAGTGCCAAGCTTTGTGAATGTTGAGATCTATTTTACTGTATCTGAATGATTTTCTCCTGTGTCGATTCACAGGAATGTGTTACACAATTAAACATTAGGGACCTGTTATCAGTTGGCATGGATGGCCCCAATGTGAATTTCAAATTGGTGGATCTTCTGCAAAAAGAGCATGCAGAGCTCTATGGAGGTGCTCAGGTTGTCACTGTGGGAAGCTGTGGACTTCACACCGTCCACAATGCTTTAAAGGCAGGCTTTACAATGTGGCAGCTGGAAAAACTTCTGCGAGCCATCTCTTTCACAATGTTCCTGCCAGGAGAGAAGACTTCACCAACCTGACAGGGTCCTCCTGCTTTCCCTTACCATTTTGTGGCCATAGATGGGTCGAAAACGTCCCTGTGGCAGAGAGAGCAGTTGAGGTTTGGCCAGTGCTGAAGATGTATGTGGATGCTGCAGAGAAAAAGAGGGTTCCAGTCCCCTGCACAGCCTCATACGACACAATAGCAGCAGCACAAAAGGATCCTTTAATAATTGCAAAACTCCAATACTTTCTTGCAATTGCAAGGACCTTCAACCCCTTCCTGACGAAATTCCAAACCGATGAGCCAGTGTTGCCCTTCTTGGCCAAAGATTTGACTGAGCTGCTGATGGTAATGATCACTTAAAATATTTAATATGATTGATTGCATTCGATGAATCTGAATGTGAATAGCTTGATTACTGACTGCTTGTTTTGTCATTTTAAGAGTTTACTGAGGCGGTTTTTTCGACGAGAGCTCCTCCAGGACCTCACATCCCTGCAGCTGATCAAAATAGATCTCACAGAAGAAAAGAACTTGGTCTCTCCTAAGAGTGTAGACAGGCCTGGGAGCTGAATCTGCCATCAAGGTAATTTTGATATAGCCTACTATTTTGTTTGTTTTTTCAGAGATTCACATGTGTTTTGGGTTGCCTGCACAATAAACCAGGATGTATGTTGTAAAATTAACTTTTGTCACTTAGAAGTACTGCTACTATGTTTAGGCTGCTACTACAACAACTACTACTAGTAATAACAATTAAGAAGAGAAAGAGATAGGGATACAAAAGTAAAACAGATTATTTTCCAAAGCATTTGCAGTGAACATTCATTAATTTTCCTCATCTGTTAGGAACTACAAGGCAAACCAGGATGCAAGGTTGGTGAGCTTTCTGTGCTCACCTTCAGGCGAGAATGTTTGCAGGGCCTGGTTAAGGCGGTTGTGAAGCTACAGGAGAAAAGCCCCCTGAAATTCTCAGTGGTCAGACAGATTGCATGCTTGGACCCTACAAAGATGCACAGAGATCCTGATTGGTGCATCAGACAGATGAAGGGCATAGTCCAAACATTCCTCCAGGGCAAGCAGTTGGCAGGTGGCATCCCAGCTGGTAAGAAAATGTTGTATAGGGTCAGTGCATAGGTTATTCAGATTGATTAAATGAGAAGTGAGAAGTTTCTTTCGCAAGATGGTTTTCTGCATTCTCTCAACAGTGAGGAAGTGTCAAGGCGTTATCAAATGAATAAGTTCTGAAAAAGTCTTACACATTCCTAGCTCTGTGTAGATGTTATAACATGATGTTATGATATACTGTATGTATTGTCAAATGAGTGACTAATTAATTTAAATGACTTTAATTTAAGGAATTAAATTACCTTAATTTCTGTGTCAATGTTGCAGGTGATGTGATCATCCAGCAGTACACGTCATTGCTGTCTCTGGAGGGCAGAGATGAACGCTTCCGCTCTTTTCAGCCTTTTAAGCAGCGTGTGGATGTGTTCCTACACTCAACGCTCAGCACATCCTACACTGACCTTTTAAGGTTTTGCCAGAGCCTTTTACTTCTGTCGCATGGACAAGCCACAGTGGAGAGAGGCTTCTCCATAAACAAGGAGATGGAGACGGTTAACCTTCTAGGTGAATCCTTGGAGGCACTGAGGTTGATATGTGACAATGTCAGTAGCTGTGGTGGTGTCCTTAAGGTGCCTTTGACCAAGGACCTGCTGGCCTCTGTGGCCTCAGCAAGGTCCCAGTACAGGCTATACCTCGAGCAAGAAAGGAAAAAGAGGGAGAGTGCTGCTCAGACACTGAAGAGGAAGGCCGCATAGGAAGAGCTAGAGGAGCTAAGACAGCAGCGCAAAGTCCTGAACGATGTCTGTACCATCCTCGAAAATGATGCCAACAAGTTGGCCGAGGAGGCAGAGGGGAAGGCTGGGTCAAAAATGGCCCAGCTAATTACTAAATCAAACACACTAAGGAGGAGGTTCAAAGAAAAAAAAGAGGAACTGGCTAAAATGGAGAAAAAGGATTGAGGAAAAGGCCATAGAATTAAGGCACTTGCCATAAGAATCTAGCTAATTAATTCTTATATATAGCACAGTTTAACTTTCAAATTAAATTATAATGCATTAACAGTTCATGCATTTAATTGTTCATCAATGCCAGCCACAGTTCTGGAACTATTGCTCCATTGCACAATTTATGTAGTTTGTTTGTTTGTTTGTGTTATATTTATTCAAGTTAAATAAATGTGTGCAATATGTGGTCAACATCAGTGACTCTCTTTCTATTCTTTTGTGTGCAGTGTTATATATGTCAAAATCTGCGTAAACGTTAGAAAGGTCGCTGTTAACACTTGCAACTCAGTGTCGTGGTGGTTTTTAAAAAAATTCAGAAGGTAGTAAAAAAGGTATTAAAAAAGTGTTAAATTTAACTTAAGAATTGCTGTATATACCCTGACTAGTTTTTCTCTGAATTGAAAGAGCAAACTGCAAAGTAACTAGGAACTAATGTTGACACATCGTAGGCCTAAACATTGTAAGTAGAAAAATGAAGTAGCATTAAAAAATAGCATACAGACTGAGAACAAGAAGAAGAGAGAAACATGAGTAAATGTACATACAGTATAGTCATATATACAGTATATCATGTATAAATTATACAAAAATAATACATACAAATCACTTACAGGATTAAAAATTCAGAAAATAAATTAATAAAATATTTGATATTTATGATTAGGACCGGTGTTGAATAAAATAAAATAAAAACTAGAACTAGAAAATAATAATGTAGAATATTTCAAAAGTTTGATTTTGGAAAGCATTTATTTGTATGAGTGTGTTTCAATGAAACCAGAGTCAAATTTCTCACATAAGTTCATTTGATTAATAGTTTTTTATGTTTCTCACAGGACATGGCATGAATGACAAGCGTGTCACCCAGGCCATTTCGCTGTGTAAGAGAATTGTAAGCTGTTTCTCGTACAGCTGGAAGAAGAGGAGACAGCTGCTGAAGTCCAGATTCAACTGGGTCTGCCAAGTCACCAACTTTTAACTGAGTCTGCTGGGGATCAAGGCAGCAGATGATAGAGAGTCCTGGAGCAGGAAGGAGCACTGGCCAAAGTCCTGTCTGGTGATAAAAAGACCAGGCACCTTGTCCCTACCTGGCAGACAGACAGAGAGACAGACAGACAGACAGACAGACAGACAGACATACTTTATTGATCCCTGAGGGAAATTGCCTGGCAGGACTTAGAGGTCCTAGAAGCAGTCCAAAAGGTCCTGAAACCTCTCCAGGACTTCACCGATGCGCTGTCAGGCGAGGAGTACGTCACTTTATCATATATGAAACCTGTGCTGCATCTTTTTAACACAAGTCTCCTGGCATGTGAAGAACATGATAGCGAGCTTTGCAAATCAATCAAGACCAGCATTGTTGAGTACCTCAACAGCAAGTATTCCGACCCAGCCACTACTGACTTATTGGAGATGGCTGTGGATGTGATGTGGATCCACGGTTCAGGACCACCTACATCCCAAGTGAAAAAGTTGATGCATTGAAGCACAGAGCTGTCTTGGAGGTAGAGACAATACTGGCTGATCAGAGCAGCTGTCACCCGCCTTACCTGTGTGTGCCCACTGTGCCTGAAGCAGCAGTAGCACCAAAAGCTAAGAAGACACTGGCAAGCTTCTTCAGCCAGCGCACAGCCACCACCACTGCACCAACCAAGAGGGGCGCTATTGAAAATGAACTGTCAAGTTACTTGCAGTCAGCAAGTGTGGAGAGTGACACTGATCCCGTCAAGTGGTGGAAAGACCATTAAATTGTCTTTCCAGCTCTGAACCACCTGGCAAAAAAGTATCTCTTGGTACCAGCTACCAGTTCGCCCTCCGAAAGGGTTTTCAGCTGCAGTGGCAATATCGTCACCTGCCACAGAGCATCTCTGAAGCCGGATGCCATTGACAGGCTGGTGTTTCTTGCACAAAATCTTTAAAGAAAGGAGGACACACTTGTCTGTCTTCTAATGTCGACCTCAAGACAGCACTACTATTTATCAAAGTAAAAAAAAAGGGGAAAATGTTTATTGAGTTGAAAGTTTCTTGTGCAACTGGTTGAGAATGTTCAGATAATAAATTGAGTTAAGGTAATCTCAGGCTGCTGTTAAAAATGTTTTCTTAAACTGAGCTCTTTATTTTGTCTTATCTTTATTTTGACTTTAACGCTGCCCTTACTAGGGTCATATTTTGTACTTTTGTAATGTTATTTGCATTTGTTAGAAAGTTTTAATGAGCCACTTATAGTTGTCAAGCTAAAAATTATTGATATTGTACTTTTCTCATATAAATATTTATTTCAGAATTTTGTGGGTTGCATGGCTTCATCATCCTCCCCAATCTGAGACATCATCTCTTTCAACACCCCACCATAGTCTTTGCCACTCAGCTTAGCAAGTTCCTTCAGCTCAGTTAAGTATGTCTTAGTGACATTACTTCCAACGTTGGTAGCATACCCGCTATTGAGGGTCTTAACTTCATAGACAATGGTGGAGTCACCTCGTACTGTGTGTCTATACAGTAAGTGAGGTTATAAACCTTCTAAGGCTGAACCACTGGAATATTCAACAATCAGGTTTTGGTAGAACTCAGACAGTGAATCATCAACAGAAAGGATTCTCAATTCTCAATTTCACCACACTGTTTTAGAAAGTCAATCACTTGTTCATCTTGCTCAGCTACCTGAGTTATCCCACTGACTATAACTGCATTTGGAATTTTGACACCAGCAGACCTGCCAACCTTGGCAAAATATTTTGAGTACCACTTGTGTCGCGTAGCTTTATTTGCAGACTACTTTGCTTTGCATGCAGTTACTTCCCCATTCACTATCGATAAAAAAAAACAATAAAATGACATTTATGACTTAAAAATGACTTATATATGATCCCTGTAGGGGGGTCCTGGGGCATGCTCCCCCGGAAGAAAATTTTGAATATTCCATATTTTAAAGCATCAATTTGATGCGTTTTGAGATGCATTTTGTGCCAACCTGGGGAGAGCTGGAGAAACTTCAGCTATTAGTCAAAAATATTATGGCCTAACTATTTTGCAAGACATTTCATGCCCGCCTGTCACTGGGTCTAACATTTACAGCATATGAGACACAATGTGGTAAGGGTAACCTGTAAACCACAATAATCACTACTGAATTACACCACAGACTATTGAAATAAATGGAAATAGAGGCTGTCTCAGTCAATAAATAGTTTATTTGTGTTTAGTTAGACTAGGTGGAGTTCAGTAGGCCGCAGGCCGTAGATGGAAAAAGGGAGGAGAAAGGGGCAAAATAAGAGAGAGAACCCACGCAAGCACGGGGAGAACATGTAAACTCCACACAGAAAGGTCCCAGGTGGATTCGAACCCAGAACCCTCTTGCTGTGAGGCGACAGTGCTAACCACTGCACCACCGTGCCGCCTTGCGCTAATGTCGATAGGAAAAAAAAAGTCTCTGTGCTTATTTCCCCGATATGACATCGTATTTTCAACGTGAAAGTAACGTTATTAACAGTACATATTTGCCAAAAGACAGACACGTACACTCACGCGTGCACACACACACACAGACACACACACCAGTTTACCGTTTTAACCGCCAGCTGCTGCAGGTGGGGGCACGGGGAACGGGGAGAGAGGTGCAGGGAGGCAGAGGACAGGAGAGAGCGGGCCAACGCTGTGGGTTCGGCAGACTCGTTATTCTCCGCTACTCTATGATGATTGGTTGAAACTGCACCACTACACTGCTGCATCGTGTTGTCAGACATGAGTATTGCACGTGCACATTTCTAACAGCATTCACAGATGTCTGCAGCTTTTTGAGTAGTTTAATGAGGCGGAGTGTACCAGCGTATTTTGATGTCAAATTGCGTACCTGCTACGCAAAATGCGTACAGGTTGGCAGGTCTGCACCAGATTTTTGTATGAAATCCATGCTGGTCATTTCTTCAATATTCGTGCTCAGATCAAATGGCTCCTGGCTAGCTCGCCACTTCTGTAACCAATTTTAGGGATATAAAAGTAAATTACAGTATGATAATAAATTAGACAATAATGCGACCAGAATCAGAAGAAACCAAATTTGTTAGGAGCCAATGTCAAGCAGCAATAATGAACCAGACAAAGAAATAGAAGCAACAAGGAAAATGGCTACTTTATACAAAGTATACAGGAATAACAAGAATTACTAGAGCCAAAAGGTGTGCACACAAAAATGAAATAACATTGGGGGCAATTCGATTCCTCCTCACTTCCTTAGCTCGCCATCTGTCACGATCTCATCATGATCCGGGTTTTCCCCGCCCTCTCAAAATACCTGACCTCTAGACAAGGTCATATGTATTACACCCTTTTCTATATGCAGATGCATCATTAAAGGTTTCAATGTCAAGTATGCTAAACATTTTATCAAACCTTGCACATAAATCTTAAATCTTGTCCAATCTCAAAGTTTCAGTTTATAGTTGTACAACATTCAAATATATCAAATATGACCACTAAACATCCAAGAACTCACAGGATAAACTGTTCATGTGAACAGTATTTCAATAATACTTATGGTAAGTAACCATTATCATTCAAAATATCAAATCAGGTTAACGTCAAATTAAAGTAACAGTACACATGAGTTTGTTTCAGAGGTATCAAAGAAGTATTCTTAATTACTCTCACACTATAGGCCTACTAGTGTGAGAGAAACTGCACCAAAATTTACCCTCCAGGTTACTTTAAACTCACACTTGAAATGCAATAAACTCCTTCAATAATTTGCATTTACAAAATAAATTATAATTGTGCTCTCATATAATATACCAAATTACTTTTTTACATTTGCAATAGGAAAACAAAACAGATTTCCCTTTTAATATATACATGGGCATAAAATAATAGCCACATTATATGCAATATACTCATGTACAAAGCATTGCATCGCATTACTCATCTTAGTTTACTTTAATACCACCACTGCTTTCTTTAGCACACTGAGAAACAACCAAAAAATAGCATCAGAGCAGCTAAAGAGACACGTTTATCACCGTTGCTCTGTGTCAAAAGTCGAGCACGCCTTTTGTCTTTCTATTCTTATGGTGAACTCTTATGGTGTTTTTTTTCTCTCCTCTCTTCTCTCGTGGCTTAGCAATTAGCGGCTCTCACTCTCGTGGCTGAAGTCAGGAAACCAACACGCCTGCACTTCACTTTCCAGCTGACCGGCTGAAAGTGGCCTGCGTAGCACCTAATTGGTCGTTTAGGGCTAGAGAGCGGAGTGGTGCATTCAAATGCAATCAGGCGTTTAAGACTTTACCGATGTAAACAAATATAATAATAATAATAATAATAATAATAATCTTTTATTGGTCTCAGGAATGTCAGTTGAATGTGTTTTATGGTCTATATTAAGTCAGTTGAAGCTGTATTATATACAGTCTGTGCTCTACACCCACACTAGAGCACCTTTGCCCAAGCAGTTCATTGCATGTTTTTAACTATAAGCTGGTGGAATATACTTCTAAAAAGTTATTTAAATCCATTGGGAACATTTTCATGCCTGAGACGTCTCCGGTTTAATTGCATTTTGAAGTTACAACAATGTTCAACATGCTCATAAATGTTAAGTATGCTTGTTTTGACCATGGATCACAGTGCTGGGCTACGATTGAATTCCCCATATCATATTATCTAGCTCGGATTGGGTAGTTGACTCATCTCATAGTAAGTGAGCAAATTAGCAAGTTAACATTATGTTGTTTGCGGCAATTTCTCTAGAATGAAATTAACTGATGTTATTGAGTGACCCCTAGCGGCAGAAATGACATATTATACCTATACCACGATATATATTTCTTTCAGCAACTGCTTTTTTAAATGTAAAATATCCAATCAGCTAATAACCTATTATAATAATGATATAATTAATTCATATTGTGTGTTATAGATGGCTCAACAAAGGATGGCTGTGGAGCAATCCATGGCAACAATGCGAATGTTGCGCATGCAAATCTATGTTGTGATCGGTAAGTCAACATATAACTACTAATACAATTCCCTGATCTATATATCTGCATGTTTTGTTTTATAAAGCAGAGGGGCTTTATTAATTAATGTTGAGATTTCATTTCAATGAAGGTTATGTTGAAGATTAAACCACCTGGAAGATTTAAAATATTCAGAGAATAACACCATTGATTCATGAGAATACATCTAGTGGTGTGTGTCCATAACAATCCAGGAAATAATCATGCTATGTAAAAACAGGTGTCATTATGATGACCCTCGCCATAGTCCCACCAACAAACTCAACTGGATCGACCACAATGAACAAACCATTTAACACCACCTCAAACACCACAAACAACCAATCAACTCCAACCATGGATCCACCATCATTTGTGTTGGTAGTTATAGTCAAGTTTGCTTTCAAGCAAGACTATATCTACCAAACATTTGGACAATGCCACTCACTGGCATGCACAGTTGTTACAGTGGTAAGTTTGTAATTCATCAAAATGCAAAACTACAAAGCTTTTTATATTAACAATGCAGTGCTTTGAAGGGGTTTTCAACTAATGGAAATACATGAAGATAATAGTAAAAGTTTATACCTCATATTTCACTTTTATAGTGCGATTTGATCTACCGGGACAAATTTGGATCAATTTTTGTCCACAGTAAATTCCGTGACTTCAGGTAAAAAAACAGTGTAATAAAATGTATGATAATAATAAACAATCCAAAATATTTGATGAAATTACAATGACTCAACTAAATTTGCATTGTTTTGCGGTCCGTTTCTCAGATCCTCACCCGACGCAAACACTACAAGAGAGTTGGAGCTTGTATTCAATGAGACAGCCCCAGTGGAGGAAATCCCTTCAGCTAGTGATATAGAGGAGACCTTGAGGACAGCTGCAGGGTGCTCCGTTGGAAATATCCTGTTTGATCCTCGCTCAGTTTCTGTGATAAGTAAGCAAACACTTTGCATTTTTTTGTACACTGCTGAACACGATTCAAGAAAAACAAAAAGACCTCTCAGTTTTGGCACCACGGTTGTGGAAAAGGCTCCCATCCATGTCAGGACTGTGAAGTCACTCCCCATCTTCCGGAAGAGACTCAAGAATCACTTGTTCAGAGTTCACCTGAACCCTGCGAAGCACACATCCACTACCTAACCCCGCCCACCAACACCACCAAAAAATATATATCTATTAAGAAAAGAAACCTCATTCCAACGCCATGTTTACCCTACATCTACGTCTCCCTACGTCTTAGCACTCTTAGTGTTATTGTGCAAATAGCAAATAATTTGTTGCTCTGGTATAACGCTTTTCTCTGAATCCCACGCTTATGTACAGTATATATAGTACATATATATATATACATAGTAACATGTAACATGTTCCTTCTCAGGAACACCAAACACAACAACTGCAGCACCAACAACAAGTTCTACAACTCAAGCTACAACATCCTCACTTCCTCCTGTATCTTCTGAGTTGACGGCTACCATATCAGAGGTTTTCATTTCAGAACTAACAAACCAATCAAGTGTCGCATTTCAAAAACTCGAGTCACTTAGTGGTAAGTTGATGTCTCTCTGCATTTTGTGTCTTTCACTTAGCTTTTACTGCATGTCATTCTTTGGTACAATTCCTATACATTCCATATTCATTGATTTCTTCAGCATGTTTGGGATATCTTTGTGGTCGTTTGCTTTGTTGTGCCTAATCTTTCTGCATGTCTGGTCTTATGAGCAGTAATTGCATACAGTACTCAGACACACAGACAGACAGAAATAATTTAATGATGCCTGAGGGAAATTGAATTTGGTACAATACTCCGGGATAAGAAAAGGCATTGCAGAAGTGAACAGTACTGTATAGAAATATAAATATCTAATATAAACAAATGTAACATATGTACTCCACTTGATTGTTCCAAAAAGCTGTACACAGTTTAAATGGAATTTAGCCAGTTATGAATTTAGATTTGTCCCCATCCCCATTCCCCAACAACTACCACAACAACTGCAGCAGTAACCTTGGTTACTGTGCGCGTTGTGTTCCGCTCTGCGGAGACATTTACAGCAGCCCTTCTGAATCCCTCATCAGGAGCATTCCAAAGGCGAGCAGCAACAATAAAAGCAGAGGTAATTACAGTTTGAATAGCTGGGCGGCTTAACTGGGAGCCTTGAACAACACTTTCCTTTGATAATTACTGTCAAAATTAGGGTTCACTCCCTAATCACCTGCTATGCTCTGTTAATGAAACACACAATTTTAACAGACATCGAAGGTGAATTGTTGAACGGTGCTCATTTTTATATCTTGAAATGAAAAAACAAGTCTTGTTATTCTAACTGTATTTTCTTCTGTGCAGCTCGAACCCTTGTACCGAAGAGCATTTACTTCCTTCAATAGCTTGCAAGTGACAGCTTTCAGGTACTTTAAAGCATCTGTTAACTATTCACTGTGCTTAGCAACCGTTAAGGAGAAACAGATCATTCTATAAGAAGCAAATATGATTTACAAAAAAAAAAGGTTTTGTTCAGTATTCAAATGGATACTCAATGTAAACTGTATTTTTACCAAATCCTAAATAAAATATAACAAGAATTGAATATCCCCATAGAGTTATACTTGAAATTTAAATGCTTTAAAGTTCAGCACGGCGCTCATGTATCACAGTTCACTGGTTAGTATGTGCTGTTAAAATTATTCTACACAACTTTTTCTCCAGAAATGGATCGATCTTCAACATCCTTGAAATGCTGTTTGGTGAAGCTCCTACTAATAGTGCAGCGGCTAAGCAAAACAATCGTTCAGTTTGTGATACAAGCATGAAATTTGGTACACATGTCGCCAAAGGCATTCCAAAAAGATTTAGATATGGAGCCATCATGAATTTTCAACCTGGTGCCCATGGCAGCCATTTTTCAAAATGGCCACCAGCAAAAACGGTTTTCTGATGAGTAATGGATATAATATGACATTTTAGACATATTTAGCATTCATAGTACTTGGTAAATGCCTTATGGATAATTTAAAAGTTGTCATGAATATTCAAGATGGCCGCCATTTTATAGATAGCAGCGGCAATAGACGGCAAAAAGTCGCTAAATCGGCAACACTGATAGTATCACTGTTTCTTTCAAGAGTTATTATCCATTTTGTGAACATGTGATCTAATGAACATAACAATTCCTATATCAGCAACAACTGAACCATTTGATGAATGGACATGTAATACAGTGGATGTTTAAGCACAGCCAGGGCACACTGGCAACACCACTGCCGTGAAAGTCGGCATGGGGTGCAGTGCCAGCTAAATACACTCCGCCTAATAATGCCATAGTTTCTGTCATGTGCTGGTTGTGGTGATGGTTTAGTGCTAGTGTAGTTTAGTTTCCTAAATGCTATCTAATGTTAGCCCCACATCCATGTAGTTTACATTAGATGTAGTTAGATAGCCGCACCTGAATGGACAGGATGTGCCAGCGCGGGAGAGCCGAGCCAAGGGTAACAGGGCTTTGTATGACTTTCATATAGTTACCCGGATGGTGTACAGATCGCACAGGAATTAAATGGTACTGGATGAACGATCGGGCTAGGTGTAGGGCAATTATCCGAACCTAGTTGTATCCCATAGTTAAATGTGTTTACCCAGTAAAAAGTAGTAAGTACGTAGTAAAAGGTGGTGAAAGGGTAGTATTTGTCTACCTCAAACAAAGTTCTTTGTTGAATGAGAAAATGTCTAAGAAATTCCAACTTGTGAATTTTGATGGTCAAGGACCATCAACTTCCTGCACAGCCAAGACTGACTGGAAGCTTTGTATTATATGCCAAGAACACACAGCCGAGGCATTGAGATGTCCTTTGCAGTCCAAGCGAGCAGACAAGAGGAGTGGATACACTTCACTTGCAGAGCATTTAATCCAGTTTAATGAACTTGGCCAGCTCCCTCCAACATTTCAGATAGAACGACTGGATGAGGGTCATGGTATTGAAGCAGCCATGGTTGCGAACAAAGCTCAATACCATCATACATGCAGGCTGAAGTATAATGAAACCAAGTTGGAGAGGGCAAAAAAGCGATCATGCCGTGAAAGTCCTGATGAAGTGTCAGAATGCAAACTCCGAAGGTCTCAGCCAAGTCGGGCTCCTGAAATGAGACAAGACATCTGTTTCTTCTGCAGACAGCCTGCTGGCAATGAAGGCCTTCGTGAGGCTGCAACATTTCAATTAGACAAAAGAGTGCGTGCTGCTGCATCCCTACTTCAAGACACAGAGTTACTTGGGCGACTTAGTGCTGGTGACATGGTGGCTATTGAAGCTAAATATCACCCCAAATGTCTAGTAGGTCTCTATAATCGTGCTAGAAAGGCTAATTTAGAAGGGGCTGAAGATAATGGCCAGGGACATACAGCATCAACCTCTGGTGTTGTGTTTGCCGAGTTGGTGCTTTACATAGAAGACACCAGACAACATGATGGCTCAGCACCTGTATTTAAACTAGCAGAACTTTCCCGGCTTTACAAGGCACGGATGGAACAGCTAGGAGTAGAGGTTGATAACCGACTTAACTCTACAAGGCTAAAAGATAAACTTCTGGCTGAGTTCCCTGATATGCGAGCTTACACCAAGGGAAGAGATGTCCTGATGGCCTTTGAGGAAGACATTGGCACTGCTCTTGCCAAAGCCTGTGAGCAGGATGACGACCAAGATGCAATGCACATAGCCCGTGCTGCACAGATTGCACAGCCTTGATATACTCAGTGGGCCTGAGGGAGGATATTCAAAGACCATTGACCGTTTGCCAGCATACTACACTGAGGTCCCCCCTGTTGCTAGCAAAATCAAGGCCTCACAGGTTCCAGAAAGCAGGCTACACTCTCTCAATAGAGATGGCATTAGCCAGCATACCAAGGAAGAGTACCAGTGGTTGGACAATGCAAGCGAGGTCATTGACAAAAGAAAGAACTGCAAATGATTCATTGGATACCTCTTGGGCAGCCTTCCATGCTAGCCAGCAGACACAAGGAATTCGTGCCACATGTTCCACTGTTCTCCTTCCACTCTTTCACGAAAGTGCTCACACTGTGGCTATGATCAAGCATTCACTTGATGTCATAAGTAAAGCTGTGGAACACCTGAATCCTGGCCAGAGTCCGGTGGTCACATTTGACCAACCATTATATGCCCTGGCAAAACAAATCCAGTTTAAATGGCCAGAGAAATATGGTGAGAATCGGCTGGTGGTTATGTTTGGTGGACTGCATATTGAAATGGCGGCACTGAAGATGTTGGGAAACTGGTTGCATGGAAGTGGTTGGGTTGAAGCATTAGCACAAGCTAACATCTCATCTCAAGGGAAAGCCGAATCCTTCCTCAAAGCAGCCCATGTATCTCGCACCAGGAGAGCCCATCAAATTACAGCAACATCTCTGTATATTCTGCAGCACCGGGCTTATGACAACTATTGTCAAACACAAACGGATCAAGTTCCTCTAGCGTTTGAAGACTGGTGCAGCCAGAGAGCAGAAAACATCCCACAATTTCAGTACTGGTCTATTGTTCTTGAGCTAGAGCTTCTTGTGCTAGTTTGTGTGCGGTCATTGCGAGAGGGATCTTTCTCCATGTACCTTGATGCATTAACAGAACTAGCCAAGTGGTTTCATGCAATGGATCATACCCATTATGCAAGATGGATTCCAGTTCACCTGAGAGACATGACTGAACTACCAAGGACACACCCAAGCATAGCTCAAGCGTTCAGGGTAGGCCATTTCACTGTCCAGAAGACCAAAAAAGTGTTTTCCTCCATGGCCATTGACCAGGCCCATGAGCAGATGAATGCTTGCATCAAGGGAGATGGTGGTGCGGTCGGCCTTACAGACAACCCATCTGCTTTATTGCGATGGATGGTAGCAGGACCGGAAGTTGCCCGATGCATACAGGAGTTTGAGATTGGTTCCAAGAAATCAGATAACACACGTCACCATGACCAAACAGCAAGTGTCCAGGTTGCATTCATCAAAGATGTACGCTCTTTGGTCGGTGCAATGGAACATTTTGGAAATCCATTTGAAGAGGAAAGCAAGGACCTGATTGTTCTCCACTCAAAGGAACTTGCTGGACCTTCGGCTGCTGAGACAGTCAGAAAGGTGAGGCAGATAGGAGAGCTCCAATTTGAAGCTTTCACTAGAGAGTGCCTTATTGATAGAACGAAGCCAGTGGATGACACCATACCAAGAAATAAGATAAAGGTATTTGGTGCGTCAACTGTGCGGAGTATATCAAAACAAAAACAGAAACTGGCCTCTGTCAAACAGGACATGGTGCTCTTTTCAAGACTATACATTGCTTGCCAGACCAGAGATGGAAACCTAGATGAGTTCTTTCGACACGAGAACCAATCATGTCCACCAGCACTGTCTGATGGGGGAGGTCTCCGACTGGGACAGAAGAGCGATCTGCTTCCATGCCTGGAGCAAGTTCACAGTGCATACTCTGACAGTCCAAAGGTTACCTGTAGCATTGTAGATGGGGCAGCCATCATCCAGATGCTGAAACCAAGTGCAGTAAAAACCTTTGATGACTATGCTTGTGTAATATTCATTCCATATCTGACCAGAAAACTTGAATGTGTGTCGAGACTTGATCTGGTGTGGGACCGCTACCTCTATGAGTCTCTGAAAGCTGCAACAAGATCAAAGCGTGGGACTGGGATTCAGAGACGTGTGGTGGGTGATGCAACCATCCCCAGCAACTGGCAAAACTTCCTTAGAGTTGATAGCAATAAGACTGAGTTGTTTGCCTTTCTCTCAAATGCTCTGCTCAGATCACTTGTGCAGGAGGATAAACAGCTTGTAATCACTAGTGACATGGAAGTACTTAGCAAGCCACCACTCTCAGATAGGTCTTCGATTGCTCCTTGTACACATGAGGAAGCTGATAGTCGCATGCTATTACACGTCGCCCATGCAGCAAGAAATGGCCATCATAAAATTATGATTCAAACAGTTGATACTGATGTTGTGGTGCTAGCTGTGGCAGTGGCTCAGATACTACAGGCAGATGAGCAAGGCAAACTAGATGAGCTTTGGTTGGCTTTCGGAACTGGAAAGAATTTCCGCTACTTAGCAGCCCATGAAATTGCAGCAGGACTAGGGCCTGAGAAGGCACGCGCACTACCAATGTTCCATGCATTAACTGGTCGTGACACAGTGTCAAGCTTTGTTGGCCATGGAAAAAAGACTGCATGGGCTGTATGGGCTGTGTTTCCTGAGCTTACACATGCCCTGTTGAAATTATCTTCAGCCCCAAATGACATACCACAGGAGATAATGACAACAATTGAGAGGTTTATCATCTTACTCTATGACCGAACCAGCACATGCACAGAAATAGATACGGCAAGGAGGAAGTTATTTGCACAGAGGCACAATGCAGAATCAATTCCTCCAACCAAGGCTGCCCTGGAAGAGCATGTGAAGAGAGCTGTATATCAAGGAGGCTACGTGTGGGGTCAAGTGCTAGTGTCAACACCAGAATTACCTTCACCGTGCAAATGGGGTTGGTCAAAGACATCGGAAGGGGACTATGAACCCTTCTGGACTTGCCTCCCAGATGCAGGTCAGGCCAGTTATGAACTCATCTCCTGCAAATGTAAGAAGGGCTGTGTTGGGCAGTGCAGGTGCAAAAAATCTCAATTACAGTGCACTGCCCTCTGTTTCTGTGAAGGCGAGTGTGAAGAGTCTTCCTCGTGATGGACCAATGAATGTAATGACTTTGCTCCAACCATCCAGGTTTGGACGCAGCTTTAGGTTTGGCCTCACTTAAGACTCTTATGAGCTAAAATGTTTATAGTTCAAATTATAGTTCAAATGTTTATAGTTCAAATAAAAAAAATAAAAAAAACTTTATAGTTTATAGTTTAAATTATAGTTCAATATAAAATAATAAATAAAAAAAAACTTGAAAAAAAAATCTGCATCAAGAAAAATGTGTAATTCAACACAGATATAACCATTCTGAAGAAATGGCGGCCATTTTGAATTTTCAATGAAATGTTCAATCATCAAAAAACACATTATCAAGTAAATATGGTAAATAAATTCAACAAATCTTGTCTGCAATAATAGTTTGCATCCATCACTCTAGAAAACAGTTGTTGCTGGCGGCCATTTTGAAAAACAGCTGCCATGGGCGCCATGTTGAAAATTCATGATGGCTCCATATCTAAATCTTTTTAGAATGCCTTTGGCTACATGTGTACCAAATTTCATGCTTGTATCACAAACTGAACGATTCCTTCATATTTTGGAGCTAAGCTATTAGACTATAATGAGCAGATAGCCATTGTTCTGATCAATGCTGCAGGAACAAGTTTTGACATTGACCCCAGATCTATCAAGGTTGATTGCACAGGTTAGCCTGGGAATTCCCGTGCTGCTTTGCGCGCGATTTCATTCTCACTGCAAAGACAGCCTGGAAACCACCGCCCTTATTTTCCCCTGAGTTAGGGAACCAATCACAGAACGGGGGGGGCAGCAATACGATGACGTCTATGCACGACACCGAAGCTTGTAGCGTGTTAATCCAACATGGCAGCGGACACAACGTTACCGTTCGATGCAGCTTTAGAAAGTGTATTAAGTAGCTTTTGTAGCAATTAATTTAATTTTAGTAGCTAATTTTTAGTAGCAATTGGCTATGAATCGCGCGCAAAGCAGCATGTGAAGAACCAGACGCCATTTGATCGACATTCGTAGCGCCCAATAAACGGCTCTAGGCATTCGTAAACCACGCCTCAAATACGGGAAAATGCACACCTAGTTCCCAGACCACCATCTCATCGAGATGTGGACGCGTCAGCCAGGCTAGGCACAGGTAAGATATGCCAACACATTTTTAAAGATATAAGATATGAAGCTAAGCGAAAGTTCAGACAGGAAGACTATCTCCCTAAGCACACCTCCTTGTCTCCTCCCACTTCTCCTGCTATCCTCTTGCTCCTCCTCCTCCTTCTATCAACCAATCCCAGTCTGCCATCACCTCTCTCCTCCTCCAATCAGTAATCAAGTGTCAAATTTAAAAGTGCTCTCCTTCTCCTAGCTGTCATCCCGCTGTCATTCAGCAAATCTCGGCAATCGTACTCGCACGGCGTTGTTCATTCTTACCTCTGCTGCCTCCTGATCTTCCTCGCCCGCCCGATCATGTCGGGTGATGAATCCAATGATCCCCTCTCGTGTCTCGATCCGAGCGGCGAGCTTCTACCGGAGGTAGCTCCGTCTCCTTCTTCCCAACGCAGGAGCGCTCGCCTCGCCTCATCGCAGTCGGAACATCAGTCTCTCCTGTCCAATCTCAGGGCCCAAGGGATCAATCCAGCTCCCGGACTCGGGTTGTCCCAGCTTCAGGAACTGGCAAGTATGATCGATTTCAGCGATTCCGCTACGGCTTCCCCAGTCTCTGCAGGGGAGACCGCACACTCCGCTGCGGCCCAGCGCGGCCGTAAGAGGACCAGGAAGTCCGATCCACCTCGCCAAAAGACGGGGACATCTTCACGCCGGCTTCCTGCTTCCTCCACCCGCGGTATTCGTACCGCCGCAGCTGCTTCTTCTCCCGCTGGCACGTCCGCTGCCACTCCTGCTCCACCTCATCCTGCGCCCATTCACGCCGCTGCTCCCATGGCCAACGTCAGCTTCGCATCTCCGGCTCCTCAGGACGCGGTGCTTTCCACTCTGCAGTCTCTGGTCAGGTCAGTCCAGGGCATCGATTCTCGCCTGCAGCTATTTGAAAATCGTCAGGACCAAGCACTCCCTCAACCTCACCCTCTGCCAACCGCAAGCACCTCAGCAATGCCCCAGTCCCACTCACTGGCATCCGTAATCCCCGCACCCTCACTAGGTAGGCCGTATATTCCCTTTGCAGCCAACATCTCACCCCGGCTAAGGCAGAAAATCCTGCAAGGGAAAGACGTAAACTTGGTTAGCCTCATTCTCCCGTCACCAGAGTGCGATAGGAAAATCTCCTCCTCAGACATCGGTAACTCCGTCATTCGTTCAGCCGATCCTCGGCTGCTCAGAGATCTCCCGATCGGCGAATTTCTCGTGGCGTTCGGGATCTTTAGGGACGTGGTGTGCTCCGTTTTTCCAGACAGGAGGGTCGAGCTGGACGCTTACCTGGCACTGATCGGCGATTTAAATCTTAGGTACGGGAGAAATTGTTTCTATCAATACCACAAAGCCTTTTCCAGCAAGGCAGCGCTGCATATCGCTCAGTCCAATATTCGCATAAACTGGTCCATCTTAGACTCAGAGATTCTCCTCATGATCATCGGGGGGTCCCAGGCAGTTACATGTCGCACATGCGGTAATATTGGACATTATGAATCGCTGTGTCCCCGGCTGCCCTTTCTCCCTCCGGCCCCGCCCCCCGTCACTCCAGGTCTCCACTCTGTTCCTCCAGCAACCGGCACCGCAACAGACAGCCGCGGCAGAAAGCGCGTGCAAAGACGCGCACCCCAGATCTGTGTGTGCCCGCCGCCTGATCCCCGCTCGCCTGGCTCGCGCTCGCCAAGCGAGCCAGCGCGGCTCTCACACATCTTAAAGGAACATCCCTCTACACCAATAAATGTCCAGGCCCTGGCTGCAGAACTATCACGTCATCCAGACTCTGTTTTCACGAATCATCTTCTAACTGGTCTGTCTCAAGGTTTCCGTGTGGGGGTTGTTTCTTCCATTAACTCTACGTATGTCTCAAAAAATTCGCAATCAGCCATTGAAGATCCAGGAAGTGTTTCCCAGTTGCTAGGGAAAGAGCTCAGCAAGGGGTATTTAATCGGCCCATTCGACTCTCCCCCCTTTTCTCTGTTTTATACCAGTCCCATAGGCATCGCTACCAGGAAATATTCGGGGAAGAAACGGTTGATCTTCGATCTATCCGCTCCACGTTCAGGCCCAATCTCGAGCATCAACAGTCTCATTCCCCCCGTGCTGTTCTCACTTCACTACGCTACAGTAGACAATGCAGTCAGGCTAATTAAATTAGCCGGTCAGGGAGCCAGGCTATCCAAAGCAGACATAACTGACGCTTTTAAAATTGTCCCCATCCATCCGTCTCAGTGGCATCTGTTCGGAATCAAGTGGGAATCAAAGTTCTACTTCGCCGTCAGACTCACATTCGGGTGCAGGAGCAGTCCATGCATCTTTAACATGGTTTCCGAGGCCCTCTGCTGGATCCTGCTAAATAACACTAGGCTTCCTTCGGTGCTTCATCTTCTGGATGATTTTTTACTCATCGATCACCCACTCGACCAATCTGGCTCTTCTCTGTCAAAACTAAAACTTTTGTTCAGTCAGCTCGGCGTGCCTCTCTCGGAGGAAAAAACTTCCGGCCCCGCAACAACCTTAGAATTTCTCGCCATCGCTCTGGATACGGTCGATATGAAAGCCTCCCTTCCAGAGGAGAAACTGCAGAGAATTCGCAGCATTAGCCAGACGTTTATCTCAGAGAAAAACATAACCAAGCAGCAATTACTGTCCCTGTTAGGGCACCTCAACTTTGCCATGCGTGTTATCCCTCAGGGGCGCTCATTCATTTCCAGGCTGCTCGATCTGGCCTCGTCCGTACCAAATTTGCAGGACCAAGTAACACTCGACGATGGGTGTCGTTCCGATATGAAGTTCTGGTCACTTCTATTAGAAAAATGGAACGGCGTTTCATTTTTCTATGACGACATCGTGCACTCGTCCGACTCCATTCAGTTTTTTACGGATGCAGCTCCATCCGCAGGTTTTGGGGGGTTCTTTCAAGGCCAGTGGTTCGCCGGCCACTGGCCTCCCGAGCTCCTCAAGCACGAACTTTCCTCTGCTCTTCATGAGATCTTCCCCATCGCAGTAGCCTGCCACATCTGGGGTCATCTCTGGCTAAGGAAAAGAATCGCAGTACTCTGCGACAACAAAGCGGTGGTCGACATCATTAATAAAGGGCGCTCCTCCTGCGGGGCCATCATGCCCTTCATGCGTCGCATCACGTGGCTGGCCGTTCAGCACAATTTTATCATCACTGCTCGTCACGTTCCCGGTCATTACAACATCGTCGCTGACTCTCTGTCCCGCTTTAAATTTCAGGTCTTTCGGAAGCACTGCCCGGAGGCCCGCAAACATGCTACGCCTATTCCTCCCCTGAATAATTTAGCCCTGTATTAGTTGCTCCCCTACAAAACTACCTAGAATCTGCTAGGGTTTACATGAGGAAGGGTCTTGCCGCTTCTACTTTCATATGATTTTGCGTGGGTTACAATTGCCACTTTCTGTTCATCTCTAAACATCCTGTCCTCATTAAAACTGTCCGTACCTTCATCACCTACTGTACAGATGTCCGTCATTTTAAGCCTTAGTGCACTCGGGGCCTTATTGCAGGGATTCAATTCAATGTAAGACGTGATGATCCCTCGTTTCCCACTCCTTATTGGCTGCCCAATATCACTGAAGCCTAGCTATTCGGTAAGCGTGCATATCTCTGGTGGTGGTATCTCAATTCAGTGGTTGCTTCTCCAGCTCTGCCTTCTCACTGCATACACCTTGGTCAGTCCTTCACCCTTTTACTGCATAGCATTGCAGTCTCTCAACCCCGTCCGCTGCATAGCATTGCAGTCTCTCAACCCTGTCCGCTGCATAGCATTGCAGTCTCTCACCCTGTCCGCTGCATAGCATTGCAGTCTCTCAACCCTGTTCGCTGCATAGCATTGCAGTCTCTCAACCCTGTCCGCTGCATAGCATTGCAGTCTCTCACCCTGTCCGCTGCATAGCATTGCAGTCTCTCAACCCTGTCCGCTGCATAGCATTGCAGTCTCTCACCCTGTCCGCTGCATAGCATTGCAGTCTCTCAACCCTGTCCGCTGCATAGCATTGCAGTCTCTCAACCCTGTCCGCTGCATAGCATTGCAGTCTCTCACCCTGTCCGCTGTATAGCATTAAAGTCTCTCACCCTGTCCGCTGCATAGCATTGCAGTCTCTCACCCTGTCCGCTGCATAGCATTGCAGTCTCTCAACCCTGTCCGCTGCATAGCATTGCAGTCTCTCAACCCTGTCCGCTGCATAGCATTGCAGTCTCTCAACCCTGTCCGCTGCATAGCATTGCAGTCTCTCAACCCTGTCCGCTGCATAGCATTGCAGTCTCTCACCCTGTCAGCTGCAAAGCATTGCAGTCTCTCAACCCTGTCCGCTATGTAGCATTGCATCTCTCACCCCGTTCGCTGCATAGCATTTGCACACTCGTTCCCCATTCGCTGAATAAGCTTGCAGTCCCTCCACTCGCTCCACCACATAGCATTGCGGCCTCTTTACCCTGTCCACTGCATAGCATTACAGTTTGTCATTTTCATCGTTAATCTCCCGTTCCTCATTCATTCTATTTATCACTCCATTTTCATCCAATTCTTTCTAGTTTTAATTCATGTAATGTATCTTAACCATGTTTGTTATGCTTTCTCATAGATTGTTTTGCTTCTACAAGGTAAGGTATACCTTTTCTTTTTTTGGGGGGAATATCTTCGGATGCAAGCTTCTCATCCTAGATCTATCCATTACGCTGATCTACTCCCTGGTGTCTAAGCGCCAAAGTTATACACAATAAACATCATTCTTTGCATTTATTCGTCTCTCTTCATCCTTGTAGTCTCTCCTGATTGAAATGAAGCTAAGCGAAAGTTCAGACAGGAAGACTATCTCCCTAAGCACACCTCCTTGTCTCCTCCCACTTCTGCTATCCTCTTGCTCCTCCTCCTCCCTCTATCAACCAATCCCAGTCTGCCATCACCTCTCTCCTCCTCCAATCAGTAATCAACTGTCAAATTTAAAAGTGCTCTCCTTCTCCTAGCTGTCATCCCGCTGTCATTCAGCAAATCTCGGCCAACCTCCACCCCTCCACCGCCCATCCGGTCTTCAACCAGGAGTTCCTCATCAGGCCACATTCTTCCTACCACCACCAGTGTCTAGACCCGGGGGGAATATCTTTGGATGCAAGCTTCTCATCCTAGATCTATCCATTACGCTGATCTACTCCCTGGTGTCTAAGCGCCAAAGTTATACACAATAAACATCATTCTTTGCATTTATTCGTCTCTCTTCATCCTTGTAGTCTCTCCTGATTGAACTGGAATTTAGATGTGTGTCTGGTTTTATCTCTGTAGCGAGCAGTTGCCTCTGATGCAAGGCATGCTGTCTCGAAAACAAATTAGACAATGGCTTTAACACATGCACTACAAAGACGGCTGAGCAAACCAGCAAGAGATGCCTTCATAACATGGCTATATATGTCGGGTCATGGAATCCAAGGACACAAGTCGCCAAAACAACATTTGCACAAATTAACAAAGTGATTTTTTTCAAAATGAGTGATTTTTGTTTTTTTGCAGAATCTGTTAGTTGAGATCACAAAGAAGCCTTTCCATGGTTCAGATAACAGTATTGGTTTCTTTAAAAGTATACATTTTGTGTTTGAAATTGGGTGTGCCCATAGAGAGAGGTGACAACTGCAAACCTTAGGCAGCGTTCAGACTGAAGGTTTTTTTTTCATGTGCGGGTGGATGTTTTACATTATATCCCAATGATACAGGGTGTTTTTGAAAAAACATCCTCGTTGCTTTTTAAAACACCGCCACCAGAGGTTTTTTTTTCACTGCTCTGGGTGGTTTTCAAGTTGAGAAAAATTCAACTCGCCAAGAAAAAGCACCCGACGTCAGGAGCTTTTTTGACAGCTGACCAATGAACGAGAACGTACGTCACTATGAAAACCTATCGAAATTCATTGAGGAAAATGGCGACCCAAAACAAACAGACGTTACCGACGGAGCAACTAGTAGTCATGGTTAGTGATCATATTGAGCTGTATGACATGACGAACAAATTGTATCATAATATATATCACAAGGAAACCATCTGGAGGACGATTGGTGGGATTTTGGGACATAAGTGTAAGTATTCATTTTAAGTCCATCTGCTCACCTAACAAGCTAACTAGTTAGCACAGCTGATTGTCAGATGACTATGAGGGCGGTTGTTAGGCACAACAGCAGCTGGTAGGTAAGGTCTTGGTAGGGCTAGCTAGCCTGTTGATTACTTTTTTTCGCTGTAGGGGAGGATTGCCGTGACAAGTGGAAATATATGAGAGGCAAGTACGGCAAAGAGAGAAAGGAGATGAAGGAGAAGAGGAGTGGATCGGAGGGAGGAAACAAAAGACAATGGAAGTATTTAAACATACTGTCTTTCCTGGAGCCTTACGTTCAGGAGAGACCTACAGTCAGTAACTTTGACCAGCCAAGCCAGACAGCAGAGGGCATTTTGAATGCCATGTGTGAAAACAATGAGGTAAGACTAGATGAGATTGAGCTAATGTGCCAATTTATAATTGTAGGCCAAATCAGATCAGTGAAGCTCTAGCTGTAGGACTATGTCCTGTGTTTAATCATGTGGATTGAGAAGGGGGAAAAAAATGTTTATGCTGTGTTTAATGTTGTGTCTTGTCTTGTCCTGTGTTTCCTTTACCTGACAGACTACATTCAATGATTCTTTGATGAGTTCCGCATCAATTCCTGGGCTTGGTTCTTCACGTGAAAACTCTAGGCACCCACCTTCTCCATCTCCATCCCCACAACCACCTCAACAACAGCAGCAGCAGCAGCAAGAATTGGGGCCAATGAGAACCCAAAGGGGGAGGAAGAAGCAGGCCACTGCAACCATAACCCCATACCAGCAACAGGTCCTCAGTGCCATTGCTAGAGAGGAGAGTGAGCATGAGCGCTTCCTACTGAGCTTTGCACCCACACTGGCAAGGTTGGAACCTCGCAAACAGGCTTTGGCAAAGTGCCGAATGCAGTCACTGTTTTTTAATATTGAATTTGGAGAGGAATGAAATGATTAAATTAAATTATTACATTTACTCACTGACATGATCTGCTTTGTACGTCTTTCTTTACATTAGATATTGATATATATAGGAGTCACACAATTTCTATTAGGTATACAACATTTATTTAAATGTATGTCAGCTTTATCGTTCATGGGTGTGATACTGCTTCCAAGAATCAGAGAAAACTTCAGCACATCATCTGGTGTAGTCTGAGGCCTACAGGGATAGAATGAAAGGTATTATTTTTGTGTTTTTGTAAGGCATTGGCAATCAAAGAATACAAAATGTGTATGTTTGCTGGTGATGAAATGGAATAGCTTTTAAGCAGAAGCTTTGGGTAGCTCTTAAAAGAGCTTTTGGTTTTGGTTGGTTCTTGTGAGGCCTAGATGTTATCCTGCCAGGGAACTCGTCCAGTTTCAGACATGAAGTACTGAGCAAACTTCTCCCTCACTGCCACAGCATCTCTGCCAGCATTGTTGGTGCCCAGGCGAGGTGCGTTCTGGAGACCTTGTGATGGCTCAGCTGTTGATGTCATAGCAGGTATTGTAGTGCCGGCATCCCACCTCAGAAAGTTGTGCAGCATGCACGTGGCCTTCACAACATTCTCTGCCACTTCTGGAGAGACACAAAGCACCCGACGGTATACTCTCCATTGGGATGCCAGTATGCCAAACGCACACTCAACCATTCTGCGCACGTGAGAGAGACGGGTGTTAAACACTTTCTTTTCCCCAGTGTTGTAGCCAGGGTATGGGCGCATTATGTTACAGCGCAAGGGGAAGGCTTCGTCTGCCAGAAACACATGAGGCATCGGGCCAAGCTCTTCTGCCCCTGTGAGGATGGAGTCATCCGAGATAGATAGTGTGTTTTGTCTTAGGGCAGTAGCAAAAGCGGAGGAAGAGAGGGTTCCACCATCACTGTTTCTTCCATAGGCCCCGATGTCAACAAGCCTGAAACAGTATCTGGCGTTGACTACAGCAAGAAGGACGATGGAAAAGGTGCCTTTGTAGTTGTAATAAACAGAGCCACTGCAGGGAGGAGACTCAATTATTACATGTTTCCCATCCATTGCCCCGAGGCAGTTTGGAAATGCCTGTTGTTGGAATCCATCGGCTATCTTTCTCCATTCTGCTTTGTCTGGAACAGGCATGTACTCTGGCAGGAGGCAATCCCAAATTGCTGTGCAGACTTCGTGAACTATGCCTGCCACAGTGCTGGCACCCATCCTGAAGGTGAAAGCGATGGACCGGAATGAATCACCTGTTGCCAGATACCTGCCCAAAGAGTGATATTTAGTTTAGTCTGAAACAATTGAGCAAGTATGCATACACCTGTTTATCGTAAATGTCTACCTGATTGTTATTAGCAGTGAAAGAAGCTACGAGACCAATTTAGCATGTCTGATTTCGTAGGCCTTTTTATGAATATATTTGTGGACTTACCTTAAACAAATGCTGAGTCGTTCTTCTGGACTGATGGCTTGCCTCATTTGGGTGTCTTGCTTTGTTATTGAAGGCGCAACTATGCGCAAAAGGGTTTCAAATTGACTCTTGTCGAGTCTGAAATATGCACTGAACCGTGCATCATCAAACCGTAGTTCTTGCACTAAACTATGAAAAGCACCGAACTGCTGCCGTCCCCGGTTAATAGCATGAACCCACAAACGGGAAGAATCGTTGTTATCCTCGTCGTCGGCGTCTAACGCCAAAACAAGGGCTAATTTTCTGATCCTTGACATAGTTACAAGTTGACACACTGATACAAGTAGCTTAGGCTAACCTCTGATACTGTAACCAATTTGAAACGTATTTAACGTCATTTGCAACGTATTGTGCTCTAGAATGTAATATTCAAAACCCCCCTGTCAGTTTTTTAGTTGGTAAAAAACAGCTCAGGTCGGGTGTTTTTTTAATATAAAAAAAACCTTCAGTCTGAACGCGGCCTTAGGAGGCTTTTTCTCAGTTTTAGCTTTTGTGATGTGCCTATTTTCAAATGGCCACAACTTCTCCAAATATTATCAAATTTCCATGTGTTATGCATCATTGGAAAGCTTAAAAACTACACCTTTAGAATCTGTGAATAACTCAAAATGCCCCAGGGACGACTTGTGTCCCTAGTTTCCATAACCTGACACATATAATACAGTTAGCATAGTGTAGCCAGTCTAGGCTAGCAGAGTTGGTGTCCATAACAAATGGATGCAAAACACACATACTGTACAGCAAGCCACGAATATTTGTAGTTTTAATTTAGAAAATGAAAACAGAATGTAGCTATTGATATAACTCTAAGGTACAACACTGAGGTACTCTTTGTTTGTGTAACATTTATTTGGAAGGGAATTACTTCATCCCAACTTTTGAGTGAGTTATCCGCACATGAATGTAACTGAGTAGCTAGACGGTCATGTAGTAAGAAGAATGCCATTTTGGCCATGACTACATAGAACGCAAGCATGATGTATACTGAAGCTTGCCAGCATTGACTGACTGGAAGGGATAAAAGGGCTAGGACGATTATAAATCCCAATGCATTGATGTCGGAAGGTTGGTTGTTGGTTGGAAGGAAAACCTGCATACACATGGCTCTCCATGGCACACGGTTCCCTACCTCTGAACAACATTCAAAGCTGTTACAGGAAAGTGCATGTCAAACGACCATGAAAAAAAAAATACATATCAAACATGTATATTAATGCTAGGTAGGTGTAGTCTTCACACTAAACACATTGATGATGACTACTAACAAGACCCATAACAATCTGTAACATAAGGTGAAACATTATCTCCAGCAGCTCTCTATGCAGCTTCATGTTTAGATGTGACAATACAATGGTCAACTCTTATCCTTTTTAAGACTTATTTTATTTAAGACAGTATTCTGTTGTCCTCTCTTCTGGAAATGTCACCTCCTAACGCCACTCTCATACCCTCATCTGTGCTCATCCACCCAACAGACAACTATATCATCACATTGTTTTTCAGTCTTTGCACTTTTGTTGACAGGTTTCCAGCATCGACTTCAACAAGCATCTTTTGAAAAACTTCAAAAGTGTACTTTAGAGTTTTGGGGTATTTAAGGTCCAAGGCATAAGTTAGCCCAAGCAAGTAGCAGCAGGCTCTGCTGAGATCCCCAACGTGGTTGAGTACGATGGAACCCTCAATGATGATCCCTACATCCCTGACTTGTCCATTTTCATTGCGCACAAGGTATAGAGCCATCATCTCTGCTGCCAGCTCTTCTTCCACGTTAATGACTGAATCATCAGAAGTCTGTGAACATTGTAAAGGAACGTGGTTAGAGCGGGCAGAATGTCAGCAGAATAAAATAAATGACCAAACTACATAAATGGGATATACAAACATCATGTATTCTATTATTTTAACTAGCATATACAACACATTTGAATGATATCAACAGACTCATGCAAATAACAATAATGATGACTTCAACACTAATGAAGGTATCAAGTTTTAAAGGAACATGAACAGTTCAAATGAATACAAGGCAGAAAATGTCCATGTTTCAGTCGATAGTGCTTAAGAATTCCCCCCTTTGATGATGCCACAAATTTACAGAGCTTGCATTGCCATTCCATACAGTTACCTTAGTTAAATGGGGGGCAGCAGTAGCTGCATGGATCTTGCAACAAGGTGGTGGTGGCTATCTGGGTTGGCCTGCTGTTCTCCTTCTATCCTCCTCCTTCTATCTCTAGCCCAAACAGTCATTCTGTAACGTACAGAAAAAAAAATTCAGAGAGTGAGAACAATGAAAGAAAGTTGAGAGATCATATAGTCATATAACGTCTATAACTTAGAATAAATATAGGGTATGCTTTGCTACTTTGCTATTAAATCAAAACAACGTAGCCTACCTCTCCACTCTTCTTTAAAAGTTGTTTTCAATGCTGAAAAGCACATTTAGAAATGTATTTAATGCATGATAAAACTCTTAAACCCATGGCATTATATTCCATAACAACCAAACATACAAGTTACTAAGAATTGCATTACTCAATTTTATCATATTATTTACACCTTAGAAATATTGAAATATTAGAAATACCTTTGTTGCATGCTCTTGAAATATATGACATTAAAAACAGAGGAAAAAGAGACGTGAGCTGAGACGACTCAGAGTGAGGCGTCCACTGACTGGGAATTTACACCGCAGGCGAAAGCGTAACGTGAGGCTTGAGCGTAACGTTGGCGTATCAATTCACACCACCGCCGTTTGTTTGGCTATATTTAATAAGATAATAGGCATACACGTCAAACGAGACGCTTCAGAAATGCTTAAAAATAGAAGTGAAGCGTAAAGTTAAGATTTGGTCGGCCGTGAGACGGGCGTAAAACGCTGCCGGTGTAAATCAGTGCACTGGTTTGAATGGAATTCTGTCTCCAGCGGCAGTCGGCCGACTAAAAAACGCTTCTAAAACGGCTCTGGTGTAAATTGGCCTTGAGTCCGCTCTAGCTGCGAGAATTGTTCCACAACTCAGGTAGTTTGCATTTAAAAATGCCTAATTTAGCGAACTAAAAACCCTCATACCCTCAATTGCGCAAAGCCAGAAAAACCGCAAACATGTGCCTTCTTTGACCGAGACCAGACCGCCTCGTTGCCAAAAAAAGAACATAACATTACACGTGGGAGACCTGTAGTCCAGTCCCTCGGACAGGACTCGGTCGGGGTCAGACCCGCGACTGTAAAAGTCCGACGCAGTCCGAACCACAAACTCACATCCAACTGATATTTCATGCTTATGTCTGGCTTCTGGAAACAAGGAGGGTTATCGTAAAATATAGAGAAGTACTTACGGTCAGGTTGAAATTAATTTCAATCCGCTGTGCCCGCCATCAACGTGCTAGCCGCCTGCTGCAATCTTTTTCAAAATGTTCCCCAACCGTTAGGGAATGACGTCGGTTCCGCTCTGTTTACTTGATTTTTTTAAGTTGTTAGTTTCGTCTCCAATATAATTGAGTTGACTTGTATAATAATTGCACTTATTTAGACTAATTGATATTAGTGTATTCTCAAAAAAAAATATTGAAATGTACAATTATTATTACAAATATTTAAACCATGTAATCTGTGAGTCAAGTATCAATTTATTTTGAAGAATTTAACTTAATTTACATATGGATATTTTACAGAAAGATTCATGTTGGAGGTATACTCATGAATGTTGATATAGGCAACTCAAATACACATCATGATGATATTCAACATTTTTATTTAGTATGCATACTTAAATATTATTGTCACATTTACTGGCTCCCTGAATCATTTCTTTCAGTGTGTCCTGCACTTTGCTTGTACACAAAATAATATTGTCTTAATAAAAGAATTAAGCAATCGTGTTTGCTTTTATATCTAGTGTCATAGAAATGTGTTTTAAATGTGTACCACTCTATAACTTTTAGCAAACTATAGAGAAAGAAAGGTTAGTATTGCATCGCAGAAGTGCATTAGTTTTCCGTCAAACAGTTGTAATCCAAATGTTCCCTTAAAACATACAGCTGGGGACAGACTACTAGACAGTGTAAAATGCATACGATGAATGAAGCACTATTATTTGCTGATACACAATTACAGGCTAATACACAACACAAGGGGTGTGAGACCTCCTTTTAGAGTCTACTCAGCATGACAAGGAGCTAGCAGCACGGGTAAACCTCATGAGCTGTGTCACAGTTCTCTTGAAATGTACATTGAATACATCAGGAAAACATTTTGCACACAAGATTCATATTTCCTGTCTTTAAAGTTTTGAAATGAGATAGATAGATAGATAGATAGATAGATAGATAGATAGATAGATACTGTAGATAGATATACTTTATTGATCCCAAGCTGGGAAATTGCAGTGTAGCAGCAGCATTATACACAGTAACAACACAAAGAATTAAAGAATAAAATGCAACATAAAAAATTATATAAAGTCTATATAAATAAAATAAATATGTATAAATAAAAATAAATTGTAGTGCAAAATAACAATATTAAAATATATATACAAGGTGCAGCGAAAACATTATGTACAAACATATAAGGTGCTTGGAAACTTTTGGTTATGACCAGAGTTATCATACATTGTGATGCCATGTGGCAGGAAGGATTTTTTATATCTGTCCCTTCGACAGTGGAGCTGGAGCAGCCTGTGAGAGAAGGTGCTCCGCTGTCTGACCACTGTGTGATGGAGAGGGTGCTGATCATTGTCAAAGATGGATAAGTTTTTTCAGCGTTCTCCTCTACACCACAGACTCAAAAGTCTCCAGCCCGAGACCTAGTACAGAGCCAGCCTTCTTGGTGATTTTATCAAGTCTGTTGGTGTGGCTGGCTCTGATACTACTGCCCCAACACACAGCAGCAAAGAAAACTCTACAAAGTTGTCTACCAGTGTCCTGTGCTCACCCTCCTCTCCACCTCCTATACACCCGACAACAGCTGAGTCGTCAGAAAACTTCTGCAGGTGACATGACTCAGAGTTGTACTGAAAGTCAGTGATGTATAAGGTGAAGAGGAAGGGAGCGAGCACAGTTCCCTGTGGAGCTCCTGTATCATTAACCACCATGTCAGATAGTACACTGCCCAGACGGACAAAATGTGGCCTGCCTGTCAAGTAGTCAGTAATCCAGGAGATCATAGTGTCGTCGATACCCATCACCCGCAGCTTCTCACCCATCAGCAGTGGCTGAATGGTGTTGAAAGCACTGGAGAAATCAAACAATGTGATCCTCACAGTGCCTCCCCCACCATCCAGATGCATATGGGCTTGTTGCATCAGGTAGATGACAGCATCATCGACTCCTAAATGGGGCTGATTGCAAATTGCAAAGGGTCCAGAAATGTCCTCACCTGTGGCCTCAGCTGGGCTAAGACCAGTCTCTCCAGGATCTTCATCACATGCGATGTTAGGGCAACTGATCTGTAGTCCGCCGCGTCGAACGGCCTCGACTTCTTGGGCACTAGGACCAGGGAGGAGGTCTTCCACAGCAACGGGACTTTCTCCTGACTCAGGCTCAGGTTATACAGATGTCCCAGTACAGGAGACAGCTGGGTGAGATGCCATCAGGGCCTGCAGCCTTTCGCTGATGCAGTCTTTCCATCTGCCTCTTTACCTGGCCTGTAGTCACCGTTGGGCGGGGGTTGGTGCAGATGTCATCAGTGGAGGAGGAGGGGGTGGGGGGAAGGAGGGGGGGGCGAACCATTTGGGACAGTGTGAAGTGAAAGTTATGCTTCCGTGTTGACGCAACGCTAGAGGGCTTACGGATCCATTACGTCCTTGCGGACCCCCCTTGCGTCCACTGCAAGGCCCTGACATGCACCTCCCAAAAATCCTAGACGTGCGTCGAGGCGACGCAAGACCAACGCAGCGGCATTGGCTGTGATTGGCTTCCTAACTAACTGAAGACTGCTTTTCCGGTTTCCACTCACAAACACCGCCATTTTTAAAAGTCTTTGAGTCAGTTTGAGGTGGTTGGTTGAGAGTTGCAAGAGTTTTGAGTTTTGAGTTTTTGAGAATGTACAACCTGGAAGAGAGTCTGGCAGAGGAAGTTCGCAAGCACGCGAACCTGTACGAGGTGTCTGCAAGAAATTACAAGGAGATTCAGATGTCCATAACCAAAAATATGTCCAAAGGCGCTTCAATGCCACACCGGTAGAGGGTGCTATGTTTTTGGACATAGCGCCCTCTACCGGTGTGGCATTGGATTGCATTTCGACACGTAAACTCCACGCAGAACCATCACAGTCTCATGACTGTGTCCAAGCAACTGCATGGCCATTGCGTGATCACTATGTGATCACTACGCGGAACTATAACCGTCCCTTGAGTGTGTGGGGGGATGGGGGTGTTGGAGGGGTATCAGGAGGTGAGCTAAACCTGTTGAAAAACTGGTTATACTGGTTAGCTCTTTCCAGGCTCCCAGATGTCTGCCTGTCTTTCCCCTTCATCCCTGTGATGTGCTTCATTCCCGCCCATACATCCCTCACACTGTTCTGTTGGAGTTTGGCCTCCAGCTTTCTCCTGTAGTTGTCTCCCGACCTGAAAGCCCTCTTCTTGTTCAAGAGTGCCTTCAGGTCACTGGTAATCTACGGCTTGTTGTTGGAGAAGCAGTGAACGGTCCGGGCTGGCATGGTGGAAGGAGAAACCATAATTGAACATTTAAGTGTAGGAAAGAAGGACATATACAGTAAAGCGCGACTGTCCAAGTAGGAAAAATAAAAATAAAACCCACAAGGCCAAGAGCATGATGTGTGAAGATGAAGAAGACCCGTCGGAAAGTGCCTTTGACGGTAATGAGGCAAACCAGAATGACATGCAGCAACAGGTCCAGTGGCTGGTCGACTCTGGAGCATCAAAGCACATGATGTGTCATAAAGAAATTCTTTAAAACTATCAGCAATTTATAAAACCACAGTCAGTGAAACTTAGTGATAGCAGGGTGGTTGACGCCCTAGGACTTGGTAATGTGAAACTGAGAATGACATTCAAAGTCAGTGATAGAAGAAATGTCACAATGTATGATGTGCTGTATGTTCCCAAGTTATCCGGAAATCTCTTCTCAGTGGGAGCTTCTGTCAGAAAAAGAAATACAGTTCAATAAGTCTCACTACTACATCCGTGGTAAAGATGGAGATCTTAAAGGAAAAGGGACACAAAGAGCTGATGGGCTGTATCAGCTGGATGTCGAGGGAAGTTCAACCGTCTGTCACAATGCATCAAGTGCATCAGTAGCAGTCATCCTGTGGCATCAGTGACTGGGACACACCACCAAATTGAAGGAACTCAAAAATCTGGTGAATGGAGTGGACTTTTCTGCAGAAGAAGTTTCCTTCTGTGAAGTATGTGTGGAGGGCAAGCTCTCCAAAAAGCCTTACAAGCCGTTGGGAGAAGTATGCTCTAAACACAAGTTGCAGCTGATCCATAGTGATGTCTGTGGTCCCATGCAGACTGAATCCATAGGTGGATCAAAGTACTTTGTGACTTTTATTGAGGACTACTCTCGATGCTGCAAGGTATACTTTATGAAACAGAAAAGTGAAGTTCTGAGCAAATTTAAGGAATTTGAGAAAACATTCTCCAATGAGTGCGGGTAGAAAGTTACAAGACTAAGAACAGATAATGGTGGAGAATACACATCTAGGGAGTTTCAGGAGTACTTGAAGGTTCAAGGTATCCACCATGAGATGACTGTTCCTCATTCACCACAGCAAAATGGTGTGGCAGAAAGAAAAAAAAGAACATTGATAGAAGCAGCTACAAGTATGCTCTCCCATGCGAAACTATCAAACATGTACTGGGCGGAAGCTGTAGCAACTGCAGCCTACATACAGAACAGGTTGCCCACATCTGTTCTGAAGCAAGCGAAACCCTACCAGAGATGATGCGGAAAAAAACGGACATGAGTCACATGAAGGTGTTTGGTTGTGTAGCCTATGCACATGTGCCAGACACAGAAAGAAATGTGAAATTTTAAAGGTGAAATTTCTTGTTCAGAGAATGAAGTTGTGTTGAATATAGATGACAGGGGAACACCGGTTTACAAGGTCACAGTCGATGAAGCTGCTAGAGAGGGCAGAAGAATCAGAAAGCCTCCAAAGAGATATGGACATGAAGAGTTTGCTGACATGGTGACTGTTGAACATTATGCCAATGTTTGTCATGTCACAGAGCCAAGCACACTGAAAGAAGCAATGATGAGCCCTGAAGCAAAGGAATGGCAGGAAGCGGCTGACCTGGAATATGAGTCGCTGCTGGAAAATGAGACTTGGGACTAGGGATGGGCATCGTTAAGAAATTATTGATATCGATGCCATTATCGAGTCTGCTTATCGATGCGATTCCTTATCGATTCCCATAACGATTCCTGTACCATTTGCTGAACACATAGAATGGCTTTGAGAGTTGTTGGCTTTGAATGTCTAATTCAAAGCCAATTTGTATTTTGTATTTCAATTTGTATTTTGTTTAGTTCCTTTTGATGAATCCTGTGGCTTTTATTTTCTAATTTACGATGTAGTTGCACATTTAGGCTAATAAATGGCACCCTAAGACCACTGAATCATGCAGTTGTATGATGATAAAGGACTGAGAACGAGGGAAGTCAGAGTTAGTTGCTGCAGACGATGAATGGAAGCAGTCGCATTGAGAAAGTGAACCGTAATACGCATGCAAAAGAAGGAATAAATGTTAAACTTTCCAAGCACGTTGTTGAATATCAATTTTCTTCAAGTGTGCAACATAAACAAAGCTTTGTATTGTAATCACACTTAGTCATGTCTGCTAAACTATAAAAGAGTAAACAAATGTGTCATGGTTTACATTTTAGGCTCTTTAAAACAGCCAACTTTTATTATGTTCACACAATCTTCATTTTACTTTAAAAAAAAAAAAAGTAAAATTGTATTAATCAAAAGCTCATGGAACAATTCATGGAATTCAAAAATCAACAACAATCATGGAATTAAACAATTTATCAATAATCAATTAATCAATAAACTCATCAATAAGCTAAAATTTAGCAATTCTTGTGCAGAAAAATTAGCATGTCTGCTTTTTCTGGTAGGATCCTTGATCTCTCCAGGCTAATTGTGTCTCCAGCTGTGGAGAACACCCGCTCTGAAGGAGTAGAAGATGCCTGCACACATAAATACTTTTCTGCTAAAGCAGACAGTAGGGGCAGACTGCCCCTCTTTTCCCACCACCAGAGGACAGGGTCACCGGACATGGGAATGGCAGGAAGGCTACTGTAGATTTGGACTTCCAAATCCACTTGCTCTCTGATCGTCCAGCGGGCCTGATTCGGGACAGTCGAATGTGGGATTTGGTCCTCCTCCTCTTCAAACAGCTCCTCCAAGGCTGTCTTGCGGCGCTTTGCAGGTGGGGACTGAAATAAAAAACAGAGAGGACTGTCACAGTAGACTGTCACAGTAGTACACTCTGTAATGAACTAACGGAGAACAGAGCTTACATCGTCTTCCTCTTCTACCTCTTCCTGCTCCTCTTCTTCCTCCAGTGTATGAGCTTCTTCTTTCTCCTGCTTAGAAACAAATTGTGAGTCCCATATATGAAATTGGTGTAAAATTAGAATAATAGCAGATAGACAGTCAAATACCTCATCTGTGATGGCCATCACCACTGCTGCTGTTCTCAGCCTTTCCAAGATGGCATCATTCTGCATTTTCGTTTTGAACCTTGGGTCCATAACCGTTGCCTCTTCCAAGAAGATCTGCACCTCTTCATTCTTGAAATTAGAAAGAAATACTCATCATGTTCAACAGAGACAAATATGAAATTCCCATCCACATCTATATATATATATTGAGCATTTATTCTCCATGAATATGCCAGTCACAGTACCTGGTAGCGTGCAGACAGATCATCCCAAATATTCTCCTTAATGTTCCTTGTGAAGGCAGAGTCCTGGGCTTGTATTGTGTAATGTTTCTCCAACTTCTTTAATATTGGTAGAATTTGACCACATGTTGGGATTTCTTTCGCTTGAGATGCAGAGGGTGGATGTGTATAGCACACCCATCTGATGAAGGAACTCCTCTGCCCTCCTCATGTCTTGTTTGTAAATTCTCCACCAATCTATAATAGGTAATGATTATTGTTCATAACAAGCAAATCAGTAATCTCCCCATACTACCCCTCCGTTCTCGAGATGAACTGTAAAAATAAAAAAAATCAATTTACCCCACCCCACTTTACCATTACCCTTTAGTCTCGCAAGCTACTCAATAATCAAGACATATAATCAGCCATAATGTAGTAGGTCATAAAAGCTTACTTTTCCTTATCTGATTGTTTCCTCAATCTGGGATCCATAACTAAGGCCTGTATTGCGGGGAATTGTTCATAGAACCTTTTGATAATAAGATATGAAGAATTCCACCTTGTCTTCACATCCAAAATCATCATGTGCTGAGGGAGGTCTGAGAGAAAGGAACATCTATTGTTAGCACATCACTTAATCCACGTTATAGAACCATCAATTTGTTTGTTGCACCAAAATGTTATATTAGCATGCAATGGAAATATAAAAAATCTTACTCAGGAGTATCTGCTTCTCTTTGAGGACGACCTTTGCCATGCTCACGCTCTTCATCCACACGATAACACTCCGCACTCTTGCTGCCCAGTTAGAGATGCTTTGGCATTTTGTTATTTTCTGAGCTGCTAAATTCAGGGTATGGGCGAAGCAGCCTATTCTAACAATGTCTAGGGTCCTCAGAGCGACAGCCATGTTGGCAGCATTATCCACTGTTGCTGCCACCACTTTCTCCCTAACCCTGTATGCTTCTAGGACTTCTTCTATCTCCTCAGCCACATTCACTCCTGTCTGTGCCTGATACACTGCCTTGGTACAAAGTACTTTGCCTTCTATTTTCCCTTGCCAGACGTAGTGCAAAGTTATTGTCAGGTAGTGGTCCTGGCAGACACTTGTCCACCCATCTGCTGTTATTGCCATCTTCCTGATACCACTTAACATAGATATTAAGTTTGCCTTTTCCACATCATATCAGGCAGGTATGAGGTGGTTGGACAAGCTATCTCTTGATGGTGGCTTGTATCTTGGGTTAAGCGCCTCAGTCATCTCCCTAGAGATTATAATAAATAAATGATTCTAAATAACTCAACATTCTATATAATAATAATAATAATAATAATAATAGCATTTCTTACCGAAACTCGGGCTGCTCTACAGTCGTGAAAGGGTGCAAACCTTTCACAACAAACCTTACAACCTTCCGATGACATTCCTGTATCCTTTCCTCTGTCATCTTAGCTCCCTGAGCAGCTAGCGTGAAAGGGGTCTGTCTCTCGCTAGTGCTACCCTCACCTGGCTGTCTGTCACTGTCACCATCTACAATGAATGAAACGAGTGAATATTTGCACATAAATTGACTATTAAATTAGAAAAGATCATTGGTTACTTACATTTAGCAATCATAGCAATGTTTTGATATAACTTATAAAGCCTACCGTTGTTTGTGGAGCGCAGGCTATCAAATATTGTGCACTCCTGGTATTTGATTCCGTGCGTACTATTTAAATGTTTGAGCATATTTGTAGTGCTCCCCCCCTTACTAGTGAGAACCGCTTTACAAAGGTTACACTCTGAATGTTGCTCATCTTTTTTGGTGAAATGAAGCCAAACTTTTGATCGTTTCCTTCTCGTAGTGCTAGCCATTTCGTTTTTGGGGAATTTAAAAATCCAGTCGCATTATGCGTTGCTATGCGACTCGCATAGCAAGTCGCAATGCGAGTCGCATTGCGACTGATAAGTTTAGGGTTATAAGTTGGCTGATAAGTTTAGGGTTATCAGCCGAAAGACTTCGTACTGGAGTGCCGGTACAGTGGGTACATCTCGTCAATGACTCTACTAATAATGCATGGATTGTTACCCAACTTCTGTAGTAGTACATATATGTTCTGTACTCACAAAACGAGGCATTTTTAAGTTTGTAAGTACACCAGGAGTTTATTTAAACGAGCACTTTTCTGATAGCTTCAACTAGCTGTTGCTAAGGCTACCACTGCGTCGACGTCTCTTCCGTCTTTCCGGATAAGTTCGTAAAAGTCCTCTTCAAAACTCACAAGTGTAAGGAAAAAGTTAGTGAATTCAACACTATATACTGAATACTACAACTATTTTTCCAACACTGGGATCATAGACACGGACAACCAAGGATAAAGCTTGACATCATCCATGTCTGTGCTACCATCAGTTGCAATGCTGAATGGGGAACGGCACATAAGGTCACTGATGAACTGTTCATCATTCGAGGAAAGTGTCTTCAATGTAGCTGCTGTCTTGGTTCGGGCACAGCCATACTGCTGGGCAAATTGACTATCTGGAAACATCTTAAACAATGGTCAAGCATGGTCAGCTATGGCCAATGGTAAATTGTGCTCAGCTATAAAGTTTGAGGAAAGGGTTTCTGCCCTGATGGTCCGTAGATCTTAATCTCCAAAAAACTTTCAGATTGGCGTCTGCAATCTGAAAATGTAGGTGGAGAGGGGGGAGATTATGATAGGCTACTATAAGTAGAACATATTCTTGCATGTTGTTACAAATATTACGCATTTCACACACACACAAAATATTAATTCAAAGCAAAACTACAAACATGTCATTTACATTCAAAAGCATTCTTTGGATCATCACTACCTCCTAGATTACAATATTATTAATATTACATAATATTAATAATGTATAGAGGAATGGAGTGGATGAATGGCTGTACGTGAAACTACGCTAATATTATCTTATATCCTGTCCAATATTTTGTGCCCATATATTTTTGTAAGTCTAACCAATAGTAGGCAGAGTTACCTAATAAATAGGCCTAAGTATGTCTGTGTTAAAGATGAGAGTCAGACCAGGTTAACACATAGCCTTCTTCTGTTTACTGAAGAGAATTTAAGTAGTCTAAGTAATGATTTACTCATACAGCAACTTTAAATTGGCCTAAAGCAACTATACCACAATTGCACAAGATTTAAGGCTAATAAATAACATGGGTCAGATAATTTCAGATAGGCTTTTAAAAGGTTGACATGGCATTAAATGCCTATTGTGTCAGTTGCCAGCACATTTGCCAAGCCAAATGTAGGCATCATTAACTGAGCTCGTCACAGCTGGACCCTCCCAGATAGCAAAATCTTTCGGGCTTTTTCTGGCTTCTTCTGGCATTTGTTTGGTTTGTTTCCGATGTTGGCAAATGTATGGCAACCCACAAGAGTGCCCGACATATTCTGGCACTTAACTGGAATGCCATAGCGATAGCGGAATTGGTGGTGGCGGCAGGGGGAGGTGGTGGAGGGACATTCCAGATAACATATTTTTCAGTTGCTGTTGTGGGAGTGAAATCTTAAATTAAAAAGTATTTCCTCTCCGGTTTTACCAGAAGACATTTATAGCCTATGGAAGGTAGTCTTTGTCATAACTTTATGAAATTTAAGTTATGACAAATTAATTCAATTTAATAACTAATTAGGCTACATTAATTATACTGAAATCATATTTAAAATGAATGTAAATTAAAATCCATCCATCCATCCATTATCGTAACCGCTTATCCTCTACGAGGGTTGCGGGGGGGCTGCAACGGGCGAGAGGCGGGGTACACCCTGGACAGGTCGCCAGCCTATCACAGGGCTAACATACATAGACAAACAACCATTCACACTCACATACACACCTATGGTCAATTTAGAGACACCAATTAACCTAATCCCCAACCTGCATGTTTTTGGTCTGTGGGAGGAAGCCGGAGTACCCGGAGAGAACCCACGCAAGCACGGGGAGAACATGCAAACTCCACACAGAAAGGTCCCGGGTCCCAGGTGGATTCGAACCCAGAACCCTCTTGCTGTGAGGCGACAGTGCTAACCACTGCACCACCGTGCCGCCGTAAATTAAAATCATATTAATAAAATAAACTGATACATAGATTGTATGTGAAAAACAAAACAAAAAACAATGTTAAAAATTTCGTGATTTCCCCTTTGACCTTATTGCGGCCATTTTAAAGAACAGTCACGGACAGTTCTCGACCTCAGTTGCTGCCCAGATTGATGAGGTTAAGTGTCAGTGTCTTTGTCTTAAGATTAACTACATGTTTTATTTTTAGTAATTCCATTAACTATCGTGCAAATAACAAATAGTGTGACGTAACTATCTTTTCTATATTTTAGGTGGTAAGTTCCGTGTAAAATGGCGTTATATGATATGAGAAGCATTAAACTGGCTCCTTTTTGAATAGTAACTGACCTTAGCAGTGACTTAGCCTTTAGCTAGGTTTAGCATGTTCACCAAACCAAATGTTCCTGTACATTTCCTGACAGAGATTTCAAACGAGAAGATAAAAGATCAACCAAAAGTAAGGTAAGTTGTCTTCTGTATGTTTTTAACTCTTGTTCTATGTTGCATTAGGTTTCTTTGCGTAGGCTATTTAAACATTCATGCTACATAGATTTTTTTTTTCGCGCCATAACGGAATCATGACGCCATGGCCATATTTTACATGACTGGAATTTCCATCCATCCATCCATTATCGTAACCGCTTATCCTCTACGAGGGTCGCGGGGGGGCTGGAGCCAATCCCAGCTGCAACGGGCGAGAGGCGGGGTACACCCTGGACAGGTCGCCAGCCTATCACAGGGCTAACATACATAGACAAACAACCATTCACACTCACATACACACCTATGGTCAATTTAGAGACACCAATTAACCTAATCCCCAACCTGCATGGTTTTTGGTCTGTGGGAGGAAGCCGGAATACCCGGAGAGAACCCACGCAAGCACGGGGAGAACATGCAAACTCCACACAGAAAGGTCCCGGGTCCCAGGTGGATTCGAACCCAGAACCCTCTTGCTGTGAGGCGACAGTGCTAACCACTGCACCACCGTGCCGCCCCTGACTGGAATTTGATAATTCAAAAAATGATAAGAAAATTGCATAAAGCTAGGCATTTATTTGTATTGTAATGTCATATGAATAATTTTACAGTAATACACGAGCTATCCCATCACGTTTTCAGTAAGCACTTCTTCTGTGCACTGTGCGTATAGCCAGTGCAGTAAGAGATCCATTTCTCTCTCATGCACGCTCTCGCCTGACTTTTTTTAATCACTAAATAGTGGGCTACTAGGTTAGGGATAATCATGCAAGATGATGTATGGCTGTAGCTTACTTTTCACTTTCTTGATTCTTGTTTGCTCAATCCAGATTAAGACCTAAATAAATCAGTAGCGTTAAGTACAAATACAAATGTCTGATGTGTTTGTTTTTTTTCCCAGTTCACAATGGAGCGGTCCCAGTGGAGTAACATGCGCAAGCGAGCCATGAAAAGAACAAATGACAGAATTTTAGAGGTACAAAAAAGCCTTTGCACGGGTGTAGTACAGCACAGTGAGATGGTAAGTAGTGATTTTGGTGAAATTGTGGATACTGAGATGGTGAGTGAGGGTGAGGTCTCTGAAGATGAGAAGGAGGAGGAGGATGATGAGGAGATTCCTCCTCCATTAGATTTGTCCACCGCACTGTCTGGCTGGGCTGTTGAGTATGGTGTGTCATTGGTGGCATTGTCTGCTCTTCTGTGTATCCTTAGAGTGCACCACCCCTTTCTTCCAAAGGATGGGAGAACACTTTTAAAAACAGCAACCAAGTACACTCTGGAAAGGTTGGCTGGTGGGGTGTTTTTCTATTTCGGTATTTTGAACATGTTTGGCCCAACCTTTGAGTATTTGTCCTCCAAATTTCCAGATAAAAATATGTTAATGTTGCAGCTTAATTTTGATGGATTGCCGCTGTTTAAGAGTTCATCGACTCAGTTCTGGCCAGTGTTAGGCATGTTGCGTCACAAAGGTTATGTTTCCAGCAGGCCACTGTTAATTGCTTTGTTCTGTGGTGAGACTAAACCCACTTCATTGCAAGGGTATCTTGGTGCCCTTGTTCAAGAATTGACAATGCTGAGAGAGGGATTTGTCATAGGCTCAAAAACCATGTTTCTGAAGGTATGTTCGGTCATTTGTGATGCTCCTACTAGAGCTTTTATCAAAGGGGTGAAATGCCATTCAGGTTATGCAGGATGTGATAAGTGGATAAGTGTGTAGAGTCAGGTGTTTATGCTCGTCACCGCATGACATTCCCAGAGGTAAGTGCTGCTGACAGGACTGATGAGTCATTTGAAAGGGGTACAGATGAGGAACAACACGTAGCAGTTTCCCCTCTACTTAGGTATCGGTATGGTCACTCAGTTTCCTCATGATTACATGCATTTGGTTTGTTTGGGAGTAATGAGGAGGCTCTTAGATTTGTGGTTTGGTAGTTATGGTCCTCTTCGGTGTCGTAGTTCGGGCCGTGACATGAAGGAGATCTCCGAAAAACTGGTGAGTTTGAAGGCATTTGTCCCAGTTGAATTTGCTAGGAAGCCAAGGAGTCTGGCAGAAAGACTGAGGTGGAAGGCAACTGAACTCAGGCAGTTCCTTCTGTACACTGGTCCTCTTGTTCTTAGGGGTGTGCTACCTGAGGAAATATATAAAAACTTTATGCTGCTGTCAGTTGCCATCTCGATTTTAGCCAATCCACACCTTTGTTCAGCTCTTAATGGTTTTGCGAAAAGGTTACTTGTGTCATTTGTGGAGCACTTCAGTAAATTGTATGGTCCCGAGTTTGTTGTCTATGATATACATGGGTTGATTCATCTTAGTGATTATGTAAAGATTCATGGGCATTTAGATTTGATATCTGGGTTTCCATTTGAAAATTACCTGTGTACATTAAAAAAATGATTCGAAAACCACACAGCCCTCTAACTCAGGTGATCCGTAGAGTGTCTGAAGTTCACAACCAAAAACATAGCGTTGAAGTTAAGTGGCCAAAAATGCAAGTAAATATGGAGCATAGAAATGGGCCTGTACCAGACTTTTTTGAAGGGGATGTTCTACAATTCAGAGAACTGGTAGTGAATGGTGTGCATGTCAGAATTACAGGAGACAATTGTGTTAGAATCAATCAGATTGTTGCTTTGGTGGAAAATATCGTTGTCTATAAAGACCAGGAGTACATCATCTATCAAGAATTTGCAAAGATGGAGACATTCTTTCATTACCCAGTTGATTCTCAAGAAGTAGGAGTTTTTGTAGTGTCCAATTGGTCTGCAGGTTCAAAATGTACAAGGCTGGATGAAGTGTTCAAATATTTCAGGATGCCATTTGGGGAACAGGGCAGTTTTGTTGTCTTTCCCCTTTTACATCTAAATTAACTTTGCATTTTCTCCCCAACCCCAACCCCCACCCCCACCCCCAACCCAATCCAAACCCTCAGTGTATTACATAGTGAGCTTCGTTCAGACCAATGAAGTGGAGGTGGTGCCGAGAGTGTGGGTGGAAGGCCAGGTTTGCAAATGGCCCAATTACAAACTCGATGCCATGTTGAAAGCCATCAAGAACAGTGAGACGCCTAAGGAGTCCTGGACAACTTATGACATCAGGGTTCTTTACGAAGCAAGCAAGTGTTAACTTAAATTGTCTGATCCATCGTTCATTGAGCCATGATTAAATCTAGTCACATTTTTTATTTAGTTGTTAAAATTTAAATGTAACGGTAACACTTAATTTGAAGTGTTACCGCATTTTTTTCTTGACAGATACCTTTAGTGAGGCAAGGTTAAAACTTCCCCGGGCAGAAGACGATACAGACCTCCAGTCAGAAGCAGAGGAGGGAAGGCCAGCAAAAAGAAAAGCCAAGTATGTCACAAATCTGCTGAATCATACAAAATCCAGGAAAATGTTTGTTGCACTCAGATTTTGCTCAGTTTGTTTACATAATGTTTCTCTCTAAACTAAGGCATGTAAATAGATTTAAGCATTTAAGTTGCCAAATTGCTGTAAGAAGTAGCACTGGAAAAAAATAAAGGTTTGTGGGGTAGTTGGTGAGAAGCCGTAACTGTGGGATTTAATTTACTCTACAACTTTTCACTGTTTTACAGGGTTTCATTCATAGTAGGCAGTGTAAACAGGCCTTAAATGGCTGTAGGGTTGTAAATCATTTTTGTTATTCTTTTTCTCTCTCCAAAGACCAAACAAACGCTTCCTCTCGAGTCAGGAGGAGTCTGATGAGGAGCCCGTGAAGCAAAACCAGTCCTCCCTAAAGTGCCCTTCATTCCACCTCTGCCGTCACTGTTGCGTGAGGCCTCACTAGATGATATCTCATCTCTGCCACCTGATGAACTTGCCTCTCTTCAGCCGTCCCGCTCCCATGGACCTCCTGAGCCGTTCCGCGCCCATGGAACTCCTGAGCCGTTCCGCGCGCATGGAACTCCTGAGCCGTTCCGTGCCCATGGAACTACTGAGCCGTTCCGCAGCCATGGACCTCCTGAGCCGTTCCGTGCGCATGGAACTCTTGAGCCGTTCCACTCCCATGGAACTCCTGAGCCGTTCCGCTCCCATGGAACTCCCGAGCCGTTCCGTACCCATGGAACTCCTGAGCCGTTCCATGCCCGTGGACCTGCCGAGCCATTCCGCACCCATGGAACTCCTGAGCTGTTCCACCCCCATGGAACTCCTGAGCCGTCCTGCCATCTTGCGCCTCTGCAGCCGTTCCGGCCCCATGGAACTCCTGAGATGGACCTGCACTGTGGTGAGACCCTATATCATGGGTGGCGAACCTGCGGCTCTTTGCCGGCTGACGTGTGGCTCGGCTCCAGCTCTCCTACAGAATTTTCATATTGTAAAATAAACTATATTTATGCAGACAAAAAGCTGTCCGATTTTAATGTAATATTAATGTGTAGGCCTATGTATATTTTGGAATCATGCGATATGTCTTTAAGTCATGTTAACGTTCCAAAACACCAAACATTTGTTGCCATGGTACTCCTGCCACTCCCTCCCGCCACGCTGCTCTGTTTACATGCGCGCGATCAGCTGACATTGACAGTTGTCTGAGGTTAGTTTAACTGTAATAATTTCGCGAACGGTCAATTGTATAGTTTCAGAGTGTTTACTAGCCAAACTAGCATTAGCCACAGACAGAATCATCATGGATCCAGGAAAGCCTAAAAATAAAAGGAAATATGAAGATGAACACTGGACGTTCTTGCCGGAATGGGAGCAATTGTACTTTTTTGTGGAACGGAATGGAAAACCCCTCTGTTTGATATGCCAGACGTCACTGTCACACTTTAAAGCCTCAAACTTGGAGCGACATTTTTCCACACACCATGCTAACCTAGCCCAGGAGTTTCCTAAAGGCACAGAGCTACGCAAGCACAGGGTGAGTAGTTTAAAACGTCAGTCAGAGAAACAGACTCAGTTTTTCTGAAAATTCACAAAGCACTCTGAAACGGTCACGTTGGCATCGTATCAGGTGGCGTGGAATATTGTTCGAGCTAAAAAGCCATACAGTGATGGAGAGTTTGTGAAGTCTTGTCTACGTGATGTCGTTGCTATCCTCAACCCTGACAACGACGGAAGCGGTCTGTGTCCAACCTGCAGCTGTCACGGCACACTGTTGAACAGAGGATATCTGATATAAACAACGTAATTGAGACACAGTTATGTACAGATCTTAAGAAGTGCCGGTATTTTAGTATTGCCCTGGATGAGTCTTGCAACATTCAAGACAAGCCACAGTTGGCAATATTTGTGCATCTGTGTCAGAGGACTGCGTAGTTAGGGAAGAGTTGCTGGATATCGTGCCGTTGAAAGACCGGACCCGTGGCATCGATCTTAAAGAGACACTGATGACGGTTGTGGACAGAGCGGAATTGTCTCTCTCAAAACTGACCGCAATTACTACAGACGGCGCACCGGCTATGTTGAGGGCTACAAATGGCCTTGAGCTGTGCTGTGCTGTGAACACTGATGATGGGTTGGGCCGCTCTCTCCCCCAGTCTCTTCCCGTCCGCCAGGGGCGTCAATTGGGTATGGCAAGGTATGGCAGCTGCCACACCTTGGCTCCAGGGGAAAATGTAAATGTTTTTTGTTTTTTTTAAATAAATTTATGGAATTATTCTGTGTCAATTTGTATTGATTATGCTATTATTTAATACATATAAATTAACTACAAATGAAAATCAGAACAACACAATCGATTTCTCTAGGTATTATCTTTCCAACACACTTGTATACCCCTCCATATCTTGAAATGTGGTATCTCCCCCCCCCCCAACGGCGACTGAGGTTATTGTTTTTAGCGCGATTTATTTTGCTAAGCTAATATCTAAGATAATAAAATGAAAAGGAAGCAGCAGAGCATTTTAGAATCATTTTTCACTAAAAAAAAGGCAGGTGATGGGTCCAATGTTGCCCCAGCGGCAGAGGGAGGAGGAGGACCAGGTAGTGAAGGCGGGATTCAGGCTCTTAACGAAGCTGTTAATAACGAGGGATTCTAACGGGGAGATGGAGATGGAGACTACTTGCTTGGATGTTGAGAACTCATCATCCACACCAACTTCTCGAATTAAATCCGAGATTTCTGAGTCCCCACCGATTTCTCAGATTGAAAGAGCTGGATCAGGTGCCACTGACCTGCCGCAGCAGGTGCCAGGGTCTGAGCCAGCTGCCACTGACCTGTGTGTGTGTGTGTGTGTGTGTGTTTGCGTGTGTGCGTGTGCGTGTGCCTCGGCAGTTGCCAGTATCTGAGGTGCTGCTGTTATGGTCATCTGTTTTTATTTTTTATTTTATAAAACAGTCATCAGTGTTGTATTTGGCTGAGGTGGGTTGCTGTGGGCGTGTCTATACCTGCTGAATGTAACCGCTGTGAAACAACCAGGAAACTTTTTATTTCTCTGCAAGGTTGTGTTCACTCAGTCTGTACTTTGTCAGGGTTTGTTTTAGTTGCTGATCAGTCACATTGCTCAAATAATAATCTCTCTCTCTCTCTCTCTCTCTCTCGCTCTCGCTCTCGCTCTCGCTCTCTCTCTCTCTCTCAAATAAAACTTTCGGCCCGAATTCAATTTTCCCTCTCTTGACGTAAACGACGTGAAGTGAGGAGAGAGAGACGGGCGGCTCCTTCCCGACCCAGGGCTTCTCTCTCCCTCCGATCCGCCGGAATAGAACAGCACCGTCTCGGTGTTCCGAGTTCCTCAAAATAGGCTCTATATCATGAATTAAATTCTTTGTAAAATCAGATGTTCAGAAGCAGTGAGCACCCCTATATAGTCAGAATTATATGATCTTTATATGATGGTATTTATTTAATTTGGGCACCCACGTGCAAAAATATAAATCGGCGGCTGGCCTGGGCATGTATATTGATTGATACTGTCATGTGACTAGTAATCTTGCCATACCTTAGCTTTGGCTGAATTGACGCCACTGCCGTCCGCTCTCACTGGCAGTCAATGGGCAGTTCCACGTTGTGCCTTGCTGGCACACTGCGCTTTTTGTTGATAGTTTGAACATTCTTTTATTTAGTCTTTAAGCACTTTACCTGTGTTGGTTAATACTTTATTATCTTTTTATTCTCACAACAAACTCATTGTCTATTGTTTCTGGTTCCCATCAGTTATATGTTGTTGTATGTTTCTTTATGGTTGTTTTTCAGTGAGTTAGTGAGTGTGTGTGAGGGTGTGTGTGAGAGAGAGAGAGAGAGAGAGAGAGAGAGAGAGAGAGAGAGAGAGAGAGAGAGAGTGTGTGTGTGTGTGTGAGTGAGTGTTGTTACAGTTATTTTACCGCCACCTTGCACCACAGCTTAGTATGTCAGTTTTTACTTTGCCGTATTAACAGACTTCATAATAATCTGATAGTTATCTGAAACCAAAATAACATGATTGGTTGTCTCATGAGCAAGATCAGTACTGCGAAAAGGGACAAGTGCAATTGAGACATTTTCTTCTAGGCTGCAAGCTTTTAACTCTGAAGGTTTCGCATAGGCATGCATAAACAACCAAATCTAAATCTCATAGTTCAGCCATTCCATATTTAACAATTAAGTGCGAGTCTGTTAAGTCTGCGGTATCTACTTTAGTTTGAATCGGATTATGTTCCCGACTTTCTCTCCCTCAAGGAATCACACAAGACTGTAGTTCTAAATTACTAATGGATGTTTTCTATATTGTACTTCATCATTTGTTTAGTCTTTAATAAACTTTTAATCCACCATCAAACTTCATGTGAAACACTAAATGTGCACATTTTTTACCATAAGCTTCATTTACTGATCCATGTCTTGGAATACGCTTCAGTTAACACTCGATATTAGTAGGCTTCAAGAAACATGACTGATATCATAGCATTGACTTTTTAAAACAAAGCTTTGTGGCAAATAAATAGCCTCAACATTTTTTTGTAATCAAATTATTGAAATTACTCGAGTAATCGTTTCAGCCCTACTGTGATTGTCAAATACTGTAATTCCAATATATAATATTGTTTGACTTGTACAGCTCTACAAGGTGAAAGACCAAAGAGGGCTGCTTCTCCAGATGTATCTCCAGAGCCATGGAAAAAAAAGGCCAAGATTGTGGAGGAAAGCGATTCCGGTTCAGAGTCATCAGAGTCTCAGAGTGACTCAGAGCCCTCCATTGGGAAGGCAAGGCAAGGCAAGTTTATTTGTATAGCACAATTCAGCAGCAAGGCAATTCATTGTGCTTTACATACATAAAAGCATTAAAATACAATAAAAGCATAGCAAAAAAATAAAAAAATAAAAGAAAATAAAAAAATAACACATACATACATACATACATATACAGCATTAAAAGCATTGAAATTAAAATACAAGCATAAAAAGGAAATTAAAACATGTTAAGATAAGCTTAGGGGAAGGCTGTAGCAAACATAAAGGTCTTTAATCTGGATTTAAAAGTGGTGAGTGTTTCAGCAGACCTACAACTTTCTGGCAGTTTGTTCCATATATGTGGCGCGTAAAAACTGAACGCTGCCTCTCCATGTTTAGTGGGAAGAAGGAAAGGAAGATCACCAAGAGGACCAAGAACCCTAAAAAAAAATTAAAATGAGAGGTATAGATACAGCTTGGCACGGTCAAACATTTAGGGAAACTGTCTGAGGTCACAATGACTTCAAGGGGGTAATACAGTCAGTAAGAGAATCCAGTCCAGTTCATTTTCTGTGTGTAAGTATGGCAAGGACCTCAGTCTGTTTTTTTGAGTTATTGAACACGCTCCTTTTTTTGGAGATTGTGGTACGCAGGAGGTGTCAGTCATTGTTAGCTGTTCAAGTTTCTCTTTTCTACTGATGTCAGTGGCTTTAGCTTCATGCCAATAAATGTCCAGTTGTCTGGCATCCCTTTTCCTAGTGCTGCCACCCAAATTCATCACAGCATAGAAGAAGACACAAGTTGACATACTGGTAGAACATAAGGAGATGTTGAAGGACCCCAGTTTCTTCAGGAAATAGCCTGTCCTGACCCTTCTTATGGAGTGTTTCAGTATCAGTTGAATAGTCCAGTTTATTGCAAATGTTCTGCCAGGTAATTGTTTTGTCAGCTTGCAAACTTCTCATATAAATGCCTACAAAGTAATGCCTGATGATTTCAAAACTTTAAATATGCACCGTACAATCCGGATATCCTTCCACTGTATGCAAATTGCAAAACAATGTCTAAGATTATTTATAAAGCTCGCAAAGTAAGCATGTTGCTAACTATACCTGATATACTTTATCAGCTGAAGTTTTTGTAGACCTGTAGTGCCTGTTCGTTACTCATTCTAATGAAAATGTTAGTTTATATGTGGATGTAACTTCACCATTGAGTTGCCAGGGACTATTTTAATAGCATGTTACTCTATGATTTCATTTGGTAGAGCAAAGCAGACAATGTTTCTTTTTTTTTTTAAATATGACAGGGTGAGATTGTAGATGAGACAAATGTGCCTGATGCTCCATGCTACAGCATGGGACTGCAAGAGAGACAGCTCCTTCTTATGACATATGCCATACATTTAACATAGAGCGTTCAAGAGAGTTCTTTAGGCTGTGCCTTGGGAAATGGGATGATCTTTTCCACAGTCTGGGTACAGTCACCAGTTGCAGACACTACAGGGCTTCCCCAGTTCCACAGCACAGGGCTTGAATTGTCATTGGCAAACTCCATCTGGACCTACAGCCTTAAGTGCCAGTTACCTCAGCTCTCCTATGACCTGGTCTGGGCAGATTGTGGGGGTGGGATACTTGCTGTGTTTGGAAGCAGTGGTTAGAGGGAAGGAGTAGAGAATAGTGGAAAGTCACTAGTTGGTGTGGGGGTGTTGGTTGTATGGTCAGCAGCAGCAGACATTGGCAGCAGAGGTGTTGCGGCAGTGACAATGGCAGTGACAGTTACTCAACTCAACTCAACTCAACTTCACTTTATTGTCGTTGCACAAGAAACACAAAGTGATTTTTGGCAGCGAAATGTCGTTGCTATGGTTTCCGGCAGTTGGACAGTTGCACCGTACTGGTTGCACCGTCTACATCTTCTGTCTTCCTTGCCAAAGATGTGAACGTCAGTGTCTTTGAAGTAGTGTCCCTTGGAGTTTTTGTCCTTTGGGGTGAACCAATCTCTGTGAAGAAATCTGTTTGTTTCCTGAAGTAGACTAGGATGTGCTTGCTGAAGATTTTCCTTAGTTTCTCAAAGTGAAATGTCTTAGGTTCAATGTGAAACATTCAAACTTCAGAAAAGATGTCCAGGGGCCTACCTGGATCAAAGAGTGTTACTTCTGCTTATGTTCTTCTGTTGTGGAAACTACAAATTCAGAAGTGAATTAACCCTCTAAATCCTCTCATCAGCACATTCCCATTTGAAGACAAGTGAGGCCAACGTGTTTATATTTGGGCTGATATTTTATGTTTTTCTATGTTTTTTCATGTAAAGTAATTATAATTTTTATTCCCCATTAAATGGAATGTTCTCTTTTCTTGCAGTTAAAACCCCTGATGACTCTGTGGATCGGTACAACATGGTTCTGGCCAAAGTTAAAAAGGAGAGAATTAGCAAAGCTGAGGCCTATGCCAGACTTGGAGTTGACCGAAACACAATTGTACAGCAGGCACCAATAGCAGAACTGGCCGTGGCCAATCCGGATCTATACAGTACACTAAGGTCAAGCTTCAAAAGGAAAGATAGCCTAAAGAGATTCGCTGACACCTGCAGGGGCTTCTGTGAGCAGGAGCCCACAGCCTCTGCCATTGTTAAGAGAAAGGATGAGGGAAGCTTGCTTGATATCTTTAAGCATTAAAACCTTTTAAAGATGCAGATTTTTTTTTCTGCCCTGTTTCTGCCCCTATTTTGGGCATTTGTTAGTTTTTCAAGCTTGGATTCTGCTTTCATTGTTCGTGTGCTTAAAATTGGTATGGAAAGCAGTGTTTTCATAGAAAATGTGTATGTGTAGTGTTCATGCACTGATGCGCCTGTTGGCAGTAATCAAAAATAATAAATGAGATATCAGTTTCTTCATTGTTAATAACACTATTCATCAATGTTAAATAAGCACCTGTTTACCACTTCAGTTAAGGGGCCACAAACATGATGAACTCATGAGCACTTAATCTTTGATTCATGTAATATAACAATTTATTTCTTTTTAAAATCACTTCATTCGTCAGTGATAAAGAAGGGTCCATTTACCACTTTAGGTGAGGGGCCACAAACATGATGAACTCATGAGCAATTCACCGTTAATTAATGTAAATTGACTATTTATGCATGACTATAAACTGCATTCACGCATTTTAAAGCACAACCTGTTCATCACTTTACCTGAGGGGCCACAGACATGATTAACTAATGAAAAGATAATGCTTAGCTAATGAGGACATGCCTATATTTAAACAATGTGGATTCTTCGATATTCTCTGAAAATGATCTTAATTAGTTCATGATGAGTTAATGTATAGTTTACTTACCCCTTGGAACACATTTCAAAAACCAAGAAATCACCATGATCATGTGTAATTGATCATTATTCATAATGATTTACCCACTGTACCTAATGCTCAAGATGATTTGTTGTCCATACCTGATGTCATTAATGACAGACAATGAATTCATGAGATTTTCATGTTTAATTAATGCATGAGTTAATGAATTAACTCATGATAATTCATAACATTTAGTTAAAATGAATTAATGTGCAATTACTTTTCTTTTTTCTCCATGACAGTGATGTCCACGATTTTGTCCGACAAACAGTCATCATGATCATGCTTAATTAATCATGATTCATAATGATGTGCCAACCTTACTTAATGCTTTAGATGATGAGTTATTCATGCATTAATTCATGAGAATTCATGTACCCTTATCGTAAAGTGTTACCGAACAGGGCATTCTAAGACCGTTTCCCACAGGACGTACTTGAACGTAACCCGAGATTCTCGCGGGCTAGACCCGGGATTCTCGCTAGACCTGACACAAACTTGAGGCAGCATAAAAACAACAACAAAAAAACATGAGGCAGTCAAAACGGAGTGGAGTGTGGGAGCATTTTAGATTAATTAACGATGAAAAAGACGCACAATGCAAACTCTGTGGTGCTACATTTAAATTCAACAGCTCTACGAGTTCGCTAAGATACCACCTGAACAACTTGCATGTAGCCATTCCGTCGTCTTCACAACCTACAATCGCTGCTGTGGTGGGAAGGCGAGTATGCGACCACAGGAAAGCGGAGGGCATTACTCCGAGAATTTGCGGGATGATTAAAAGAGATATGATGCCAATTAGTACCACTGAGGGCGAGGGATTTCAGGAGTTAATACAATTCATGGAGCCAGGATATAATATCCCTTCGTGAGCGACCATAACTTCCCACTTGGAAGCACGCTACAAAAATAAGAAGGCTAAGCTAAAAACACTGTTATCCGCTGCTAATGTGGCTATGACGACGGATTGTTGGACAGCACTGACTACAGAAAGCTACATCACGATCACTTGCCACTACATTGAAAACGACTGGCAGATAAAGTCGGCAGTCCTTCTCACGGAGAGCTTATCAGAGAGACATACAGCTGATAATTTAGCTGACAAACTGAACCAGGCTGTGGAGTCATGGGGACTCACCGGGCGTGTAATAGCCTGTGTGCACGACAACGCTCGGAACATTGTCTCAGCAAACAACCCTGCACGAGTCAGTTGGAAATCAGTTTGTTGCTTTGCTCATACTTTAAATCTGGCCGTCAATGACGGATTTGCTGCTGCTGGTGTCAACCGAGTAATTGCAGCTGCTGGCAGGTTGGTCAAGCACTTCAATTACAGCACACCAGCAACGAAAGCGCTAGAAGCAAAACAAAAACAAATGCAGCTACCAGCTCATTCAGTCCTGTAAAACCAGGTGGAACTCTGTACATACAATGTTTGGCAGACTCGTAGAACAGCGATGGGCCGTGTGTGCTGTACTATCAGACTGCTCAGAGACCAAGCTTACAGATGCGAGGACGCTGGAGTTGAGAGACGACTTCTGGCAGCTTATGGAGGACATTGCGCCAGCACTGGAGGCTCTCCAATGTGCAACTACTGTAATGTCAGCAGACACTGAGGTATCCATATCCAACACGTACCCCATCACATTTAGTCTGCTTAACATGCATCTCAAGATGGCAAATGGAGACAGCAGCAGAGTGGCGGAATTCAAATCTAAAGTGCGTACTTCGTTGGGTGAATGGATGAAGGTAAGCTATGGTCATTAATTAATTAAACTCTTCGATCACATTTGAGCTATATATATATTAACAGATTATGGGGTGAATAACTTATCACTAGGGATGCACCGATACCACTTTTTTACAAACCGATACGATACCGATACTTTTATTTGTGTACTTGCCGATACCGAGTACCGATACCAATACTTTCTAGATTTGATCTCTATGAAAGAAGTGCAATTCATTTGAAGGCAGATTTTATTTTCTCCTCTGAAGATTATGTCAAGCCTTTAGTAAGGCTATACCAAATGAACAGGCTATTCCAAGCCAAAACTAAACAGAACTTTCTGGTTTTAACAAAAAAGCCTTCAAAGACAAAATGCCATCACGTTAGATAAAATGTAAACATAACCAGATAAAGCGAATAACAACAAAAATAATCCCAAAAAGTGATCAGAACTATTGCTTAATAAGCACATTATCATGTTTCAGTTATCAAAAGTATCCTTCTTTCAAGTACACAAAACCATGTGGCACTATTTCCATGTTTCTTCAGAAAGGATAAACAAATCAACGAACTATGTTGTCAAATGACGTCAAGGTGATCTTTCACTTTATCATACACCTTTGGCAACATCACATCGGTGATGTAGAGGTGACTGGGAATCTCATATATGGGCTCTAGCACTTTTAAAAGACGGCGAAATCCGACATTATCAACAACTGAAAGTGGCTGATCATCGAGCCCTATGAAGTGAGTAAGTGCCTCTGTTATTTGTATTGCCCGTGAGTTGTCTTTGGACATTTTCTCTCGCTTTTGCAAGACGTCATAAGGTTGGCTGCTTCGGTCTTACGCCGCTAGCATTAGTGAACTCTGTGTACTAAGCACTATGGTGCGTCTTAAGATGTTTTATCAGATTGCTTGTATTAAAGGAAGTACTTTCCTTTCCGCCTCTCAACACCGTAGCATTACAGATCTTACACTCTGCCGGATGACACTTCATCTTAAAATATGCCCAAATCGCCGACATGACTTAGCCTACTGTTACGTCTTTTCGCAGCGAACTTCACACACACAAGCCTTTGGCAGAATCTCAACAACAGTAGGACAACTCATCTCTGCATACGGCCGGTTTGATGTAGGCTACTGGTATAGTGGTATCGGTGCGTGGTATCGGCAATTAAAAACAAATACGAGTACGAGTATTTTAATGAAGTATCGGCCAGATACCCAATACTGGTATCGGTATCGGTGCATTCCTACTTATCACCGACACATTGTCACAGTGTAAACTGCGTTTTTATGCAGTTGTACCCTTGTCATGTCAAACCTTATTAAATGAAACTCTGATGCTAGCTTTCTCCTTTATTTAATTTTAACAAGTTGTGTCTGAAGACCTCACATCAAGAACACCAATGATAGCAACGATGCTGGACCCTCGGCATAAGCACCTGGGATTTCTAAGCCCAGCAAGCAGGATCTCAGCTCATTCCAAACTGCTTGAACTGGCTATGGCAGAACATGTGGACTCCACATCAACAAATGAAGCCACCACTGGAGATGATGTGCCAGTCCAGGGAGCTGCACTTCAGAGACACACTTCTGCTATGACTCTTCTACTGGGTGAAAACTATACCACCAGCAGCAACGATGACATAGAAAAGGAAGTGGACATGTTTCTGAAGGATGCCTCACCACTCCTTGATTCCAGTCCCACAGAATGGTGGAAAGTCAATGAAGGGAGATTTCCGAGGCTGGCAAATGTGGCACGACAATATCTTTGCATACCGGGCACGTCTGTCCCATCTGAACGTGTATTCTCAGCAGCTGGCCTCACTGTAAACAGGCTGCGCACACGACTTACTCCTGACCATGTTAATATGCTTATTTTCTTGAACAAAAATAGAGGGGTCTAGGTCAGAAGCCTATTCAAAACACATTGAGACAGGAATGTTTTTGTTTCAGGAGAGGTAGCCTATATCTTCATTTGACTGTTCTAAGGGACGCCCTCTAATGTTACTGTCACCTTCCTCAGGGATGATTTAAGTTGTGTTCAGAATATATTTGAAGTTTCCAGGGTTAGTAATCTTACTGTTACCTTTCTCAGACCAAGGGGGATTATAAATGCTGCTGCTAATGTTTCAAGTTTTTCATAAGGTTTACCAGATTATTGTATGTAGGCTTAATATTGTGTAGGCTAGGCCTACCCATATTGTTTAGATTTCTATTTAAAATGTATTTTATTTTGCTTAATGTTTCACATGCAACAGGTGAGCCAGTGCACAATTATTTTTTATGTATTTTAATTTTCTGTGCATAATTTATTTTGTTAAACTACATAAATGCCATTATCTGCACAGTATCCCAACTGGTACAATAAAACATCAATTGTGCAATATAACATGAATTTATATTCAGTAAATAAGCAATATTTTTTGCTTTTCATGTTAAAGACACTATTGCTACCGTGAGAAATTTACATTCTCAGGAAAAAAGCCGCTTATCAGTTAATTGTTAATCGATCGATAAGGTCAATCAACTAATGATTAATGAATTAATCGATAATTTGCATCCCTAGTCGACATGCAGAGGAATCTGCTGAGGATGGTGCAAGATCGACTCTGTTCTCCTCCACCTACACCACTGGACCAAAGTTTCCTGCCAGTCAGGGATGCTGTGGCTCTTTTGGCTCTGGATGAAGACATCAAGACAAAGCCAGAGAGGAGAAGAGACTTGGTATTAGAGGAGAAGAGATTTGGTATCATTGCTTTTATCAGTATCTGGATCAGATTGTTTTCTGAAGAGTTTTGTTTCTTTGCATTTTTGCGCAAATACATCCAGGGTTCACACTGAGTTTTTATCTAAAATGTGGACATAATTTTATGCCAAAAGAGGCATTTAGTTAAATCTAACATTTAGTTAAATCTAAAAATGTTACCATTCGTGGCTTCTTCCATCAACATTTTTTACATAAGAAAAATAGAAATTGGCGGCACGGTGGTGCAATGGTTAGCACTGTCGCATCACAGCAAGAGGGTTCTGGGTTCGAATCCACCTGGGACCCGGGACCTTTCTGTGTGGAGTTTGCATGTTCTCCCCGTGCTTGCGTGGGTTCTCTCCGGGTACTCCGGCTTCCTCCCACAGACCAAAAACATGCAGGTTGGGGATTAGGTAAAATTGGTGTCTCTAAATTGACCATAGGTGTGTATGTGAGTGTGAATGGTTGTATGTCTATATATGTTAGCCCTGTGATAGGCTGGCGACCTGTCCAGGGTGTACCCCGCCTCTCGCCCGTTGCAGCTGGGATTGGCTCCAGCCCCCCTGCGACCCTCGTAGAGGATAAGCGGTTACGACAATGGATGGATGGATGGAAAATAGAAATTGACCCAAGATCCTGAAATGTATGAGCACTACTAACTACATGGCTCCTAGAGGGTTAAAAGAACAAACCACCCGTGTTGTGGATGAACTGCCCCGGCTCCAATTGCAACATTCATATTTTCAAAACTTAGTATTTTTCCAGGTGCTGACACTGGGCCTTGCTGGGGGCGTGAACCTCAAAGACACCGTTTGGAGGGTCATGAAGCAGCTCATCCAGAATGACCTGGCCTGCAAAATTAATTGGACCGGCCTCAATGGCTAAATGGCATTCCAGAGCCTAGAAATCAAGAATGTTGTTACAGGTAAAAGTTGTATGACATTGGATTGTGTTGATTAAATGTTGCTTAGGGTAAGATTCCCGCAGCATCAGATCTTCGACACGTTTTAACTGATATCTTGCCATTAGGGATCTTTGTGTACTGTTTGTAGCCAAAAGGTGAAAGAAAAAATTACAGGTTACATGGTGGAGATTTCACGGTAGAGGTGAGACTGAACATTGATGTAGACAGTAATTTTGTGCCACTAAAGATTGTACATCTCTTTTGCAAGCCCCGTGGAACACAGACAGGAGCCTTACAAAGATAACGCTATGCCTGTTTAACTCCGTAGTGGTAAAGAAACTGTATAAACAAGTGTAACAGAACGCTGTCCCTTTCTTCTGACTTCCGTCAAAGTCCAAAAGAGTATTATTGTTGTTGGAATAGAAATTAGTTCGACAATCGACTATTTTAGTCTGTCATAGACACAGAAAGTCTGCAGAGGAATGGGACTTTCTTAGGCCTTTAAGTTTTTAAAATGCTCAGATTTTCATCCTAGGTCTTCAATTGCATTTAGTCAAATTAGTTCTGTGTGATTTGGTTATTTTTGGCATTGACTGTCTTTAATATCAATCATCTGTTATCAATCATCATCGTCTTTTAAAAGTCTTACATTTAAACTACTAAAACCTGCCCTGATATCTTTAATTGTTTATTTTGCTAGAGGCCATCAGGAGAAATCCTGGATGCAGAGAAGCCACTAACCAGGAGGTGGAGCTACTCTTGAGGCGTTGGCTGTATTTGGCTGGTGACCGAGAGGGGGGGAGGAAGAGGAGAAGTCACTGTAACAGCACAGTCCTCCACGACTAGCCACCTACCAACACACAGAGTCAGCACTAACAGCACATTTCACTTCGGCTGGCCACACTTGGTTCATGGACTTGGAGCTCTCTCTCTCCATCTCTCTCTCAGCTCCTTACCTGCCCATCCCACAGCTCCACACACACCACCTTGCACATGCCTCAACACAAAACCACCTAACCTTACCATCTTCTACCAACACACACACACACACACACACAGCCCCTATAAGTACAGGCCAGCCCAAAGAAATGGACCAATAAGGCCTTGAGTTCACATAATGTGCCTATATCTGCCCAACCAGCAGCAGAGATGTTCCTGAGAGGACCAACACACACACACATACACACCTGAGATTACACACCCACTGTGTTTTGTTTCTCCCTCTCACTTTATTTCAAAACATTTGTTTTAATGTTTAAATAAATCTTTTTGGTTAATGTAATTGAGTTGTAAAAAAAAAAAAAAAGTATTTTTATATGTTGAGATATTTAGTTTATCTGATTTGTTATATTGTGATTGACCGGATTGTAAAATAAATGCTAATTTGCAGCAGTTATGACTTTCCTGGTTTGATTCTTGTAATTGTATGGTTGCTTTCTGGCATAGATGCGGGATAAATATGGGCCAATATGGTTGTTTTAATATAATCTTGCAGAGTTATGGCCTGTGCTCGGGAGAATTCTGGCTTTTCTGTGGCGATCTTATGGCATAGTTGTGGCATGAATATGGGCCGATTTAGGGTCTTCTGGCTCACGTATGGTAAGGCGTCAGCACACTGTCTACAGTCATTGGCATTCTTCTGGCAGCATTCTGGCGTGATTTTGGCAAAACTGTTTGGGCCGGTCTTGGCCCTGCATTCCAGGCGGTATGGTTGCCAAAACTAAGAACAGTGTTTGGGCCATAAAAGACCCAGAACAATTTTGCTATCTGGGCTGTTATGATGTCAAGGTCATTTTTGATGTTCATATATTCAATAAGGCTAAAAAATAGCCTAACTATTACCTAAATGCTGTTCTGTAATTATTCTATTTATTTCTATTACGTTAATCAGCACATGGACCGTCTAAAACATTCTAGATTTCTAGCCATTTCCACACTTTTCTAACGGCGCGCCCCCTACTTTCCGGGGAGGGGGGGGAGTTAAAAAAAAAAACGCAGTTGTTGACCACAACACAGACACGGCATTGCATTGATTAGAGTATGAACTAGATCTATTTACAGCGCTGTAGCTTTAATTACTTCTGCTCTAGTCTGGCCTCTTGGGCATGATGTCATGCTCAGCCAATCGGACATTTCGCCCGCAAACCAGGTGACTGGTCCAGGAAAAGGGTTATCCTACGAGCAACCCTACGTCTATGGACCAACTGTATCAATGCGACCAACGAGGCTACGATGATACTGAAGCTCAGTTCAGTTATCGTCAGTCACCACCACACTTACCTTACAAATTGCTGTGCATTACTTCTCTACGCTACCTTCAGTTGTATTTGTTCTTGAAACTTGTGTGTGGAGGACTACAGAGATCTTGGATACACTACTACATCGCTACACTAGGCTACGGTGATGGTCAATATTGATCAACGGGGGAAGCAGCTGCTAAACTAAGCGCTAGGTGCGTTCGTAGGGCTACAGAAAAATGCTACTTGGACAAATGTGTGTAAACAATGATCCAACAAGCTAAGGTACATGTTAGAGTATACAGTTTGAGAGAATGAGATGTAATTTTTAATCGATTCAATAAAAACAATGTTGTCATATCACTGTGTGCTTATAGACTAAATCACTGTGTGTAAAAAGACGCTACTTGCAGTCCAATCAGCTTGAATGAAACCACCCGAAATCACTACACAGCACCTAACCACGCACCTAACATAGTAACAGCTTTTTTGTTACTTTTTTTTTTTATTATTATTGGACTATCTTATATCGTAATATCCCACGTGAAAACGTGCGTGAATAGTTGGCCTCTGGAATTTTCAAAATTGTCTCAGGGAACCCAGCCCGAAACCAGTTTTTTTTTTTTTTTTTTGGAACCCCACTTTCAAACGCTTTCCGGCGCCGCTAAGAAGGATGGCAGGTTTGATAGGCTATTGACACAATGCACGTTTTATTTTTCTTACCATCCTTTTAATATCATTATGTTTCGGGGGGTGGTGACTGTATGTGTGTGGGACTGTTCGTTACCTGTTGCCCCTTGATGACTGATGTGGATGTCTGTCTTGCACACGGTGCAGAACGCGTGATGAGGTTTGCCGGATATGTTGAGGCAAGGGAATCTCTTCCGATAGCTGTCAAGAAATTGTTGTGATTTCCTAACGTTTTTTTTAGGCGGTTCAGCCATGACACGCAAGCCTACAGTTTTCGTCTGGGGTCGGTTATCTCCCTAGCCTGGCTTGTTCGAGGAGAGGCACTGAATTGAACTTCACGCGCGAAACATTTGGCTAGGAAGGGCAGGTGGGCGGAAGGTTAAAATGCAGCGCTCTGATTTGCCGAAAGCTTTTCACTCCACTACACGACGATTGCTGTGGCTCAGTTCGGCAGAATCAACTTCATAGATTGCATAGAAAGTGAAACCAGCGAAATGCGAGATGCACCAAATTGCGTACCGGGAGAGCAGCGAATCGTACAAGCGTACTGAAGGGTCAAAATGCATGCTGAGTACGGTAAATGCGTACATGTTGGCAGGTGACTTCTTGACTCAAAACAGCATTTCACTAACATATTATAATGTATTTTTCTCTCTCTCTTTATTAATCAGTTGTATGATGAGGTAGACTGCATTCATCCTGCCCCAGTTCCAGTAGACAGGCGCATCAGAGAGAACTTAACTTCCCTGCTTCCTAAACTTATCCAAATGGTGAAGGACACATAACCACTTAAAAGTCTACTTAGATGCAAAACGTGATGCCCTGGCTGTGGACCATGCAGGTACTGATTATACTGATGGTGCAAAACACGGTTTTGACACTATTGGATCATTTTTTATTGCCAATTTGTTGAATTAAACTTAAACTGATACAGCAAACTTGTTTTGTCAACCAAGGTTTTGAGAGCAGTTTGTTCTTTTTAAATGACTATACAGGTTGTGTTGTATCATACAAATCTTGTGTTGATGTTCCAAATCAGTTGTAAATGTACTACACTGCCCCAGGGGTCTGTGTTAGGCCCTCCGTTGTTCATCATCTACCTTCTCCCACTTGGCACTATCCTCAGACGACATGGTGTTCAATTTCACTGCTATGCTGATGACACCCAGCTCTACTTTTCAACCAAACCTACTGCCACTCTTCCGCCAGCTGTACTTACTGCCTGCCTCCATGACATCAACGTATGGATGACACAAAATTACCTGAAGCTGAATAGCAGTAAGACTGAGCTGCTAGTGGTTGGCTCCAAATCAGCGCTTGCTAGGATGGAACCTTTCACCATTTGTGTTGATGGCAGCACCATCCCTTGCTCCAAACAGGTCAAGAGCCTTGGTGTCATACTGGACAAAACAATGTCATTCAGTGCACATTCATTCAACAACACATCTAGAAGTGCCTTTTTTCATCTAAGGAACATTGCACGGCTTCGCCCAGTGCTCACCCAGCAGAATGCAGAAGACCTTGTCAATGCATATGTGACTTCCCGCCTTGACTACTGTAATTCCATTCTGTCTGGAATCCCAAATAAGCTACTCCACCGGCTCCAACTCATCCAGAATTCTGCAGCAAGGATTATAACATGCTCCAAATCCACTGACCATATAACACCATTGCTCATGCAATTACACTGGCTTCCAGTTGCCTACAGAATTCAGTTCAAGGTCCTGCTCCTGGCATATAAGTCCCTTCATAACAACGCCCCTACCTACCTCACTGACCTCCTGGAAGCTTACACTCCTGCCCGTTCACTGAGATCCTCCTCAGCAGGCCTGCTGCATGTCCCTAAAATAAACCTCAGCACTATGGGAGAGAGGGCTTTCAGCTACATCGCCCCCAAGCTGTGGAATTCACTGCCAGACTGCATCAGACACTCCGACTCAATGACTGACTTTAAAAGTAGTCTGAAAACTTTTTTCTTCAAGAAAGCTTATGGACTGACTCGCTGATGATATTTTTCATTTTTCATTTTTATTTTCATTTTTATGAGATTTTTAGAACCTTGTGAAGTGACCTTGGGTGTTTTGAAAGGCGCTTTAAATAAAATGCATTATTAGGGACCGAGCCTGTGAAACAGGACGAGGTCCCTTTTGAAATTGTTATTATTATTATTATTATTACACCAAAGTTGAATTTGTCTATTTGTATGTGTTTTTTCAAGCCATTGACATCAGGGGTGGACTTCTCCTCCTGCCTTCGATCTTTAAAGAGAAAATCAAACACTTGTTCATTCTTGGACAGGTAACATGATATAACTGTTGCTTGAGACACAATATGTGATGGCTTTGGTTTGCCACTACTGACCATCTTCCATGTATCATGTTTTTCTTTCTTTACTGCCTCTTTGCCTGTTAGAATGAGCCAGCTACCCCATACCCGACTATTAGGCTGAGGGACCATGATTGGAAGACTGCTGTTGTTGACAGACCTGAAACCATCATCGAAGTTGACAGCGTTAAGGTGTGCTCCTGTATTGGTGTCGAAGAGGCTTTCCGAGCAGTGTTTTGCATGTACTTCGTTTTCAATATGGAGTGCCCACTTGAAAAACAAATTCATAATTTTTCAGAGGTGCATTGCACAGATAGTGGTGGCTGGAGACAAGCTCTTGACACCAGTGACTCGCCTTTTTAACCTCCTACACTGAAATGCCGCCATTACATCAGTGTACAAAGTGTCGTCGCAGAACTTTCACTCTTACTAAACTTATTCAGCATATTGGACTTGTCCATGCCCATGAATCTAATTTCATTATCACCTGTGGCTTAAAAGACTGTCAGTTAGACCCCATGGAAGACCCAGGACACGCTGGAGAGACTATGTCTCTCGGCTGGCCTGGGAACGCCTCGGGATCCCCCAGAAAGAGCTGGACGAAGTAGCGGGGGAAAGGGAAGTCTGGGCTTCCCTGCTTAGTCTGCTGCCCCCGCGACCCGACCCCGGATAAGCGGAAGAAGATGGATGGATGGATGGATGGATATACTTACTTGTGCATATTTCCATACCACCTTAAGTTATTACTGGTGTGTACCCTTGAAGGACAGATTAGTACCTTTTAAGGGTACTATGTGGTAATGATTTGTACAGGTACATCTCAGTCATTGCAGGTACACATGTGTACCTTGTTAGGTACAAATGACTAGGGTACAGAAAGGTACCCGCAAACATAGGTACATTATTGTTCTTCAAAAGGGTACTGCCCCAGCGACAAGCATTTGTACCGACTTAGGTACATACTGGTACTTCCATTTCTTAGAGTGTATGCTTGCTGACACAGAGCAGTATTTGGCTATTTGCTTAGATTTCTTCTTATTAAGTCCAGCGATTTGCAATCCTCTAACACAGAGTCTATGAACATGTCCAAGGCTACCATAAATAAGTACAACCAGTTTTGTGCTATAACCACTTACTGAAAGAGCATGGGTTAATGGCTGGTATTTTAACAATTTTTCAGAGAAACACAGATCCATGTACATGTCAAAGCAACAACCCACTTCCAGAATCACAATATTTTTTAAAAGATCATCAACAACAACAATGTCAGGAGTGTTTGGAGAGTCTCTAAGAACACTTTCTAGCAAGTTGTCATTCAAGTGTGTGAACCAGTTAATTTGTATTTTTTTATTTGTGTGTATTACACTTTGTCCATATATCCTGCGTAGTTCGTTGGCTGTAATATCGACAATGCGATCGTGTCGGGCTATGTAGAGTGCTTTATATGCTGGGCAACTGTTCATTATGTGCGCGGTCGATTCTATTGCGCTATCATTGTGTAGTAGACAAAATGGTTCAAGACGTTGTGGATACCACAGAGAGGTTATACTGAGTGGGGAGTGCTTGAAGCCTAGCTTTAATCACAAATTCTTGAATGCTGGCGTTAACAGATGGGTTATGTAGTGCCGAATGTGAAACCGTCCGGTGCACGCACTGTAGGCATGTGAGTTTACCTTGGAGGTGCAGGTTCACCCAGTAATTGTGCTGCTGCGAATGGAAGTGTTGGAGGATCTCGTACCGTCATGTCCGGCTGTTCAGCTTTTTGCTGGTTTCGTCATGATGTAGAGTCGCTTCAGCATGTGTTACCAGTCTCAAACTGCTAATTGAGTAACTGCAGTAAAAAAAAAATATTTTTATTTGGGTTCACTCTTCACTCTCCTGGATGGGATCCTGGAAAACAGATTTATGATGCGAGTGAGTAAAGGAGTGAACCACCATTTCCTCTCTGAATCTCCGTCTCTTTATTGCACAAATCACAATATAAAACAATAAACATTCCCCTGTGTTATGTATGTTTTAACAAATCAATGCCGTTGTCTTTACATCTTCAACATCTTCTTTACATCTACCTTTCTGTAGGCAACATCTCACTAACACACACATTAACAGAAACAATCATATATTTATAAAAATAACTATTACTTTCTCTTAAGTGCAATAACAAAGGTAAATCATGTTTTCATCCATATGGATGTATATCTGCTCCCCACTCAAGAAATTGACCTTATTATTAATGTAATAATATAAATCAGAAACTGTCTTTGGGTTTAAATTAGTTTTCAAATGACTTGAGTCAAAACATGAAACAGACACACACACACAGGTAAAAATCATTCAACTTAGTGTGTCCTTACTCACAGACACCAATATAACTTAATAGAATAAACTTACTTTCATTTAACATTAACTACTTTTCTCACGTGTCAATATGCAACAGGAACCAAAATAAAGTGTCAGGGAAAGAGAGTGCTAACACACAGAATCATACACAATCACGTATTCACCTGCTAAAATAACCGTTAGTGCCGCTATCCACAAAACTCGTACTTATCGCGATTATAAATGCGGCTCGTTAACTCAGATACACACACACATCAAAAACTCCACGACGGACTCATTACAGCTATAACACGTCACGTTTTCATAAAGTTTTTTCCATGTACCAACCTGGAAAACAGATTTATGATGCGAGTGAGTAAAGGAGTGAACCACCATTTCCTCTCCGAATCTCCGTCTGAGAGAAGAGGGGGGGGCGGGTCCCCTTTAGGCACCGTGGTGTAACGATAACTGCTCTTTGGCGTCGCGCGTTTTCCTTTTTTCCCACATTACACTTTAGACTTTACAATAAAATATTCCGTTATTATTAAACATCTGGCTGGCTGTTACCTAAATTAATAAAATAATATCACACTTAACACTTAACATATGAATAATGGATTTTAAGATTCAAGATTCAAGAAGTGTTTATTGTCATCACATCCAGGACATGACGAGTTGCAATAGCTGCCACAATAGTAGTGCAGTCGATTTTTGTTTTTAAAACAAAACAGTAAATGGAGAAGGGTAGAAAAGATAAAAGGCCATACAAATAGCGATATGGCCCACACATACTTAAAAACAATGCAGACACACATACGGAATGACAGAATGTTGGAATGACGGTAAACAAATTGTTATTAAAGTGAATATAAAGTTATGAGATAAGATAAAATAAAAATAGAAAATCAAAAGGGACCTGTAGATAAATATAAAGTGGCGATATGAAAGTGACAATGTAAAGGTGACAGTGCGTATTGTGAGGGTGAGGTAGTACGGTGAGGTGCTGAGTTCAGTAACCTCGTGGCCCGCATGGATAGATTTATCTATCATTTACAAGTATCCTCTCATTTAGGTGTATCACACATGCACATTTAAGTCCATAATTAGTTCCTCGCTGATGTTTTCCGCTTGTGTGTATCCAATTTAGCTGTATGTTATTGCTGCTACACAGATCGTTCAGATCAGGCCAATCTAACCGCACTCCAAATCCTGTGGCCCTGGTGTCCAGCTTCCCACTGGGTTTCTTTCTGAAGCCCAGGAAACCTGGTTCTCCGCGAGGGGCAAGGGGGATCTTGCGTTTTCTTAGGTCCAATAGCAACGAGCCCCGAGCCGTTACTCGCACAGTCGGGTCGTCGTTATTTAACATAATAGCTATAGGTGACTTATTCTGGTGGCTGTATAAATCCATTCAATATTGGGGACTCCGAGTCCCCCGTCTGATTTGTTCATGAAAATAATACTCCTTGTTTTGTGTGTGTTAAGATTAGTCCATTTCCTCACCAGCTGCACTGTCTTATTGTTTAGTTCTTTCAAATGTTTCTTGGCGATGTGAACATTGGCAAACAGGTGTTGGATTTTGGAGAGGGCTATGTCCCAAACTGCCTGAAGTTTCATACAGGTTGGCAAGGGGCATTGGTCTATCAGTTCCAATCTGGCAGAATACTCATCACAGATATCTCTCACCTGTTCCTGCCATTCGCCCGCCACATTAAACTTGTGACCAAGGTAGCTGTAGGTTTCGTGTCTTCCAAACACTCGAATATCACTGCCAGCTATTGTGAATGAGGGAGGGTGGTCGTATTTGGCCCTGTACCGCCTATTGCCTCCGCTGCGCCGTTCGTAAAACACTGCACATTAGTCCTGCAGCCAAATGCCATAATTTAGGTGAACCTGGTTTTGTCGGTTAAAGTTTTTTTTTGTGCTGTATCTTGTTGCCAAGGGGTAACTCAATAAGATTAGAGAGGGTGCCCGGTGATATCCCTTGGGCAACTCTCAATATTGAGCCTTTCTTGTTCAATGTCCTGAATATAAGGTGAGATACTACAGGTGAATAGGGTAAAAAAAATTAACAAGTAGATATTACTATGAAACTTCACCAGTTGATTACTTAGATCAATATGAAAAATAAATGTATTATAAGTTTTCTGTAATTTAATGTTTGGATAAGCAAATTAGGCATGATGTAATTAAATATGCGCTGATTTGCGTAAACTTTAAAAAGTAAAATCTGAACATTGGATAAAGCCAGTTTCATTTTTTTTATTTTGTTGACATATTAGATGAAAAGTATTTTACACAGGGAATTCTGGATCTCTCATTTAGTTATTCAGTAGGCCTAAATCAGAAAATACTGCCAATAGCCTTTAAAAAAAAATCAATTTTCGCCATGTTTTTAGGAATGAAATGTCATAGAAATCAAGCTAAGAATAATATATTAACAAATCCCTCAGTGAAAACCTTCTAAATATGGTTAGGTATAAGATTGGAAAGTTTGGTATATGTAGATGCTCCTGAAGTGGAGATTTTGTTCTCAGAGTGAGGGCTGTTCACACCCATAACTATCATGAAATATCATCAAAATCATGAAAAAATAGGAAATACCTCTCATTTCAAGGTGAGTACTCATATCAAATGCAAATCAACTCAAATAAAATGTACTAAAACACAGTTTTCTGTGTGATAGTTATTCAGACAGTACTTTACAATTTGGAAAATGTAACCCTTTTCTATGTCAATTAACAAATTTATGTATTTCAGATAGAGGTCGACCGATAGTGAATTTTTAAAGGCCGATATAATAACGATAGTTTGGAGCAGGAAAAAGCCGATAGCCGATTAATCGCCCCTCCCCCATGTGCGCTGTGTGCAGAGCAGCCCCTCCCCTCAGTGATCAGAGAGACAGACAGCAGCGCAGGCCAGGGAAGGAGCAGTTTAGGGCTGCTCGATTATGTCAAAAATGATAATCACGATTATTTTGATTGATATTGTAATTGTGATTATTAAAGACGATTATTCATTGATTTAAAAAAATAATAATCTAAAAATGTTTTTGATGGTGCGACTCAAACATAGGTCCGTTGTGGTGGCAAAATATAATGCTGTTGACACTTCTCTTGCAACTTTTCCACGACATTCGTCATAAAGGGCAGGCAGCGCAATTCTACCGAAATGGTGACGTGGTGGTAACACATACCGCTTGTCCAATGTGTTTATCAGTTTATTGAACGCCGGGTCGCTAACGGTGCTGATAGGGCACAAGTCTTTGGCAATCATGTATGCAGCACACCATTCATCTGGCAACTGCATCTGTTAGAGCTACAAGGGGTTTCACTCTTACAGCCACATCTGATCATCTCCAAAATATAGTCTGGTGCAAGTTTGACATTTTCTGGTAGACTCGTTGGGCTCAGTAGCTTATTGCTTATGTCTTTTTTCCATCCATATTCTTCAGGGTTCAGTCTTGGAGGAGGATTTATATTGAGTGTTCGCCACAAGACTGCTTGAAAGTGGGCCCTCTTCACATTTTCAATAAATGCTTCTGTAGTTGGTGGAAGAGCAGCCAAATTTGCTGAAGATGTATGACATTTTCCATTCTTTGCTCCCCATACTACCAACCTTGTGTGTGACATGTTCCTGCTGTTCTTTATGCCATAACAGGCCGATATGAAAATTGATTTTTTAAAGGCTATTGGCAGTATTTTCTGATTTACTGAATAACTAAACGAGATATCCATAATTCCCTTTGTAAAATACGTTTCATCTAATATGTCAACAAAATGAAAAAATAATTTTGAAACTGGCATTATCCAATGTTCAGATTTTATTGTTTAAAGTTTATGCTAATAGGTGCATATTTAATTACATCATACCTAATTTGCATATTATAACATTAAATTACAGAAAACTTGTAATACATTTTTTTTTCATATTCGAGTAAGTAATCAACTTGTGAAGTTTCATAGTGATATCTGCTTTTTTTACCCTATTCACCTGTAGTGTCTCGCCTTATATCTAGCACATTGAACAAAAAAGGGTTAACATACGGAATTGCCCAAGGGATATCACCGGGCACCCTCCTAAATCTTAAAGAGGTACCCCTAGTCTACTAGATTCTGCAAAAAAAAAAACTTTAACCGACAAAACCAGGTCTGACCCCATGGCTGCTGCACTACATTTGGTGTTCTTAACCTCAAGCCCAGACCATTGCAGGAAGCGATCGGTGTTTGACAGCATGTTGGTGATTACGCTCTCTTCTCTTGATACGAGGAGGACGGCATCGGCAAAGGCCTGGACAGGGTTCAGCGATGTACTACCGGGCGGGGCGAGGAGGCATAGCCATTTCAGCCAATGGTTTAGAGCCACTATGAAATTCACAGCACTCCAGGGGCATCCCGTTTCAATCCCAACCTCAAGTTTGACGGGTTTTGTTAACTCGTGTCCGCATATCACTTGTAGAAAATAATTTTCATACACATCCTTAACTAGCTGAATGTATTGTTCCGGCAGATGTATTTCCTCGAGGGAATGCAACATTACGCAGTGAGGCAGAGAACCAAAAGCGTCACGAAAGTCAAGAAACACCGCATAAAAGCGTGAAGACTCATGTTTAAAGTCATCAATGGCTGTTTTCAGACAGAATACGTGTCCATTCATTCCTTGCCTCTCTATGTATGCTTTTTGGTTAGGTGAAAGTGTCCCGGAATCCACAAGCCAGGGTAAAATACGGTTCAAAATGCACTTCATGTATATGGTGGGGAGTAGTGATATATCTCTCCAGGTGGATGGATCCTCCGGGATGTTATTCTTCCTGGGAATCCACAGACGATAGCTCCCTTCCAAGAGTCGGGAACTTTACAATTGACTAAGCAGACATTAAAAATCTGCGTCAGGGCCATTAATGAAAACTGTTTTGTTGCTTTAAGCACTTCATAAGTCACACCGTCTAGGCACCACATGCCTTGTTGTTCGGTAGGCTGCTGAGGACCTTGGCAGTCTCCTCTGTGGTGAAGTCAGATGTTATGGGGTGACCGTTCGGGTTTTCCAGGTCAAGGGTGCCACACCATGGGGTGCTGCTTGTCTGCTGGTGCGTCTCCCCTAACTGGCATTTTGCTGTGTAGTATGCATAGACTTTGTCTACATCAGTTATTGTAGGAGGGGGCTCTGGATAGGTGCTATGATTTAGGATGGCGTCTATTGCTTTGTTTCTACGGTGTTTCCAGAGATAAGCTAGTTCGTTTTCGCTCACCGCTCCGGGCTCTCTGGCACTGCTGGGCCTTGTCGCTCTGCCGAGCGCAGAGACTGGATGGTTCCTCGTACGACGCGCAGCCTTCGCTCTATCCATTCGGTGAGCGTCTCTGGGTCAGGTGTCGGTGGTAGTAACCTGCAGAGAGGACATTTCCGTAGGATCCTTGCGGTGTACTTTAACAAGGGTACTCCAAGCGGCTTTCTATCTCTGTGGGTTGCGGTGTATGCTCCATTCCTGTAGTATACTCCACTTAGGATGGTTTCATCCAAGGAGTTTAATCCAATGGCGCGCATTGTTTCCAGTGATTCGTATGGTTTGCTGGTCATTGATTAATTTAACGTCCAAGGTTTTTCTAAATTCTCTCTCCTGTGCTTGAAAGTACATCCAGTCCTGATCAGAGAGTGGACGATTGTATTGTTCAAAGTTTGTCCAGGCGTTCCGATGGTTATTTTCAGGACAATCAGCTGTCGGGTCATGGATCCGCCATCCAAGGTTATAGATCTTACCACTTTTTAGCGCACCGGCAGTTACGACAGGTGTAGATGTTAGATTTTGTTTGTTCGTGCAGCATACCAGCGTGCAGCCTACCGGCGTGACGCATGCGTCACCACACACACACACACACACACACTAAAACAATTGTCTCTCAATGCATTGAGTATTTTATTTGTTCAACAGTATATTGTCTGTTACATCAATGTTTTTTGCACTGATCATTGTCAGTCCTTCATTGTTATTTGCTGTGATGAATTACCAAATGGCCCATCTATTTGTGTGTATGTGGGCGAAATTTTGATACACATATTTATAAAAAAATTAAATCTATTTACATATTGTAAAGTTATTCCAAAATGCAATAACATGATTATTTAATACTATTGTGGTATTGGCACTGAATGATTGAAGGGTAAAAGAGTTCAAAAGCAAAATTCTGCACTATGGGGGGTCCCCGGCCCCAGATAGTTTAAGAACCCCTGGTCTGCAAGGAGGGGGAGGCGAAGTGGCAGTGGTTGTTGGGCTGCCAGCAGCAGTAGCAGCAGAGTCAGGGGGCAGGAGCCGCAGTATCACTTAAGGCTGAGTTATGGTTCCGCGTAGTGATCACGTAGTGATCACGCAATGGCCACGCAGTTGCTTGGACGCAGTCATGAGACCGTGATGGTTCTGCGTGGGGTTTACGTGTCAAAATGCAATTCAATGCCACACCGGTAGAGGGACCAGAATGACTATTCTGGTCATTACATACGGATTACTAGCGAGTTAAAAAAAAAAGTTTACAGAAATTAAGGCAAAAGTTATATGTATATATGTTGTCGCCAATAAGTCGAAGCATTTATCACACCGTGGGGGTGTTTACGAGTGGAAACGAACGAAGCGATCTCCAGCGAATGTAGTTCACGGACCAATCACAGCCAAAGCCACTGCGTTGGTGTTGCGTCACCTCGGCGCGCGTCTAGGATTTTTGGGAGGTGCACGTCAGGCCCTTGCAGTGGACGCAAGGGGGGTCCGCAAGGACATAATGGGTCTGTAAGCCCCCCAGCGTTGCGTCAACACGGAAGCATAAATTAAGCATAATCCAGCCTTTATTGAAGAAAAGGTTCAGTTCATTGTCCCGAGCCACCCCCCGCCCTCCAACCCCATACTACCAGTCTTCTGGAAGCCAGTGATGGTTCTCATACCACTCCACACATCCCTTGTGTTGTTTTGCTGGAGCTTCTTCTCCAGCTTTCTCCTGTATCTCTCTTTTGCCTCCTTAATTTTGACTTTGAGTACCCCCTGTACTTTGCTCAGCTCAGCATGGTTGCCCTCTCTGAACGCCCTCTTCTTATCGTTCATGGCCTTGATGTCCTCGGTGATCCAAGGTTTGTTATTTGCGTAACAGGTGACTGTCAACGCCGGGACATAGCAATCCACACAGAAGTTAATGTAGTCTGTGATGCAATTTGTGAGCCCATCAATGTCTTCCCTGTGAGGCTCACAGAGTGCAGGCCAGTCAGTCACCTCAAAGCAGTACTGCAGTGCCTCATAAGATTCCTCTGACCACTTCCTCCCAATTCTTGTGGTCACAGGCTTCCTCTTCACCATAGGCACATAGCAGGGTTTGAGATTAACCATATTGTGATCTGACCTGCCCAGAGGGGGGAGAGAAGATGAGATGTATGCCTCCTTAATGTTGGCATACATCAGGTCCAGGGTCCTCTCCCCTCTGGTAGGACAGCTCACGTACTGCTTAAAAGTCAGTAGAACTCTATCCATGGTGACGTGGTTAAAGTCTCCCGACATGATGATGAGGGCACTGGGGTGTTTAGTCTGAAGTTTGGAGGCGGTGGTGTGTATGGTGCCACAGGCAGCTGTTGGGTTAGCAGTGGAAGGGATGTACACCATGACGATGATGACGTGCGGGATCTCCCTAGGTAGGTGGTATGGACATAGTCCAACGGCCAACATTTTGACATCTGGGCTACAGAGCTGCTCCTTAATACTGATGTGACCGGGATTGCACCACCTGATATTAACTAGAACGGCGAGCCCCCGCCCCATTCCGCTTACCGCTCCTGGTACAATCCCGGTCCGCCCGGACAGTGTGGAAGCCATCGACAGATACAATTGGGTCCGAGCGCCCCCCCCCCCCCCGGAAAAAAAAAAACGGGAAAAAAAACTAATTTTTTTGGCACAAACAGACATTTTTTATTTTAACCCGACCAGAGTTGAACTGTCATCGCAGTCCCGTGTCCCGTGTCCCCCCCCCCCCCCCCCCCGCAGCTGCAGGGGGCGACAATTTGCCAACTCCCCACATAGTGACATGATAGATTGATTATAGAGAAGTGCTTTGCAGATGATTTTTTATTTATTTATTTTTTTAAGTTCTCGTGCCGCCCCCCCCTCCCCCCCCCAAAGTGCCACCCCGCGGCTGCCCGGTCTGCCCGTGCCTAAAACCGCCACTGGTAATGTCCCTGTGCAGCCAAGTCTCGGTGAAACACATCAGACTACATTCCCGGTAAATTGCGTGGCTCTGTGTTAGCGCCGTTAGCTCACCGTTAGCTTTTTTTATTAAGGGATTGTACATCCCCCGTAACAACAGAAGGGAGACACGGCTAGAATTACCTCCTTTCCATACGCACGTCCCGTCTCGACCCTCTCCCCCGATGTTGTTTCCCTCCTCTGCATCCCCGGTGAGTTTTCCTCCAGAAATCGGGTGGTAAATCCGCTGGTCGGGTCTGCTTACTGTCCCCAGAGTCAGAACTAAACATGGAGAGGCAGCGTTCAGTTTTTACGCGCCACATATATGGAACAAACTGCCAGAAAGTTGTAGGTCTGCTGAAACACTCACCACTTTTAAATCCAGATTAAAGACCTTTATGTTTGCTACAGCCTTCCCCTAAGCTTATCTTAACATGTTTTAATTTCCTTTTTATGCTTGTATTTTAATTTCAATGCTTTTAATGCTGTATATGTATGTATGTATGTATGTGTTATTTTATTTTTTTTTTATTTTTTTTTTTTTGCTATGCTTTTATTGTATTTTAATGCTTTTATGTATGTAAAGCACAATGATTTGCCTTGCTGCTGAATTGTGCTATACAAATAAACTTGCCTTGCCTTGCCTTGGTCTGACCACCAAGCCGGCCGGCATTAGTGCGAGCAGCTGTTCTCCGGAGTAAACAAAGGGGAAGGCGGCATTGATAATACAAAAAAGTACAAGAGAAGCACAAAAAAACTCCCTCAAACAGCTATGTTTGAGAGTGCAGGACTTCCCAGTGGTTCAGAGAAAGAATAAGAAGTAAAAAAAAAAAAGAATAAGAAGTTAAGTTTAAAAAAGCGAACTTGGAGTAGGTTGGAGTAGAGTAAGAGGCGGCATGCAGCTTTCATGCACGCGCACTAAAGCAGACCCGGTAGTCACTGGTGAATCCAGGTTCAACCTGAGAGTGCACGGGTACTGCAGGACCTTGTGAAGACGAGGTCAAGTTGGTTCCCGGCTCTGTGGGTAGGAGGAGAAGGAGAGTGTTAGGTCAAATGAGGTAAAAAAAAAAGGTTGTAAATTCAGATGATTGTAACTTCTCTGGTTGGATGTTGAAGTCGCCCAGGAGTACCGTCTTCAGGAAAGCAGCTGAGGAGGGCATCCATCTCGTCGAAGAGATCAGACAGACAGACAGACAGACGTACTTTAATGATCCCTGAGGGAAATTGCATTCGTTACAATACAGTGCAAAAGGAAGAAGAGACAGACACTCTACGTAAAGTAAATATATAATAAAAACCTATGTAAAATATAAAATAAAATATAAACCTATGTAAGCAATATACAAAATATACAAACATAAAGAAATATACATAAATGTACATACAACATCATCATGGAAGGGACCCGAAGGACGGTAGAGGACAGCAATGTAGAGCTTGATGGGCATGGTGACAGCAACAGCGTGGAGTTCAAACGCTGATCTGGTCAGGTGTTCCAGGGGAAGCACCCGGTAGGACCACTTGGGGGAGATGAGGAGTCCAGAGGAGGAGTCCCGAGACCCTCCTCGCCCTGAGGGTCTCGAGGTGTGTGAGAAGGAGTCGTGAGGAGGAGGCGGTAAAGAGGGCAGCCGGAGTGGCCGTGTTGTCTGGGGGTGATCCAGGTTTCAGTTAGGGGCCAGGAAGTGGAGGGTCTGGAGGCAGGCATATAGGCTGAGATGGAGTGAGCCTTCCTGACCGCTGATTTGCAGTTCCAGAGTCCGCCCATCACTTCAAGGTCAGTGCAAACAGGGAGAGACAGGTAAAACAGATTGGAAGGGCCGCAGCGTTGAGTATGGGGTCGTGGACGGCGTCTGTGTCGGGTAGATGTCCTGACTTGAATAGGGGTTACACACATGGCTACAATACACAATGCAATACATAGGGGTTAGAGTTAGCAGAGGGCTAGAGGGCTACACAACAACACTAGCAATTTATCTGTTCAGATGTTAGTGGTGTAGTCATAGCTCCGCCCACCAATCAAGGCTATTGTCTACACCTGAGAGGCCAAAACTTACTTGTTCGAAGCTTGAGTGGGCTCTTGCAGTCCTGTCAACAACCACACCAATAGCAACGGCAGCAGAGTGACTACTAACTGTAATGAGTTAGCTCTAGCAACAGAAAAGCTACAACACAAGTTCTAATTGCTTACGTACTCACCAACAGCAACAATCCTGCAACTTTAACAGACAAAATGTATTATACACACACTACAGGCATAACTTACAAATTCAGGTAAGGTGAGGATGTACAAATCTGTCTGTAACAGATACAAATTTGACTATCCTCGTGTGACCTCAAAATATCTTTAGAGGTCCTAGAAATATAACAATATTAATCACATTACTAAAAAAAAAAAAAAAAGACATAAATTGACATATAAATTGTTTGATTGTTATGTTCGTGTTAAATGTAATGTTAATCGTTTGTGTATTTTTAGATAATATTGCTATATAGAAATTGTATAACCACAAAGGGGGGATATGTGTGACATTATCCAAAACTGGCAACGCGGTTGTACGACTGACACGCGGAGGTTTGACAGCGACCGACCGCCTGCCTGCGCACGTGACGAAACGGAAGTGTGGAGGATCCGCCCCTTTCCGCGGCTCACACCTCGGCACGCCGCTCTGCAGACGCTCCGATCACGGAAGGGAAGGATGAGACGTTAAAACACACACACACACCACGTCATGTCAATCAGGTGAAACTTAAACGTGGCAACCTGCTGACATGATTGACCGGCCGGCACCGAGAGAGCCTCTACACCGCAGGCGGAGGGCGATCACGACCACCTCGGACGGTGGGACAACGAACGGCGTTAGAAACGGGAACGGAGGCAAGGTGCACGGAGACGGGGGCAAACCCCCGGCGTACCCGGCGATCGTCACAACAGATGGGTTATCCGGGCGTAGAAGCAATGGCAAGCTGGAGAAAAAGACGCAGGACCCGGCGTTACCTACACAGGGACTGCCGAGAGAGAGGAGCCGAGTGGAAGACATCTCCGGCCGACTCAGGCAAGCGATTTCAGGGGGCAAATGATGCCAAGAAGACACTTGTACATTTGGGATGGATTTCCATTGTCTGGTTGTTGATTGTTGTTTTCACGTGGCATAGGGGATGTGGATTACGAGAGCACGCAATTAAACTATACTAAATAGAAAATAAGGTCCTTGTCTTGTCATCGTACCGTCGTGTATTGTCATACCCAGCTGTGTATTCAGGTCATCTTTTTCATTCATGTATTCATTATTATTCTATAACCCATTTGTGATCACAAATATATTCTACCTATGGCTACTGAAAAATATGTTTCATTAGTCTGTAATGTAATCATAGTCATTAGTGCCTATGATTTCACTGAACTACTCTTTGTTTTACTATGTCAACAATTCAAATCAATTCTAGAGTCAACTCTGTCTTGTCACTTGACACATATTTGGTTGAGTGTCTCAGGCCTTTCACAATGCTTGTTCATGTGTTTTTTCCCCCAGTGTACCCATCACTAATTCGCCTGCCGTTCAACACACACACACACACACACACACACACACACACACACACACACACACACACACATATTTACAATCATCTGTCAGGCTTGATTGGAAAACAAACAAACATGTTCTTCAATCTGTTGGAGCCCGATACCTTAGCGCAGTCACAATGCTCTACCCTACCGAATGGTTAAAAAGTAAAGGGTGTCCTGTTTTATCCCCTGCAGCTGTCACGTCCTGCAGGAGTCCCTGCTGAGCTCTGCCAGTGGCTACAGCAACTACAGGGGAGTCCTCAACTGGTGTGTTGTCATGCTGGTGAGTGTGCCTGCATCTTAATGTCGTGTGAGTGTCCCTCCATTCCCCCCGCTACGCTCCAGAGCTCGCCAACGCCAACCGTGTGGCGATGAGCTGCGTGTTCGATGTCAACGATTCAAGCACGTGTTAATGTGGAAGGCGTGGTTGTGTGTTTGCCGTTGGATCGATCGATTGATTTTGATATGATGTAGACAGTTGTTATGTCAATAGTGCTGTTTGAATCGGACGTGGTACTAAAAGTGTCGAGTTGTGGTGTTTAGTGGACGCGAAAGCTTTGGCAAGGTGTTTCTAAAGGTGAACAACGTTTTCAGGTGAATGACGGGGATCAGTTGGCTTAGCGAAGCTTCCATTGTCCACAGTGCGCACGCACACGCACACACACACACACACACACACACCGCATCTAGTTGTGTCGGTAAGTCAAAGTCGAGTGACAGTATGGCCCTGTTGCTCTTCTCTTCAGTCATGTGACCCGGGTGTGGAAAGAGGTCTCTTCTAATTTTACACAACGACCGTCCACAGTCTGGACCCTGATCAAGAACTCGTCCCCTGATGAAGAACTTGTCCCCTCTCTTCATGACTTAAACTATTTTTAGACACTCCTATTAGCTTTTTACATGCATCATGGGAAGCTGAGGAAAAATGTGAAATGCAAATATATCTAAATTGTCGTTTCATCAATTACTATATATATTCAGTACGTTGAAAAAGATTGTGATTTGGCTTTTGCCCTTGGATAGTTTGTCTTTGTCAAGTCTATGAAATGACAATGACAGCTTTTTAGCACATTTATATTTAGGGCATTTTAGCAGACGTTCTTGTCCAAAGCGACTTACAGTATTTCCATTTTGTCTGAAGAAGGTGAAACACTTCATTGCCGCTAATAGTCAGCAACGTCATCTTTGTTAGCATTTTTAACCAAAGCAGACGGGGAATCTGTCGCTGTGTTTGTAAACCCAAACAAATGCAGTACTCTTAAGGTGAGTTGACACACCAGGCCATCTGATAGCGTTGGCGTGCGTGTGCGTGAATTGCAATCGGCTAGATAGCGCTGTCAGTTTGAGAGCAAGGAGACCCCAGACCGGTGCACCGGGGGAGTTGAGCAACATTGCAGGGATTTTCAGCCACCTTCTGACGCTATAAAGAGGAGGAGGGGGGGGGGGGGGGGGGGGGGGGGTGAAAGGGGGTTGAAGTTCACTAAGGTAAAGGCTAGCCCGTTGCAGGCAGGCAGTGTGCAAGACTCGGGAGCACTCTGAGGACAGGCCTTGTTTATTTACCTCACTTGGGTTCAGCATGTGCTGTGTCTGGCAGATCCTGCCTCTCAGTTTCAGTGTTTGCTGATCAACATGCAGTTCTTTTTGATGAATAATGTGCCGACACACACACACGCACACACACACACACAACAAGGTACTGGGTGGTGTGCGTTCTCTCACGGAGAGGTGGAGATTAATGGAATGAACAAATGTAACCCAGATAAGAGTATCTCTCCTTGCCACTCCTCTCAATAAGAGTGGACTTGGAACAAACAGTATAATGCATCATATACTGAGTTTATGGCCCACCACACACACACACACACACACACACACACACACACACACACACACACTGTCTCTCAGAAAAACTGCACATGTATGCACATGTGTACACACACACACACCCCCCCCACACACACACACACACACACACACACCATACACACACACACTGACACACACAGTCGGTGCATGCAAGCTTTCTGACCTGCCCAGCCTCTCCCACTTTGTGAGAAGTGCATTTTGTTCACAGATTGATTTTTGATTAAAGTTGGGGGTTTCACGGTGGTCTGTCATCTTCCTCAGGTGCTGAGCAACGCACGCCTCTTCCTGGAGAACCTGATCAAGTGAGCACGCACATGAGCCCACCCTTTGGCTTGGACCCCTGGTTCTGGGATGCATACAGTGCTGTTGTCATTCAAGCATAAAGGGCCCGTTTCTCCCCCCCCCCCCCCCTCCACCGCCCCTTCTCTAGGTATGGAATCTTGGTCGACCCCATCCAAGTTGTGTCTTTGTTCCTGAAGGACCCCTACAGCTGGCCGGCAGCCTGCCTGATTATCGGTGGGTGTAATTGACCCGACTCATATGCAGTAACCAAGGTCATGGTGTCTTTTTTTTTCTTTCAACCAGCCTTTTCAAATATTTGTTTTATCCACGTCGATTTTTGCCAGTGCTACGTTTTCTACGGATAACGCTCAATTACAGTCTCCATTTATATTTATTATAGGTAGGCATTAGACAGAATTGTATTATGGAGAAAGCAAAGGAAATGGATCACACTGTAGAAGTCATATGTCCGTATGTTGCAGTTGTGTCTGTACGCTAACTAACTTAACATTGTCGGTCTGGGGCCGTATTACTAAAGATTCTTTGCACAAAGAGTTGCTCCTAGTGGCCAAATTCTAAGAAAATTCTTAGAATCATGACATTTTCTTAGAACGTCCCCTCAAAGTTAAGACTAAATCCTAGTAAAGATAAAAGGTATTCCTAAAGAATCTTAGCTCTTAAGAGAGCTCCTAAGGTGAAATCTGCTAAGAGCAGGGAGGATGACTTTTAAGAGGCTTAGGAGAGTTTCTTAAGCAGAGGAGAAAATGGCTGAAAGAAGAGGCAGGAGAAATATTCTCCAAACACTGAATGACAGTGAGCTAATTAAACACTACAGATTGGATCGTGCAGGAATCATGTTTGTGGTAGATCTCACTAGAGATGCACTCACTTCTCCAACCCAACGCCACAACGCAATATCGCCGGAAATGAAAGTCATCACAACTGTAAGGTATTTAGCAACTGGAAAAATGCAACAATGCAGCAGTGATGACTTGGGTCTGTCACAACCCTCCATCAGCAATGTGATCAAGCAAACACTGACAGCGCTGTCACACCCTCATATTGTGACACAATTTGTGGGATAATTTAAAGTATGGCTTACTATTTATTTACCAAAGATGTTCTTTTTATGTAAAATATTATTCATAATTACACAGTCTTCATAGAGATTAGATTCTATGATTAGGTCTATTGATTTCACGGTCCATTCTATGCCCAGTATCACCAAGAGTGTATTTTTATCCAGCGTTTAGGATCAACCAATCACATCTTTTAAAAGAACGAGTCATACCTAGCAATGGGGTCAACCACACCTCCTCACTAAAATAAGATTTTTTGTCCATCCCTTGCTCAGAGTTCTCTGAGAATGTTCTGGAATCACTCTTAAGCTAAGACTCCTTGCTAGGAATTTTTAGGCTAAGTTAGGAGCTCTCTGAGAGGATTCTCAGAATCTTTAGTAATACCGCCCCTGGTTTGTGTTCCAGTGTCTAATGTCTTCATCGTAGCAACCTTGCACACCGAGAGACGCCTGGCTGTGGTGAGTCTGCGTTTGTTTGTTTCAATGTTTGTTTCTTTTCTAATCCCAATCACTTCACTTTTTTATGTTTTTTATTATGTGGTTGTCGACTGACGTCCGACTGTAAACCCTTTTGGAAGCTCTCCCGGGGTTCATCGGGGATAGCAA